>CM069865.1:47053760-47653760 GCA_036172795.1 Pelodytes ibericus | reverse complement strand
AAGACATAAGGAAAGAGTTGTTAATGCGTACTGATTTGGGAAGACATAAAGAAAATAAACATCATTTAGTCGTGATTGGATTTTATAGGGTCCTATATATTTGGGTCCCAAGGTTTTGGCAGCCTGACTAAGGTGTAGATGTTTAATTGATAGCCAGACCAAAGTACCAGGCGTGAGGACAGGACCCACTGACCTATATTTATCTGCAGATTTTTTCTGTTTAATCTTGGCTTGATTTAAAATGTTGGCCAGGCGTGACCAGTGGTCTCGTATAGATAAAAATTGGAGTTCAGTGACAGGAACCTCAGTGAGAATGCGATCCTGAGGCCATAAAGCTGGTTCGTACCCATGAACGGCCTTGAATGGAGACATCCGGAGAGATTCATGGTAAGAGCTGTTGTAGGACCACTTGGCAAAAGATCAGACCATACATTGATCAGCAGACACATACATTCTAAGATACTGTTTAGGGACCTGATTTGTTCGTTCAGCCTGATGGTTGGATTGAGGATGGTAAGAAGAGGAGAAATGAAGTTCGATATGTAGGAGTTTGCACATCGCCCTACAAAATTTCGAGACAAACTGTGGACCTCTATCAGAAACAGTTGATTGAGCTACTCCATGCAGACGAATAATTTCTTTGAGAGAAATTTAGGGAGTACGGTGAAATTAGCCTGTTTGCTAAATATGTAGTGTCTCATGAGATACTGTTAAATCAGTAATAAAGTTCATGGCTATATTTGTCCATGGTCTGTTGGGTACAGGTGAAGGGTGTAGCAATCCAGAAGGTCGTGTAGAAGGAATTTTGTGACAAGCACAAACAGGACATGACTGTATGAAAAGAGAAATATCCTTTAACATAGAGGTCCGAGTAAAAATCATACATTCTGTTTGCCCCTTTGGCCTGCCACCAGAGATTTATGACCCCAAGATAGTACTTTTTTTCTGAAGCGGGGTGGGACAAATAATCTGCCAGGGGGTGGTTGGCAGTTCTTTGGCCTCTGTCCTTGTTACTTGGAGATATACCATACTAATGAACTTTGTACAATAGCTATCATTTTGGACAAGGGTATGATGGTTTCTACAGGATGTTCGGTTAATGGAGTCTCAAATTGTCTGGATAATGCATCGGCCTTAGTATTTTTTGAACCAGGACGAAAAGAAATGATGAAGTTTAAACGAGTAAAAAACAAGGCCCATCTAGCTTGGCGTGGACTCAATCTTTTGGCCTTTTCAATATATAGCAAATTCTTATGATCAGTGAGGATGGTAATGGGCGTTTCCATACCCTCTAGTAAGTGACGCCATTCTTCCGGAGCTAGTTTAATGGCCAACAATTCACGATTTCCTACATAATAAATTCTCTCTGCGGAAAAAGATCTTGAAAAATATTAACAGGGATGAAGTTTGTTGATTTTCTGATCTCTTTGTGATAATATAGCTCCTGCTGCTATTTCAGAAGCATTGACTTCCACTAAAAAAGGTTGACTTGTTTATGGCGATTTGAGTATGGGTGCGGAGGTAAAGGCTAATTTTAATCTTTTGAAAGCGACAGTAGCTTCTGGTGTCCAATGTTCCCTTTCTGGTCAGTGCAATGATGGTTGCAAAGTCATGAGAAAAGTTATGGATGAACTGTCTGTAGTAATTGGCAAAGCCTACAAATCTTTGTATCCCTTTTAGATCATTGGGTTCCTTCCAATCATTATTAGCTGAAAGTGTGTCTGGATCCATCTCCAATTGACCAGCGGATGTAATATAACACAAAAATGTAATTCTGTTGGATTCAAATGCGCATTTTTCTGCGTTGGCGAAAAGGGAATGATTCCTAAGACGTTGTAACATTTGTCTGACATGGCTGCGATGTTCTTCAGGGTTTTTTTAATATATTAAAATATCATCAAGATAAATCATTTTGTGGGAAAGAAGCATGTCTCTGAAAATATCATTCATGAAATTTTGGAATACAGCGGGCGCATTGCATAAACCAAACGGCATTACCAAGTACTCGTAGTGGCCGTATCGGGTATTAAATGCTGTCTTCCATTTATCCCCTTGCTTTATGCGGACCAAATTATAAGCCCGCCGAAGATCTAATTTAGAGAAGATAGTGGCATCTCTTAATTGATCATATAGTTCAGTGATGAGCGGTAGAGGGTATTTGTTCTTGCCTGTGATTTTGTTAAGCCCCCCTGTAATCAGTACAGGGACGTAGTGACCCCTCTTTTTTAGCAACAAAGAAAAAACCTGCTCCTGCTGGGGATGCTGAGGGCCTGATAAATCATTTATTTAGATTTTTCTTAATGTTTTGGGCTAATGCCTGATTTTCTGGATGTGACAAAGGGTAAGTATGATCTAGTGGCATATTAGTGGGCATATTAATTGTGGCATATTAATGGTGGCATATTAGTGTGCATACTAATAGTGGCATATTAATGGGCATAATAATAGTGGTATACTAATGGGCTTATCAATAGTGGCATATTATTGGGCATATTAATTGTGGCATGTTAGTGGGAATATCAATAGTGGCATATTTGGTATATTAATTGGGGCATATTATTGGGCACATTGGGGCATATTAGTGGGCATATCAATAGTGGCATATTATTGGGCATATTGGGGCATATTATTGGGCATATCAATAGTGGCATATTATTGGGCATATTAACTGTGGCATTTTGGTGGGAATATCAAAAGTGGCATATTATTGGGCATATTAATTGTGGCACATTAGTGGCCAAATTAATTCTGTCATATTAGTGGGCACACCAATAGTTGTATATTATTTGGCATATTAAATGGGGCCTATTAGTGTCTTATTATCCATAGATTATTATATATATATATATATATATATATATATATATATATATATATATATATATATATCTAATGGTAGGATAGACTAATAACAAATGTGTAATCTAACTAGACCATGGATATAATTCAGGCATGTTAGATGTGTTACACAAATCCTAATGATTAATTTTGCTTTTAATTGAGAAAGACTGACCAAGGTTTTAAAGGTTCATAGCAGTAGTGAAGGCAGAAGTCATAGAAGGCAAACAAGGCACTTGCCTAGGGCGGCACTTTGCCAGAGGGTTGTTAAAGCACACTTCTGGTGCTTCAAACAATTTCTTCTTCCAATTAATCGGGGTGATGGGGGCATGTAATGGACGTGGTGGGGGTATGTAATGAGGGTGATGGTGGCATATAATGGGGGTGATGGGGAATTTAGTGTGTATGCAATGTGGGTGATGGGTGCATGTAATGAGGTGATTGGGCATTTAATGTGTGTGCAATATGGGTGATGGGGCATGTAATGGGGTGATGGGGCATGTTGTGGGTGTGCAACGTGGGTGAATTGGCATGTCGTAGGTATGCAATGTGGGTGGGGGTGGGTGTCCGAATTTTGTTTGCCTAGGGCAGCACAAAACCAAGATACACCACTGGTTCATTAGATGTGAGTGCCACCTGCTGGTTGGTAAATTACATTTATAAGGAAATAAGGAATTACATTTATAAGGAAATAAGGAATTACATAAATTACAACTGGCAGATGATTGGCGTATTCAGCATCCACAAGACAAATATTACTTCTTTTTTTCTGCTGTGCATAACAAATACTTACATATAGATTATTTTCTTTTATCTCACCAGCATTTACACCTCCTTGATGACTCTGTAATAGGACTGATAACTGGATAACAAGTGTCTTCTTGGAGATTAAACAAGTCATTATAAAATAAATGCATTAAATAATGAACAGTTGAAAAAGCACCTAGTAAATTATTTTGCTGACAACTGCCTACCCGATATATTGAATGGGAGGCACATAAGAGTGTTATACTGGGATATGTTATCCAATTAAGGCTATGATTAAAAGAGACGACAATGCAGCTATAATAGCGCTACTTCAAGAAATAGAGGAGTTGGAACAATCACATAAACTTACCTTAGAACCTCAGAAAAGATGTGCCCTAGCAGAAAGTAGGTCTAAACTGTCTACTTTACTTAATAAACTAAAAAGAGCATGCCTGCTCACACAGAGTAAATTTTATGAATACGGAAATAAGCCAGACAAGTTGGCAAGGGCCTTGAAGAATAGCCAGCCAAGAAATGTTATTACCAAAATTAGAGATAAGCAAGGGAAAATTCACCATCTCGCTGAGAATATAGCCATCTGTTTTAAGGAATACTATCATGAGCTTTAGAATTTACATGAACAGCGGGGGCGTGGCCAACCAGGGAAGAAGATGGCTGCTTAACTCGAGAGCTCCGTCACCCTCTAACTATCACAGCTTAACACAGCACTACCTATCACTATGAGGCACAATAAAAGAGGGCCAACTGAACCTGGAACCCCAGGAGGTAAGGGGTACACCTGTCGAGCTCTCTTCGTGACTTTTTCCACACCCCGGCAGCACTTGCCTCGCAGCAGGAGGGAGACCACGAGGCGCATTCACCCGCTAGCTCCGTCTCTGCAGATGATGGCGACCCAGGGCAAAGCTCGACGAACTCTGCCGTCATATACCCGATGCCACAAAATATATTCTCATCCACACCTTGGAAGCAAGATTTTGCGAACCTAATCCAGGAGCTAAAGCACGCGGTGCAAGATGAAGTAAAGAAATTGAGGACGGACCTTGGAGGCCTGGAAATGCGGGTCACAAAACAAGAGTCTGACATGGCGTCACAAACAAATCGCCTTACCCACCTCGAACGTGCTGTTCACCAGCAAACCGAATATCTGACAGATTATCGAATGCGGTTGGAAGATTTGGACAACCGCGGACGCCGACATAACATCAGGATCCGCGGTGTACCTGAGACTGCTAATGGTGTGGAGGAGAACCTCTTTTCCCTCATTACCGTTATTTTTAACTCGCTATTGGGCTGCATGTCCGCTGAAAGTGTGGAGTTGGACACATAGAGCTCTTCGACCCAGGGGCCCTCCAAATGCTCCCCCGCGGGATATCATATGTAGGCTGGTAAGCTTCAAGCTGAAGGAAGAGATAATGCGGAAGGCCCGTGATGTCAAGACATGGCGACATGAAGGCCATGACATAACTTTTTATCAGGACCTTTCTGATCTTACTCTCCAAGCGCAGAGCGCTGAGACCACTTACCTCTATTCTGCAACAGAAAGCTATTCGCTACTCCTGGGGTCACCCCTTTTCTTTGATGGTCTACCTCGGGGAGAGGCCCTACATCATTCGCTATCACCAAGATCTACCAGATTTATTAGCGGAACTGGAGTTACGCGATCTTCGTATCCCAGACTGGAATCAACTGAGCAATCGAATACCTGCTGTCACTCGATCATCTGATCAAAGCCAGCCACGACAACATCCTAAACGCCCAACCATTCCATCGAGACAGGCTTCACGTCCCGGAGCTGACCGGGTGGAGTATGCCAATACACACAGAACGGAGAGAGAGGAATGAAGTACGGGCCTAGGTGCTAACAATCTTGCGGACACCAGACTGTTCAACTGCAATGAACGTCTCCGGATGCAATGGGTTGGTCATCGGACACCCCATTTTCCCCTTTTGTACATACATTCATGCGGATTATACCTTTGGGGTATATCCTATTGGTCTTCGCCTACCTCGTCTCAACCATAGGAGACCTCGCAGAAGTTGCCCTGATTCGACACCCCCTTGACCAGATGACCCATGGACAATATCGGTTACTGGAGGTGTGTCAGACACCATAGGGACACACGACCGACTTACCCCTCTATATCCACCAACCATCCCTCAGATACGACACACACCACACACTATTGTAGGTCAATCGAGTGAAAGGGCAACCCTCAATGTTCTGTCCTATAACGTGAAGGGACTGAATATGCTTGAAAAACGCTCACATTTAATAAGGGAACTTAAATATAACAAGACAGCGGTGGCTTTCCTACAGGAGACTCATTTTTGCACCAGAGCCCCACCACATTTAACTACGTGTGAATATCCGCAGGGCTATTTTAGTAATAACCCCCACTCCAAATCAAAAGGTACAGCAATTATATTTTCACAACACATTCCTTTTGTAGAAGTGGAACATTACTCTGATCCTGAAGGTAGATTCATTTTTGTAAAAGGTACCATTGCTGACCGTAGCTACACATTTGCAAATGTCTTCCTGCCTAACACACAACAACACATTTGTCTTTCCCAAATTATGGCCAAACTTTGAGATTTTCAAGACGGTATGACAATTTTTGGGGGGGACTTTAATGTTGCTTTAGACCCCCGTATGGACCCATGGGTCCACCCATACTCCTCTCCGCACCCTCCGCCGAATTAGGAAACTGCTCATTGACCATCAACTTATTGACTGCTGGAGGGCACTACACCCCACCACTAGGGACTATAGTTTCTACTCCACACCACACTCTAGATACTCGCGTATAGATTATATTTTTATCACATATTATCATCTGCCATTGCTACGGTCGGCACAATACGGTACAACCTCTTGGTCAGACCACGCCCCACTAACACTTTCCTTAAGCTCCCCACTTGTGAAGCAGACACAATGCACATGGCGCCTACTAACTGATCCAACATTGCAGGGACCTACTAGTACACTACTAAAAAACTATTTCCAAGAAAACATTACACCAGAGACCCCCTTACTGACAGTATGGGAAGCCCACAAATGTGTCCTGAGAGGACACTATATAACACATGCAACCACACAAAAAAAGACAACGCGGCAAATCTTAGCAGATTGTACTCGCAGATTGCTAGTCTGGAGCAGACACATAAGGAACAGCTCGGGGAACCCGAGTTCCAGCAACTCCTATTGTTAAGGAAGGAATTAGCTACCATCCTCAACTAACAAGCCCAGCGTAACTTCACTAAACTTAAGGTCCTATACTATGAACATGGTAATAAACCAGGAAAATACCTGGCCAAAGCTCTTAAGAAACGTAGACAAATGGCATATATTCAGAAAATCAGAGATGTGAAAGGGACCCCCAGACCCCTCCCGACAGAAATAGCTAGAGAATTTGTCACTTTTTACACTAATCTATACAACATCAACCCAGATACACATGACCCGACACACTCGACCCTCCGCACACACCAGATATCAGAGTATTTGACCACACATTTGTCCCGCACACTCTACTCTCCTTCCACCCAATCTCATTGATTGAGCTACAACTGGCAATTCGCAATTCTAAAACAGGCAAATGCCCGGGACCTGACGGTCTCCCGCTATTGATGCAGGAATTTAATGCCTACGGCGCACTGGCAAATCTCAAAATCAATATCTCTAAATCTGAAATCCGAATACTGTCGGATTCGTTCCCGTTTAAGTGGTGTAGAGAAAAAATGAAATACCTGGGTGTATGGCTCACTAGAGACCCGGCACACCTATACCAACAAAATTTTCTGCCCATCCTGAAGGTCCTACAAAAAGATATGGAAACGTTGGGTTCCACGTTTATAACCTGGTTAGGTAGGGTTAATGTTTTAAAAATGAACATATTACCACGGCTGCTATATTTATTCCAATCTCTGCCAATTAAGATACCTCA
Organism: Pelodytes ibericus; assembly: GCA_036172795.1. Classification (NCBI taxonomy): domain Eukaryota; kingdom Metazoa; phylum Chordata; class Amphibia; order Anura; family Pelodytidae; genus Pelodytes; species Pelodytes ibericus. The sequence goes on along the minus strand of CM069865.1, from coordinate 47,646,207 downwards.
ACCCTTTTTTGCTTCGCTGAAGCCATGTTTTTAAAATTAATTTGGGCTAACAAACAACCGAGACTTAGGATTGACCTGTTGACCCAGCCGAAGGATAAAGGTGGTTTGGTATTATCAAGCATCTCACCTTTTACGGGTGTTGGAATGGGGGTTTCACCCTCCCCATAAACTATGGATCGAGGTTGAGGCGGTGGCGGCCCCTTGCCCTCTGCGGGTGCTGCCATGGCTCAAACCTTCAAATATGAGGCATTTAGTGGCACACCACCCATTGATATCAGCGACACTCTCAATCCTACATGCTCATAGCAAGAACGGTGTGCTCACCTCCGATCCTTCTCCTAAAACCCCTCTCCGACACTACCCTGAATTCACCCCAGGAATGCAAGGGGGGCAGTTTCTTCAGAGTAACATGACGGACTCCATAGCAATTAGCGATCTCCTGGTGGATGGTACACTTAAAGCGCTCAATATGATGTTCCCTGATAGGAACCCATCCCTCTTAGACATCTTCCACCACGCACAGTTAAGCTATTTTTTCAGCTCTACCCCACGTAAACAGTCTTACTCCAGGCCACTGACTGAATTTGAATCCCTAACCTCAAAAGATGCTCTTCCCCCTATGGTGTCTCACTCATATAACAAATACTTCTGAACACCACACCGACGATTCTGCCGGCACTAGTGGGTAAGTGGGAATCGGCCCTCCAAATCTCCTTAATGGAAGCACAATGGGGTAAGATATTTCAACTCCCACACAAATGCTCTGTTAACAATAAGACCCAGGAGATGTCATATAAATTCCTGACCTGTTGGTACCGTACCCCGGTGCGACTTCAGAAAATGTTCCCCTTACACCCAATAGAATGTTGGCGGTGTGGTGTGGCCCCGGGAACTATGCTCCATATCTGGTAGACCTGCCCCCTCATTAGACCCTTTTGGACTAAGATCCATTCGGTAATATCCACCCTGACAGACAAACCTCCACCTTTCCAACCTGCGCCATTGTTGTTACACCATACCACGACCCCCATAACACAGTATAAAAAATCTATTGTAAGGCATTTGATTAATGAAGCAAAAGCACTGATACCCGCACATTGGGAGATCCATCCCCTCCCACGTTTCGGGAATGGATTCTGAGAGTAGAGAATGCGAGACATATGGAAGACCTAATCAGAAAGGCCGCCGACGACCATAATCTGTATGTCCAAACATGGTTTTACTGGTTACAGTTCCTTGAAGACCCCCAAACCCAAGCAGTACTGCAAAATACGTAAGATATTATACAAACTTCTTTCCCTTACAATTTATGAAAGTGTCCGTGGTGTCCCCCCCTGAAATTCTTGAATACCCCCAGCCTACCTATCCCTTACCTGCCACCCCTAGTACCCCTTTTCTCTATGCTAACTATGTCTACTCCCCCCCCCTCCTTCCCCAAGGTATAGTTTCTGAATGTATGACATGCCAAGCAATTGATACCCGGGTAATACTATTAAACCAATGACAATGTTGATTATTTTTTCTTGCAACATGTTTGTACTTTGTATTTTATGTATATACAGAGGTTTAAAAAATGCAACCGTCTGCTGCGACAGACATTAACTGCTATTTTATTAATCATTGTCTATCCCACTCCCTTTTTCTTTTTTCTGTATCCCTTCCAATTTCATTATTTCACTTGACAAAAAATTTCAATAAATATTGATTTACAAAAAAAAAGAATTTACATGAACAGCCTTTGTCTGTCTTCATTTATCTGTTAGATAAATACTTATGGAAATCCCAAAAAAACTCATGGAAAGCATTCAATAGGGTGAACTCAATTTATCTATTTCCTGTATTAGTAGTGAGGATGGGCTTTGGCCCACAAATGATATCCTGGACACAGTCATTATACAGCACGTATCAAGAAGATTACTTTTTTTTTTTTTTGTTTAATAATTTTTTATTGAGATTTTCAGATAATAAGGAAATAAAATAATAATAATAAAAGGGACAGTATTACCACAGTATAATAACAGTAAAATCAGGGATTAAAGCGAGATTATAAGGTTCCATATATTGCTTGCCAAGTGTGAGTATTCCACCATGCGAATTGAGAATGTACATAAATGATGATTACATTAGTGTGGTTGACATAAAAGCATAAGAACACAGGTCAAATTTTCTTCACATAGCATTCCCTGATGCGTCTCCATCTGTAATCCCTAAACATTAAAATGGGGGGGGGAAGGAAAAAGAAAAAAAAAAAAGGGGGGGGGGGGAAGTATTAGGGTAAAGAGGGGGGCAGACAAACATGCAGACGATTCTCGTTCAGTTATACGGGTTCCATGTATATATAAACCTGCTAAGGATCATTGTTATTAAGGAGAACAACACAATCTTGTGATTCCAGAAATTCCCTCCAAGGGAGCCACATTTGTGAGTGGGTAATGCCCTTACCTATGTTCATCATGTGCAGTTGTTCCGTAGCCCTGATGTCTTCGATCGCTGCGAACCACTCTCTCAAAGTTGGTGTGTGTGAACTTTTCCAATGTCTAGGTATTAGCAGTTTGGCGGCATTTAATAGCCTGATAGTCAAGGATTTTCTGTATTTCTGAAAGTTATGTGAATTGTGGTGTAATAAGTACGCTTGTGGAGAGTAGTGGATCTGTGTGTCTGCACAGGCCGCTAGTGTTTTTTGTACAAGGCTCCAGAATTTCTGTATAGCTGGGCACTTCCACCATATGTGGAGGAAAGTGCCTCTATGCATTTGGCATCTCCAGCACACAGGTGTTGTCGATGGAAATATTTTGTTTAGTAGTGTGGGTACTTTGTACCACTGTGTTAGAATTTTAAATGCGTTCTCTTGAATTTTGATCACGGGAGACCCTTTGTGTGATCATTTTCTGCCATTGTTGGTTTGAGAACTCGCATTGAAGATCTGTTTCCCAGCTTAGTATGTAGTGTAGTTTACTGCTTGACTGTAGGGTGTTTAGATGTTCATTTATTGAGGAAATTAATTTATTCGGTTGTGACTTGCTTATACATTGCTTTTCGAATGGAGTCAGAGAGGGGTCTTCCGTTAGGGACCTTGGGAGTCTGTTATAAAAATGAGTAATCTGTGTGTGGGTCCAGGTCGGACCTTTGACGCCCTCGTCTCTTCTCAGGTCCTCTAAGGATTTTAGTGAACCATCATCTCTAAGGAAGTGGCCCAGTCTATGAAAGGGGATCCTTTCTCGGAAATATGCATCAAATGGTCTTCCTTCAAGGCCCGGGGGGAATTCAGTATTGGCCAACAATGAGAGTAGGGGAGATGGATTGCCTGTGAGTCCTGGTATCTGTCTGAGTCTTTTCCATTGTGTGAATGTGGGGTTTATTGTTGGATGGGAAGAGTCTGACGTTATGTTCTGTTTAGGAGAGACCCATGCTGCTATGGGGATTGGGATCTCAAGTGATTGATGTTCCAGAGAAACCCATAGTTTCTGAGCTGGGCGTGTCCATTCGCTTATTCTAGCTAGCATAGTAACCTTATAGTAAAGCTCTAAGTCTGGCAGGCCTAGTCCCCCTAGAGATTTGGGCCTCGTTATATAATCATATCTGAGTCTGGGAGGGGAATTTCCCCAGATAAATTTCAGAATTGATTTTTTTGATTTCCATGAAAAAGTATTTGGGTAAGTGGATGGGTATTGTTTGTATAACATAAAGAAATCTTGGTAGTATGTTCATTTTCACTGTGGCTATGCGGCCAAACCAGGAGATGTTTTTAGAGTTCCATTTTTGTAGGTCCGCTTGTAGCGCTTTTAACAGGTTCAGAAAGTTGTTTTTAAACAAATCGTCCACTCAGGGTGATATCAAGACCCCTAAGTATTTTAGTGTGGATGTAGACCACTTAAAGGGAAAGGCCTGGGTGAGAGGGACAGCATCTGAGTCGGGTATTGAAATGTTAAGTATCACTGATTTAGATAAATTGACTTTGAAGAAGGAGACTTTACTATATTGTTCTATCTCGGACATGCAATTAGGGAGTGATATATATGGTTGTGTTATTGAGAGTAATATGTCGTCTGCGAATGCGGAGATTTTATGGTGGTGAGGCCCTGCCAAAAGTATGTGTATTGAGTCATTTGATCTAATAGCCCATAGGAAAGGTTCTAGTACTAAGGTAAAAAGAAGACGGGAAAGTGGGCATCCCTGTCGTGTGCCATTCGACAGGGTGAGCTGGTCTGACAGAGTGCTGTTTATACGTATTCGGGCTGTAGGTGCGTGATATAATGAGGTGATCCAGTTGTACATGGCATCGCCTACTCCTACGTGTTTGATAGTTTCCCTCATAAAGTGCCAGCTCACCCTGTCGAACGCTTTTTCTGCATCAATGGATAATAAAAGGGTGGGTTTCTGATTTGTGTGGGCGTAGTGGATTAGGTTAATTACTTTCACGGTGTTGTCCCGTGCCTCCCCGACCTGGTGTGAAGCCCACCTGGTCTCTATGTATAAGTGTTGGTAGAATGTCTTTTAATCTGTTGCTAAGAATTTTCGCTAATAATTTAACGTCTACATTTAATAAGGAGATGGGGCGGTAGCTTCCACATTGTTCCGGATCTTTTCCTGGTTTATGAATCATTGTAATGTGTGCCTCCTGGGATTGTGTGGTAGGATGGCACCATTGGCTAATGAGTTGAATGCTTTGAGCATGGGTGGTAAAAGGGTCTCCTTAAATGTTTTATAATAAATGGAGGTGAGACCGTCAGGTCCTGGTGCTTTCCCAGTCGGGGTGCTTTTTAGGGCCTCAGACAATTCTTCTATAGTTATTGAGGTATCCAAATCTTCTGCTACCTGCTCTGAGATTTTCTGTGACATGTGTCGGTTAAGGTAAGAGAGAATACTGTTGTGAATTTGCGGATCTGGGGGGGAGATTATCTCGGGGGAAATATTATATAAGTTATTATAGTAGGCATGGAATGCTTCCGCGATTTGGGAAGTTTTTTGTACTAATGTGTTATTATGAGATCTGATTTTGGGTATAAATGTAGACATGTGTTGTGACTTTAGCGCTTTCGCGAGGTATTTCCCTGGTTTGTCCCTTATCATGAGGGATTTATACTTAAGTTTATTAAAGGCTTGTTGAGTTTTAGTGTTGCATATTTCTGCTAATTTAGCGCGGAGCTGAAGAAGTTCCAGGTATAGGGAGGGGGAAAGTGCCTGTTTATGTCTAGTTTCTATCTCGTGTATTTTCTGAAGGAGGTCTTTAATAGATTGTGATCGGAGTTTTTTACGGTAAGCTCCTATTTTAATAAATTGTCCTCTGATTACAGCTTTATGTGCCTCCCATATTGTTGTGGGGGGCACATCAGGTGTATTATTTTCAGTGAAATATAGTTTTAGGGTTGTTGTGAGACTATCTATGTGAGTTTGTTCTTTTAATATAGTTTCGTTAATTTTCCACATAGATGTTCTTTTGGAAAGGGCCGGATGGTAGACTGACAAGGAGATCGGAGCATGGTCACTCCATGTAATTTCATGTATCTGTGACTTCTTAATAAGGTCTAGGTGTCTGTGGGATATAAGTAAATAGTCCAGTCTGGTGTATTTCTGGTGGGGGTGTGAGAAGAATGTGAAATCTTTATCTGAAGGGAACAGGGTTCTCCATGTGTCCGCTAATTGTGCATTGTGTATAGCTCGTTTTACCTTTTTGAGTTTATGTTTGTTTAGAGTGGATACCCCGTTCGAGACATCTAAGGCTGGATCAAGTGCGACATTCAAGTCTCCTCCTAAGATCGTCATCCCTTCCGCAAAGTTTGCCAGTTCCTTTAAAATCGAACAAATAAACAGGTGTTGATTACAATTAGGTACATATATATTTGCAATGGTTACAATACTAGATCCTAGATTGCCCTTTATAAACACTGCTCTACCGTCATTGTCTGACCAGCTCTCAGACACAGTAAGTGGAAAGGTTTTGGATAGGAGTATGGCAACACCTTTTGTTTTATTGAAAGGAGAGTGAGAATAGTAAGCCCTGTTGTAAATGTGGCTATGTATTTTAGGGGCTTTCGTTCTTCTGAAATGGGTTTCTTGGATTAGTCCTATGTCAACTTTCCTAGGCTTAAGGTCATTTATCAGTCTGGATCTTTTTTGCGGGTATATTTAATCCTTTAGCATTCATGGAGTACAGTTTAAGGGTGGGTTTTAGCGTATTCATTTGGATCGGGAAAGAATTGGGGTCTGAACTGTGCAAGATGCTTGAGGGAGGTTATTAGGTTCAACCACCACATGTTGTCTGCTTTAATAAAAAAAAGGGGAAAGGGGGGTGCATAGTATAGGGTTTGTAAATACAGGATCCGAATAAATAGACAAGAATAGTGTCTATTAATTCCCAGAAATAACTGGTATTGGCTATCACGTCCTGGACAACCGAACAGAGCCCGGTCAGAGCTTGCTCTGCTGCGTCCATTTGTACAGGGACATAAGGCCATGAGGGAGGTCCGTCTGCAACCAGATGGAAAGTATGGGAACCTGCCAAAGTAACGGTCCATACATTCGGCCCCCACCAAACTCAGTAAACAATAATATAATGAAAAACTCTAGAGGAGTGGAACCTCTTTCAACATATATCGTATGTGTTTCAATAAGAACTTTCCCCAGCATGCATTAGATTAATACACAGATTATAACATGTGTTATGTTATGCCTCGTAATTAGAGTGAGTCTGTCACCAGTGACGGTCTGCCGGGCGCTTTTCATCGATGGAGAATCCATTTAGCGAGAATATGTTTTCCTACTATGTTCAGTCTGCTTGTTGAATATTTGTAGGATGGTCCGACTTTGTTCAGCATCGGGAGGGTTTGTTGACTACCAATCAATAATCCATGCGAGTGGGGAGAAAAGTTATTGACAAAAACTTTTTGGAACTGTGATTCATGAACTGCAAAAACCCGCTGAGCTCAATAGCATGGTAGGTTTGGGTTAGTTTCCCATTTCCACCGGGGCATCTGGTGCTCGAGGAAATTTTCGGGTCATGGGATTTTTACGCCTCTTTCTTTGCGGCCTGGGCTCCCAGTTGTTATTTTGGAGCAATGGAATAGGTAGCAGAGGGGCCGCTGCATAGGACTCCCAATCGGGCGTTTCAGGTTGAGGGATTTCCAGCGCCTCACAGAAGCCCGGTAGGTCCTCTGGATTTTTCAGGGTGTAGATCGCTGCATCCTTTCTTACTGTGATGCTGAGTGGAAAGCCCCATCTATTGGGAATATTCGCCTTTCGTAGTAGCTCCGTTATCGGGTGCAGTTTTTTCCTCAGTTGGAGTGTGCCCCAAGCTATATCTGGTAAGATTTGTATTTCAGATGATTTATATGTGCAAGGTTTCATCTGCCTGGCCGCTTTCAGGATCCGTTCTTTAACTGCGTATGAGTGTAGGCGGCAAATGATGTCTCTCGGATTGGGGGTTAGTGGGGTCTTTAGGCCGTAGTGCCCTGTGGGCTCTGTCTATTTCCATGGGTTCAGTATCTTGTAATCCCAGGATTGTCCGGAATAGATCTTGTGTTAATTGCATAGGGTCTTCTTCATGTATCGCTTCAGGGAGTCCTCTGATTCTGAGGTTGCTCCTCCTGCCACTATTATCAATGTCCAATATGTGGTGGGATAATTGGGCTGTCAATGCCTTTTGATCTCTCAATTGGGCAGCTATACTCATTACGGAGGATTGGATGGTCGTCTGGTCCGTTTCAATCGTCTGGATCCGGGCGCCTTGTTCTTTCACATCCCCTTTCAGGTCAGTGAATTCATCCCTGATGGTAGAGCGGATTTGTTCGACTGCTGTTGCAAAAAATCCTTCTTGATTTCAGTAATGAAGGATTGTAGTTCAGACTTCGAATTGCTTTTGCAGTGTATGCATTGTCTTTCAGGATCATCAGCAATGTCGGAGTCAGAGGCTTCTGATTCCTGATCAAGTGTAAATTCCCGCTCTTCAGGGGCCATTTTGTGTTCCTGCATGATGGCCGGCTGAGAGGGTATTAGAAAAGCGGAGAGGGTCTTGTTCGACGATTTCGCTTGGGATTTTGGGGTCTCCACCATAGGAGTATGCTTCTTTGTGTTTTTGCCCATTTTGTGCGATGTTCAGAGTTGTCCACACCGTCGATTTGGATGAGTCTGGCGGGAGCCTCGTAGATGTGCGTCTTTCTCACATCGGATGCAGGCCACGCCCCCCCTCTCCTCTCTTTATTGTCTTGATATTGGAGTTATTCGCAAATGTTATCCATAACAATCTGTACTTGAGACATTATCAAGCTTATTCTTCAATAGATACATCTGATAAACAAAGGTAAAGTAATGAGCTTTGAAGAATTGACGGGTAGTATGGAAGTCCCATTTAAAAATAGATTTTTATACTATTACCTGAAAAGTTACATAACATCAGTGGGAGTACTTAATGGATAGTCTTTTAACTGCTGTGTGCTAGTAACATAAAAAGCATAAGATTAGTTTTGACTTCTTATTCTCTTTTCATGACACAACTAGCTGACCCTTGTGCATATTTTCTATGCCTGTGGGAAGGGGATTTCAATATTAAATTTACTCGAGAGGAATAGATAAAAATTATAAATTAACTTCAAAGGCTTTAATATCCAGTAGAATGCAGGAAATCTCAAATAAACTTCTCACTTGATGGTATTTGGTCCCTGCTGATATATCCAGGTTCTCCCCAGCTACTCCAGAAGAATGTTGGAGATGCCAGAGATAGTATCTCCAAGTATTCATATGTTGTTGATTGTATTGTCTTTTTTTGTGTTTATAGAATTGAGAAAATGAATAAAATTTAAATAATAATAAAAACAAAATCCTTTCAGCATAGGTGACGGTTCATGCAGGATTACCGAATCCTCCATCATCTTTGATCATACGCTCAGTGGACAAAAGAATATCATGACTAAAAGAAAAAAAAAAGATGTTATCTAACCTCTAGGCTGGAAGAATTAAATGAAATATGTGAACCTTAAATCTTTCCCAGATTTCAAGAGCAAATATTTTTTTTTAATTTATTTTGACGGTTGCTCTAATGACATTGCTTTTCAACAGTTAAAGGGACACTACCGCTTACATAAGATGTAACTAGATTTAAAACAAACACATATTTAAATCATATGCCATTGTTTTTTTTATACATTGTGTTTTGGTGCCACACCCCAGAGTCTTTACAGCACTAGTATCTCACTTTGGGGCTGGGGACACAGAATGCAGTCTATAAGTCAGAATTCTACCATAGACTTGCACTGAATAGGGTGGTAATCTAACTATTGCATCACAAGGGGGCAGAGTTATGATCCTGTTTGATCAGGTCAGTCTCCTCTCTTTGTGTTGGAAGGCAGGTAAAAAAAAGCTGTACACAGCCACCTTGTTCTGCCCACCATAATACACAGGAGCCAGTAAGAGAGTAGGGGTGTATCATATGACATGTTCATGCAGGCTTTGGACACAGTTGTAAAGTGAGACTTACTAGAAGATTTTGGAGAATGTTGCATCATGGATACAATTATCAAAATGGATGCTGGAGACAAACACCTAATTAAAAAAAAAACAGTATATGTCATATATGTGTTTGTTTTAAATGCACAGGTAATTTATTTACATCTTATGTAAGTGGTAGTGTCCCTTTAAGAGAGACAGAAGTTAAACTTTCATTGCAGAAAGCCCAATGGTGTCATACCAGAATCAACTTCATCAGACACATGGTAACTTCTGAAGAAAGTTGACGTCATGCTGAATGCCAAAACTCCCACCAATGACAAGGAACTACGATAATTCCTAGGAATGACCAACTACTCTGAACAATTCCAAGTCGAGTTCATGATTAAATTGCTGAGGCAAAAAGATGCCCCGAGAAGAATGTGGCAGTCATCTGCATCATCTTGCTCCTGTGTCAAGAACTATTGGCGGAACCGATCGCAGAGCCAGGGCCATCATCCAGCATACTGATTCAAGAATCAATAGGATTCATCCTAACAGAAAAGAGGATCCTAACCCAACATTTATTCATCAGCTTGGGCCCAAAGATATTCAAGAGTACAACTTTTCATCTATGCAACTTCCTGAACTCAAGGCATGGTACCATATGCATCTTGAAAGAGCTGAAGTACATGTTCAAGATATTTTGGAGCAAGCCAGGAAACCATTTGTGTCAAGCACCATAACGATAGACAATCAAAACAAAAGATTCCTTATCACATTAATTGTTGCCTTCTTATATACAGCCATAGGTGTAGTCATTTCTGCTGTAAACTGTTTCCATTTAGACTTTGGAGAATGAAATTCATGGACTGATAAAATAAATCTATTCATAAGGAAAATTGCTAAATTTTCCTTATTGACTCCTCTTACAGGAGTAAAGGTATGCCAGTCTGTGCGTTATACACGTGAAGATCCTTTTTCAAATATTATGATATAACACCCTCTGGCAGAGTGCCGCCCTCTGGCAAACTGCCGCCCTAGGCGAGTGCCCTGTTTGACTGGGGCTCCGTGTCAGAGCCCCAGCATCTTCCTGTGCTGAGACGAGCGTCCAGCGACGTCATGCACTCATTTGCGCATGCACGAACGGGTGATTAATGCATATTCATAAGCCCAGTTAAAGGGCTATTTATCAAATTAACCCCTCCTTTACCAAATTGACCAGGGGTGTGTCCTGGTCATTTGGAAGTACTTAAACACTCATTTCACAGGTTACCTGTGCCTGTGATAGTGCCTTGTGTGCCTCACTAGCCTTTTTGGTTCCTGTATTGATTCTGATTTTCTGTTTGCTGACCCGGTTCGTTCCTGACTACCCGCATCTCTCTAATCCATTTTATCCTGCGTTCCTGATTTATTCTGTGTATGACCCTGCTGTTCCTGACTATACTATGTCCGCCGCCTGTCACGATTCTGCTTTTGACCTGGTTATCCGTATATCTCCATTCCGTGACCCAGCCTGTTTTCTGACTCTCCGTTTGCCTGTTGTCCTGTGCTCTCCTAATCGGGCTCCTCTTGCTAGGTAACCGGTATTAAGTGTTTCATCAAAGTCCTTGGTGACATACCACCGGCGGCTCAACCAAGGGTGTGTTGTAATTAAGGTGAAAAACAATACTTGCTATCTACAGTACTTAGTGAGTGTTCCCGTAGACTCATCAGCACTGGTGATCCATCTCCTGAACAAGAAAGTTACACTTCCCTAGTGGATCTATCTAAATACCATATAATGAGTTCAGCCATTTGTATTATTTCTCATTTAATTAACAGAGCCAAATGACCGATCCATGTCTCTTTGTTTCTCCATGCACTAGCTAATAGAAAAATAATATTTTTGCTGCCACCAAAATATGTAATGCTAGATATTCTTGCCCAAAGTTCAAAGTGGGCCAGTTTAGATGTAGTATGTATTTCTCTAGATCCATGCCACCAAAGTCTAAACAAACATGTTTAAATACCTCTCAGACCATAATCCAGAAATTTTTTCGTGTCTTACAGCTCCACCAGATATACGTATAAACCTCTTTCTTACTTGCATCTCCAAATATATCTGTGCAGGTTTTACACATTTCATTGCATTTGGAATGTACTAACTACCATCTAATCCAAAAAGGTTCACCAAAGGGTGCTGCTGGCTCCACTCGCAGGCAAGTGACTTATGACTGTGGATGATGGCTAAGTAGGTACTCCAATTTGATGAGTAAATGAAAGTATATCCATAGAACAAATGATGGGCACTCCACACTCCTTAAACAATAAAATGCTTTTAATTTAAGTAGCCTATGATTAACAATGTGTGAAACGCATAAGGCGTGGTATCTTTTCTCATTCCCACTGTGTGCAGTTGTCGGTTTCCTACTTGATTAAAAGCACTTTATTGTTGTAAGGAGTGAGGAGTGACCATCATTTGAGATCCAACAGATAAAATAAGTTCGGTCAGACGGATCAGAGATGTTCTGACCGAACTGATTTTATCTGTCGGATGTCTGTTGAACCGACTGGTTTACTGCTGAGAACATTCTTCAATACCCTATGTTTTTCTTGCCTTTTTTTGTTGACTATTTTTTGTAATTAGGAAGGGACCTAGCAACTTGGTCTTGAAAGCTTGCAACCAAACTCTCCGTTAACCAATAAATGGTATAATTCCTGTTTTTCCACAGTTAACACGTTACTACTCCATTACCACTCTCTTACTGACATCAAGAAACTGCTGGGGGACATTAGTTCCCTAAATAAGAAAAATGAGCTGCTCGCTCAATGAGCATTGGTTTGTGTACTGTGTGAAACCAAAGCCCATCAAATCAACCCTAAAATAATTGTTACAAGAAGTTTTAGGAAGCTTGATCTCCAGTCTTTCCTTGTTGACCTGATCAAATGTCTGTGGAGCAGCCTAAACTTAATACCTGTTCTGGACTCTGCAATTGAATATTTTCATGCAGGACTGTGATAAACATGCCCTACTGCGTAGAGTGAGATTAAGGGATGCCCACCTACCCTGGGTCTCAGCTGACCTCCTGGACTTATTCCAATTCAGTGGTGCTTTATGGTCAAAATGTAAGAAAACTGCATCATGGTGCTTATCGGCACATCTGCAATAAATGCAAAATTCAAAACAAACTTGCCAAGGCAACTGATTTCACTGATAAGCTGAATAGAATTCTAGCCAATCTGACCAATTTTTGGAGTGTCATTAAAAACATGGATGACCCCCCATGAACCCAATACAATTAAAACACATAATATAGTCCTACACTCACCAGTGCCAATAGCAAATTAATTCAGTAGCTATTTTGTATGATGTGCCATCGGTCTTATAGCAAAACACAACAAAGAGGATTATGACCCTATATCTATGGAAGACAAGTCACCACCAATATCACCCCGGCCAAACCCTTTGCGGAATTTGAATTTTTACTGGCGTCTCAATTAGTGTAATAGCAGCGCATCTCCTCAACCAAAAAATAAAAATACAAGATATCTTGTCCAATATCTTGTACCATATTCGAAAATGGCAAAGGAAAGAAGAAATGTCAGAACCATAGTACAAGATAGAGTTTGGATAATATAGTGATGAGCCTATGGTCTAAAAACGAACTAAATAAAATCACGAGTGGACAGCAGATATCAATTCATGTGGAATTCTTACTACAAAAATGGAAATGTTTTAAACAACAAAACAGTATAAGTAAAAAGATCCACACTAATTTACCATTAGAAATCCTAAAATATAATATTGAAGATTTAAATCTCAAAAAATGGATAACCAGGGAAGATTTTGTAGTATTAGACGTAGCTCCTGGGGGGGACTATAAAATCCTTTCCCCAACTTCAAAAAGATCTAGACCTCCCTAATAGCGATATCTAAAGACACAGTGCTGAATTGGGGTGAGGACGATCTTGAGAGAGATATAGAAGAAATATTTGGAAAAAAGACAAAGGGAAAAATCCTTCCAAGGTTATACACTATGCTAGGCATAAAAAGAAAAAAACATGAGACCCAAAGCATGGATTTCATGGGACAACGATTTAAAATGATAGACAATGGATCAACTCTATCAACGAAGTTAAAAAAGCTTTAAAATGCCTCAACCTAGTGGAGCTACATTACAAATTAATATACAGATGGTATCTGGTCCCTAACATCATGAATAAATTAAATACCAATAATCCTACAGTATGTTGGAGATGTAACAGAGAAGAAGGCAACTATAAACATATTTGGTGGGAGTGTAGAATTATTGAGACAACGTGGAAAGCAGTATTTAGGGAAACAGCAATAGTGGTATGTGAATGTCTTGAAATGTCACTCGAAACGGCTTTATTCCATTTCTTGGACAAAAGAGTACACTTTGATAAAAAAATATATATCCTCATTCATATAATGCTGGCAACGAAAATGGTAATCTCCCGATTATGGAGATCTACGAATATACCAATTTGGTCTCAAATTATAACCCAAATTCAATACCAATATAAAATGGAGAAAAATATGGCATACTCCTTGGGTAATGGAAACCTATTCGAACGAAGATGGGCCAACTGGTTAGCTTACCATCCTGAGGAATAGAGGAATTTTAGCAACCTCGGCATGCTATTAAAATCAAACTTTGACTTTTGTGCAATATAAGACAAACAAAACAATCGGTCAGGACTCGGGCGCTACCCTTTGTACGTAATGTGTTGTAGGTATTTTGGTACATTTATAAATATTTATTTAATTTATGTATGGTCTAACAAAAGTATATGTTAGAATAAGACTGGAGACGAAGTAAAAACTGGGTACTACGGTTAGACTATGTCCACTAAAGAATCAAAAAACAGTATACTAAATAATTATTGGATAAAAATGCACTGCACCTTTATTTATTTTTTTATTTCTCTTTTTTTTTTTATATATATATATATATATATATATATATATATATATATATATATATATATATACTACATGTTTTGTGTTTTATATGTTACAAGATAAGAAAATGAATAAAGAATACATTTATTAAAAAAAAAAATACTTCTGTCACTGCTACTGAGCCTGAGTGCACCTGTTACTGCTCGACCCATTACCTACTTAATCAGTGCATGCCTGTCCTTCGGTTATGTCCCCAAAGCCTGGAAAATCGATAGAGTTGTCCCTATCCACAAAAATGGTGCTACCACTGTACCTATCCTTTCTAAAGTCCTGGAAAAATGTGCCCATGAGCAACTGTGCGAGTATCTTGAATTTTGGTCAAGTCACTCATAATTACTGACCTCTTAAAGGTGAGTAATGACATCCAAAGTGGTTTATAGAGTGGTGAACTTACAGGACAGGTTTTTCTAGACTTTTTTTTCACTGTGTTCTACCTTTTTTTGTACCTTTTTTTGTACCAGCCTTTCTTTATTGTCTATTAAAATTGGCTTACTTTATACATACCTGCTGATTATGAGCTCTTTCCGCAAACCAATTGCTTCTTTTGTCTGAATCCTGTTACACAGGCTGGATAGCCTGGTGTCGAGGGGGGCTCCACGTTGTAATTATCGGGCTGAATAGGAGGTAATATCTTCATCTGGCTTGTTTGACCGAGGAGGTCCTTTGGTGCTCTCTTTTTTTTGTTTTCTAGACTTTGCAAAGGCCTTTGAAATGGTTGATCGTGATCTCCTGCTAAAGAAGCTTAATTGCTCTGGTATAAATGAGCGGTCGCTCTGCTGGTTTTGTTCATACCTGTCTGATCGGACTCAATAGGTGTCTGATGCAGACTGCGGAGATGGTATGAAAAAAATTGGCTTGAGTGCTTGTGCCACCTCTGCTAAAAAAATATTGTTTTCTAGTGTCGTTATTGCAAATATGAGTGCTGGTGTCCAGGTGCTAAATTGTCATCTCCTGAATTTTTTTTTAGTCTTTACTCGAGAAAAGACTTGATTCAGGATGCATGGATCCATGCTGGAGATTCCTCATTCAGTACTGCAGTCCTAGTTACAGCTAGAATTGTGGTTAGTTCACCAAAAGGAGGTTCCTGTGTTTGTCTTTTTGCAGCTTACAGATCAACACCCTTTGTCCTGGCTTGGATGAATGTGTTGGTTTATCTGAAGGTAAGGTAAGAGATAAATATACATCACCATAGGTACTGTTCAGACAGTTAATCACTTGATTCACATATTCTTCCTGAACCCTTTCTATGTCCACGTCACTCACAGGGCAATACTTACCATCAGCCCATGGAATGGGAAATGGCCTCCCCATTAGCATTTCAAATGGGGACAATTTGGTCATTCATAATTCAGCTAACACTGTTGGCAAATAATCAGCCAGTTATAAAATGTACCATTTGTACCTTCACGTAATTTATTTTGAATAGTTCTGCTCATATATTCAACCTGACTGGCCGATTGAGGATGGTATGGCATATGGAATTTCCAGTCTATATTTAAATTTCTCATGAGGCCTTGTGTAATCTGGGAAGTAAAATGTGTCCCATTATTACTATTCATCTAGATATGGCATCCTCATCTAGGAAATATTTTTTTACACAAAGTTTGATCACTGTCCTAGCTTTCTCATAAGTGATCAGGATGCCTCAGGTAATTTTAAGAATTGATTAACAATTGCCAGAAGGTATTTCAAATTGCCTTTTGCTGTAGGCATGTGTGTGAAATCCATTTGCAATTGCTACATTGGGCCAGTAGGTGGGGGTAAGTGCTCTTTTTTACCTACTCTCAACACATTGTGTGTTATTCCTGATACACATCATGCATCTTGACAATTGTGACTCGACTACTGCTGCTAAATCTCTAATGACAAACCTTTGACCATGCCCTCTGTAATATTTTTACCTTTATGGCCAAAGCCATGGTAAGTGGAAACTGTTAGGGAGCTAGAAGCTTTAGGTATTCCTACCTTTCCACCCTTTGACAGTAAACCAAATTGGCCCATTTCTAACCCTTGAGATTTCCAGTGCTCAATATATGCAGTTTCAGCTACTTCATGTAAGGTCTTAAAATCATAGTTGGGGGTCACAATCTGTGAGGCAAGGTACAATTGGGTATCAACGGTAGTTTGATAATCTAGCCACATTTGCTGGCTTTGAGCAGATTCTTTGGCAACTTGTTCTGCAAAGACGTTACTTTCTGCCTCCAGAGAATTTGAGGCATCATGGCCTTTGCACTTAATGATGGCTATCTGTTCAGGGAGCAATAGACCACCTAGAAACTAATTTACCAATTGAGCATGTGAGATCCCTTTACTATCAGCAGCAACAAAACCAAGGTTACGCTAGATCACCCCAAAATCATGTACTACTCCAAAAACACATTGTAAGGACAGCAGGGCTACCATCCGCCACCCACCTGCAAGACCTGGTGCCAGACGGGTCCCGCGATCGGAACCTAGTATCTCCCACATACCCAGCCGTCGGGTCCCCCACCCGGCCAGAACTGTAGCTTTTCTCTCCCGAGAGTCGCTACTCTTCGAAATTGCTTGAGTATTCACCTAGACTGTTCCAGTTTTTTGTTTGCTACTACTATTGTTGTTTGACTCGGCTTGTATTATGACCTTCCCTTCTTCTGGATTCCTGACCCGGCTTGTTATTTGGACTCTCAGCTTTCTAGCTCCCTTACCTTGGCTTCCCTCCTAGTTTTTGTGGTTTTCTGGACTCCCTGACCCGGCTTACTTCTCTACTCTTTGGCTCGCCTACCTGGATTCCACCCGACTACCCTTGTACTGGCACCTATGTTCTCTCTACGCATTTACCTGACACTCGTGCCAGATATCACTGCTGCAGTCTATCCGATCCTACAGTATTGTGGTACCTGGCAAGGGCTGTCACTTCAGCAATTGGGGCTCCACTACTGAATCACAGTACGTTCATCACACACATCTTGAGTTAGTGTAGACATTGACAGACCTATTTGCATAGAGTTTGCATGCCTGTGTGAGGGCAACAAGTTCTGCAGCTTGTTTAGATACAAAAGGCAGTGCTCCCTCTGCTATTACTGTGTCAGCACTGACAACAGCAAAACCAGTCACATAGACTCCATCTGCTGGCTTAGAACATGAGACATCTGCAAATACAGTTTCTACCTCACCCTGTAGTGGTGTGGTTTGCAAATCAAGCCTCGTGGCTGTCTGAATAGCATGAAGACAATCATGGTGATCAAAATTATCTCCCTCAGGTGAATATTTTTCCAGCATAGCAGCAAGTGCTGCCACTGGGCCAGTGTGTAAAGGGTAATATTAAATAGAAAGATTCAACACAGTCTTGAAGCCTGACCTTCACTGAGCAATCATATGTTATGTGGTCAGGTTTGTCAGGACCTTGATTATCTGGTGACATGGGTGTAAAATCAAAGGGTAGGAGAGTACTAGGGCTAGGGATTTATCCTCTGTTAGGGCACCTGCCTCAGACATGCCAGCAGACCCTGCACAGTAGGACTAAATTTCTTACAAAAATTTGCCACGGGTCTATAACCACACCCATGTTTCTGTGCTAGCACACCCACCACTGTGGGTGTGCTAGCACAGAGACTGTGGTCCCTGTCTCTACAGAGAAAAGATGAAATAGCAAATCATAGTTCATGAGTCCCAGTGTTGGGGCAGAACGAAAAACAAATTTAATTTAATTGCATGCTTCTACCCTCTCTGGACTCCATACAATGTCGTTGGGGGCTTCCTACAGTGTAGCATGTCAGACTATTACCCCAATAACAACAGTTTGGGATCCTTTGCCTGCAACAAGTCACCATACAAGGAAAGCAAACAGGGCTGCTTTGGTCAGTGGCTTGGGAAACAGCTATCAGATAGTCTTGATGCACTCAGATGACAGACGTCTTTTCCCATGTGATAACAAAAAATCCTAGGTTGGGCTATCTGCATCTTAGATAATGATACTTTATGTCCAGTTTGAGCCAGATGTTGCAACAGGCTGTGGGTGTCCTCAATGCACGTGGCTTCATCCTTACTACAAAGGAAAAATCATCCATATATTGGAGAAGAACAACGGACATGGTGCAAGGCAGACAGAGTTACAATGGACTACGGCATTATAGGCAATAGGGAGTAGGGAAGTCGCATTATCCCTGGGGTAATCTGTTCCACGTGAATTGGTTTTCTTTATATGTAGACGCGAACAGAGTCTTTGTGTCAGGGTACACAGGTATACTGAAGAAAGCCCTGTTTAGATCAATTACTGTAAAGTAGCATGTCGGATGCAGAATTGCTGTCGGTATTGACAGTATTGAACTTTCAGTATATATAGATATGAAAAAACAATATAAAAATCCATATATCTAAAAAATGTCATAACGACACTATATTGTTTGTATTTTATATATTTTTAATATCGATGTATAGAATGTATTAACAGGTAGATGTAGAAATACTGAATTGTTTTGTCAAGCTTTTTTAAGTCATCTGTCACTTTTGGTGTTATAGCCATTACCGTTATGGATTTTATATGTTACATTCTTATTAGGAGAGTTCTCTATATACGGTATTTAGATTATTCCGCATTTGACACCTGATACATTTAAGCAATATTAACTGCAAGAGCCCACATGAGTTATCAGGTTTAACTCTCTCCTTCCGATTAGTTCATTCTTTAAATTAATCCATTTACATTTATCCGGTTGTTAAGTTAAAATAAAACATTCCGGGACGAACACCATTAATGACACATGCCTTCAGTGTTTAAAGATTTCTTGCTGACTTTTGCACAAGCGATAATATGTAGCAGCTGTTTCACCTGTATATGAGAACTAGCCAATCGTGGAACTGCAGAGAGGAGGTGTGTCCGTTTGGAGCCAGATTTAAGAGAGGCATCGGGAGGAGGGAAGTGTACACTTGAGGAAGCCCGGCCCGGCGAAACGCGTCTGTGACACGCCCCTCCTCTCCGCACACTTCCACTTTTTTATCCGATCCTGTCGTTCTGTTGAAAAAGACGAATTGATTTTACGGACATTGTTCCTGCTGCATCTCACGGATATTGTTTCTGTTACAATTTTATTCATCTTCGCTGGTAAATCGTACAGCTTCTTTGCCTGTCGCTTGGATATACCCACGCTCTCAAACCCTCGGACCAGGTGATATACATCGGACAGCTCTGTATCTTTATGTGATATTTGTGAGTTAAAGAGATTTATACTCACAACGTTTTTAAGTAAGCCTCTTTGTTTCCCTGCTTTCATTAAAATTATATTTTTTACTGTGCTTCACTACGAGATTATTTCTCTCTCTTCCATGTGCATGTCAACATTACGAGTAATCACTCATGCAAGCACATTGACTCCACATACTATGCAAAGCTGAAGTCCTACAACACTTCGGGATACTTCCTCTCATGCTTAATCATAGAGCAGTGTTTCTGCTCTTGAACTTGTGATTACAACTCCCACTATCCTCACCAATTCGATTATTGTCCATATACAGAGAGCACTATTTTTTCTCCCTTTGTCTTTTTTTGTATGTACTGAATTGAAATTGGGAGAGACCTTCAATCAATTAACAAGAGCTTGTTAGAAGCTATAAGTATATTTAAAAAAATATTTTTGAGGTTTACCTCTCACTATAACAACACTTTTTTCACTCTCTATCACAATATATTTCCCACAGATTTCACTAATTTATATTTTTTTGCGCTCCTCTCATTATCCCTCTCTTATCTTCCTTTATGGCCTATGACTAAGTTCATACTCTGAAAGAAGCGCCTTATGTGTTGTGCCTGAGCATTATTAACTGTGGATTGTGTCCAAGAAGTTTCGGTCCTCAGCTATGGAGTGGAGTATCCACATTTGGAACCTAACTTCACAAACCAGTGGCTGTTTACACCATTTGTCTTCCCCTCGATCACCTGGTATGGTTGTCCTCCCACTATTCCTCTCTTATGCTCCATGGTCATAGATACAGCAGCTGAAAATTGTAATGCCGTACTGTACTGTTTCTGGGAAAACAGGGAGTGCTGTACTGTTTTTGGGCAAACAGGGAGTGCTGGATATAGCGAGTCTGTCTTAGCTTTTTGTGGGATAGGTCTTTTGCGGTATTTGGGTTTGTTTTTGCCCATTTTCTCTCCCTTGGGTTTGCCTTCATTAACTAGTCTGACATTCTCACAAACAGGTTTCTTAAAATAAGTCATATATGGCTATTCCCACCCAGGCAGTGGTGTATCTTGGTTTTGTGCTGCCCATGGCAGACAAAATTTGCCCCCTCCCACAACCACGTTGCACACCCATAACATGAACCATAACCCACATTGCACACCCAGGACTTGTCCCATCATCCACATGCACACAGGGCCGCTTTAAGACCATAGTGGGCCCTGGGCAAAGTCTTTAGCAGTGGACCCCCCTCGACCCAATTTTTCTAAAGTCGCATTGTAAAAAACTGTATGTAAATTTAAACTTTTTAATATTATATGCAACTTTTTTCATATCACATTCAACTGTTTGTTTATGTAATAGAAATGTTTTTGAAAAAATGCATTTCTTGTTTTTATTCCCTTTTTATGCACCCACATTGCACCCAAAGGACTTCACACAGCACCATACAGTACCCACAGCACTTGCCATATGCAACAGTCAGTTTGCCTATTAAAATATGCTAGTTTGTCCATTAAATATGCCACAGCTTGCCCAGTAATATGCCAGTGTTATTTTACCATTAATATACCACAGCCAATTTGCCCATTAGTATGTCAGTATTATTTTGCCATATGCCAGTATTACTTTTGCCATTAATATGCCACAGACAATTTGCCAATATTATGCCAGTATTATTTCCCCATAAATAAGCCACAGCCAATTTTCCCAATAATGGGCCAGTGTTATTTTGCCATTACTATGCCCCAGCCAATTTGTCCGATAATATGCCAGTATTATTTTGCCATTAATGAGCCAGTATTATTTGCCTTTGATATGCCCCAGCCAATTTGCCCAATAATATGCCAGTATTATTTGCCATTAATAAGCCACTGCCAGTTTGCCCAATACATTCCCCCATCTTCCCAGGATTTACTTTGTCCCATGGCTAGTGGCAGGCAGCATGGTGTCCTCCATGCTGCCTGTTCGGCTTCCCGGTGGTTGTGCAGAGAGGCCACGTGACCTGGCGCGTGTCTGATGAGTGCATGGTCACCTGATCTGTCGGCACTTCCCCGTCACACTGCACAGAGAGCTGAACTTACGATCTCCCCAGCCACCATCTCTGCCGACAAACAAGGTTTTTTTAAATTTTATTTTTTAATATTTTTTTGCGTTTTGTGCCTCCCCTTAAAGGCATAAAAGGCAAGTGCCGCCTTATACTCTGCGGCCTCAAATATTTCTGGGCATATGACCAAACTACAGTAAAGCAAAAAAAATGTGATCTGTACAAAATTAACTCTTACACTGAGAAGCATGCTCACTTTTACTCCTGCACGTCCTACAATCTCAGATCCTGCACCAGACAGTTACTAGCTGTCCCTCAGTTAAAAAAGGAAGCAGGTCGAGGTGCATTCTCTTTCAGAGCTCCTCATATGTGGAACAGCCTAACTGATTCCACCAAATCATCCTCTACTCTAAAATCCCTGAAAATGTCTCCCAAATTCTAAAAACAGAATGTACCTGTAATTAGTTTATAAACTCCTGTATATACTTTACATGTGTCTTGTTGTTTTCTCTTTTAGATTTTTTGTATCAATAATGATTTATCCTGTATGTTCTCCTCCCAACTTGTGTAAATATATGCATGTTTGTATTTTTTGTATTTTTATCTACAATTAAATGTGAAACTCTGTTTAATACTGTTCTGTCCTCAGGACATACTTGAAAACGAGAGAACTTTCAATGTATTGTTACTAGTAAAACACTTTCTAAAAAATAAAATAAAAAGCGCAACTAAAATCTCAAAAGACCTACAATACCCGAAATCATTAATTTGAACCAAACATAATTTTCCTCGGTAACCCATGTTACTGAGCCAAGCTCGTTCAATCGTGGATCTGCTATTTCTGTTTGATACCAACCCTCCTCCATATTGGTTGTAAAATGCCATTTCGACAGGTGGAAGAACATGGTCATGTCATGGTACTTAGCGATGTCTGTGAAACATAATCCTCCCTGTTTGACATGTTAAAAAGAGAGCCGTGCATGTTGGATTAAAACTTTACCTCACTCAAGTGCTGAGCATCGTGTCTGTTTATTTCTGTTACTGGGGGTTGTGGAGCCCTGGCTAGTGCTGTTTTCCATTCATCTTTGGGTGTGAGTTAAAAATAGTAGAGACGGGGGGGCGTGTCCAGCGACTGATCCTGGTGGTCGCATGTTACTGCAGCTCTGCTCTAGTGGAGTATCCTGACCTGTCAACCTTAACATGGGCCGTCAAAACAAAGTGACTGACTCACCCAAGCTTAAGAGAACAAGCCTGGAGCAAAACCACCACCCCCAGGCGCATTTTTGGCTTATTCTCTGAGCCCGTTGTACCAGCCGGGTCTAAACCAAATGGCCACCGCGCCTGAGCAAGAATCTACCTCATGTGCGCAACAGCCTGAAAGCCATCTATCCTCACCTGGAAGCTGACACCTCACGACATTGCTGATATTATTGACAAGGCTATCCAGACTTGATCCAGAGCTCCGACATGATCTGAAAAAAATGGATAGCAGAGTCACAAAGCTCAAAGAAACCATCCCGCTTATGGTGGATGCATTAAACCTCCATATACAAAATCAGGAATACCAAATCTACACATTGCAGCAGCAAGTCGAAGAACTCAACAACTGTAGCCGCAAGGGCAATATATGAGTCCGAGGCATACCGAATGATTCACCCCCAGAGGACCTGCAACCCCCGGATTCACGGCTTGTTTGATACTATCTTGAAACGGAACCCCAACAACTCTGTGGAGCTCGAAAGGGTTCACAAGCTTCACGTGAAAGGTGCAACAACCTCAAATATGTGCAAGCAGGGAAAAGAAAAATGTTGGTGCGCTAAGCTAGTTACAGGCTCAAATAATATAAATGTAAAAATGTCGGCTTAGAACACCAACATTTTTCTTTTCCCTGCTTGCACATATTTGAGGTTGTTGCCTCCTCATTGTCTGGTTGCAGCTTGCTGTTATGGGATTAATTGGGAGGAGGTTTAATTGCACCGCTTCCAACACATTTAAATAGGTTTTGGTAGCAGTATAAACTGCTTTGTGTGCCCACTAGATAGGAGGTGAGAGTAGGTTCTCGCCCTATTGAGAGTGTGCCTTGATGTGGCGGGTGAGCTTAATTATGCTTTGGCCAATTCATATAACCAAAACCTCTCATTTATATTTATATATTTGTTGCCAAATTTATTAGGTTGAGAAGCACAGACAGTTTTTGTTTTTTGTATACATTGTACAGCCAATCACACTGTTTTTGCTGCATGCTCACACCTTTTTTATATTATTTGAGACTGTAACTAGCTTAGCGCACCGACATTTTTCTATTCCCTACAGTAATATGCCCCCTATCAAGGTATGGGACACTGACATTGCTCTTTATGCAGATCTCTCGCGCACCACGTTACAAGTCCGGAGGGCTCTAAAACCCATCATGTCAGAATTGAGAGCTGCCGATATTTCCTACTCATGGAGCACACCATTCACTCTCACCGTACCGAAGGATAACAGAGAACATGTTTAGCGTCATCCAGCAGACCTTCCTTCCGTTTTGAGTGGTCTGGGACTACCGAATATTAAGGTCCCTGAATGGTCGACTCCAACCACCTTTCCAGCTCCACTCTGCTCACATGCTCCAGACCCGACCCAACAGGCCCAGTGAGGAGCTCACAGCGTCGAACACAACGAGAACATGAAGTTTGCTTTTTACCTTGTGGCTCCGTTGACTCACTCGTTCAGTTATGCTTACTATTTGTTGCATGCCCACTATATATGCCTTAACTTCACCCTACACTAATTTTTAATTGTCCTTTTTGTAAATACATTGTCTGTTCTCTACTGCAGGTGGCCGAACATGGTACCCCCAGGGCAACTCCCTCGACCCCTCCTTTCTTTTTTGCTTGACACCTTTTTTGCCACCGTTGGTCTTTCCAGATAAGATCATCATTGGGTTAGTTGTTATCTTTATGTCTAGATAATCTGCCTCTTTTTTGTCCAGATAAAGTCACATTCAGATTTAAGCTTTAAGATTTAGTCATTTGGGATATTCTTGATCATGGGTCTACATTTATTTATGTTAAGGAAAAAGTAAATACTTGCGCCCCATCAGATCAATTGCATCCAGCAATCTTCTGATACTTTTATATGAGTTTCTACCTGAGACAAAACCCACTTGGTCTACATTTATCAATAAAGGGAATACCTCTTTAAGTCTTTTTTTTGCCAATATCGACGCATTTATAAATGACATTTGGTGATAATTGGGGATTATCCTAGCCTTGGTGCAGTGACAATCTAAGGAGGACAGAAGGTGAGTATTTGCATTACTTTCTTTACTGAAACCTCCAGCAGCACAGAAACAGTTAACAGTTGATAAAATAAACAATCAATCAGAAACCAGTCAAGTGTATAAGACTCCCAGAAGCCCCTCCTTCATCCTCTTTCTTCGTGGAGACAAACAGTCCAGAGCTCCAACTTCAATATCCGAAAATGTCAGAAAACTTTAAAGAAATTTCAAACTAGGAGAGAGAAAACATTGTGAAAGTAAACTGTACTCACAAATGTAATAACATAGTTAAACGTTAATCAGTATAAAATGGATAAGAAAAACCATATAAAACTTCAAACCAAATAGGGAGGGAAAATAGGTACAGAACAAGGGAAGGAAATACTCGCCTCATGTCCTTATTAAATTTAGTTTGTCACTGCACTAAGGCTAGGACAGGAGGCTTCATACTTGCAATTTTAATGCCTCGACACAAGAGAAAGAGAATTAGACATGTGCATTCGTTTTCGGACGAATGCATTTTCGTCCGAATGCATTTTCGTCCGAAAATAGCATTTTCGTCCATTCGTCCGAAAAACGAATAACGAAAATGCTAAACTAACGAAAGCCGAATGAACGAATGGTTAATAAACGAAAATCATTTGTCCATTCGTGCTATTGGCTTTCTATAAACCGAAATAGAGTCGGTTTATAGAATACCAATAGCATTACATGCATTCCATAAACCGACATAATGAACGACTTTCGGTTTATGGAATGCATGTAATGCTATTGGTATTCTATAAACCGACTCTATTTCGGTTTATAGAAAGCCAATAGCACGAATGGACAAATGATTTTCGTTTATTAACCATTCGTTCATAGCATTACATGCATTTCATAAACCGAAAGTCTATAAACCGAAAGAGAGTCGGTTTATAGACTTTCAGTTTATGTAATACATGTAATGCTATTGCTATTCTATAAACTGAAATAGAGTCCCCATTCATACGAATAGGTCAATTGACCTATTCGTATGAATGGGGACTCTATTTCGGTTTATGGAAAGCCAATAGCATTACATGTATTCCATAAACCGAAAGACATTCGGTTTATAGACTTTCAGTTTATGGAATACATGTAATGCTATTGGTATTCAATAAACCGAAAGAGATTCGGTTTATAGACTTTCGGTTTATAGAAAGCCAATAGCATTACATGCATTACATAAACTGAAAGTCTATAAACCGAAAGAGAGTCGGATTATGGAATGGACGAAAATGAAACGAAAATTTTAGTTTTGCACATGTCTAACGAGAAGCATGAGCCTGAGGACGGAAGTAGAAAGTCCAAAAAGTAGCTTCCCTGAGCCAGTCCACAGCCGCACGAATGTCCACTAAAGTGCTCACGAGGTGAAGGCCACCAAAGACACTGCTCCTCAATCCGAGTGAGCACCGAAGGACTTGTCGGTACGTGCCAGACTCAGAAGCCATCTGATCCATTGCCCAATAGTAAGAGATGAAATGGGATAATAGGGTTTGACATAGGAGACAAGAAAAGGTCCCTTGTCCGTAGATCTAAGACTCACCATAGCTGGCAAATATACAATCACAATAAGTTTGGCCCACTCTGGGAAATGAGGGTACGATACTGAGGAGAAGTGGCCCTTGGTCCTATGGGAGATGGAAACTGAAACACCGTCTGGAAGAAAAGAAAAATATTCTACGTCGAATGTCCAAAACCCAATGGAACGACACCAGGCATAGAAGTGCCAAAGGACAAAGGAGTGACCACAGCACTGAAATTGAGGTGATGCTGCAACCCATACAAGTAATACATAAATACACAAACAAAATTTTGTATAGATCTGCTTCAATAAAAATAAAATAAAAATATTAGTCCCCCACCACTTGGTGTATAGTGTCAGGGAGGATCTCTCCCAAGGTAGGTGCTGTATATTCACTTGACCTTCTCTTGCCTCAATTGGATTGTATATACATAAGGGAATAAGAAAAAACAAAAACACAATTATGTAGTATTAAACTCCAAAATGCCCCACGCTGTTCCCCTATGTATTCACACTGGGAAGATGTAAAATGCGCCTTGAGTGCAATGCAGGGTTAAGCTGGATGGTCCTAAGTCTCCTTGTTGTTGCAACGTAGGAATATCATGTAGATCACTAGTGATGAATGAACAGAAGAAAATCAGTATCTCAGTGTGCTTCAATTCTGTATAGTGTATAGGAGTGTCAGTTTGGCTGAGAGTTGTTGTAATTACAACAAAGCGTTGTCTGGCCAGTTCTCTAAAAAACTAAGAACCACAGAAATGTCCTAAAAGGAGGAATATTTTCTAGTTCCTGGGTCCTAATAAGTCCAGAGAAGGCTTTGAGCTATCTCTGATAAGTCTGGCATAGCTCCCACAAACCCCTGAAACAGTCCAGGCTACCAAGGGTAATTTGTCCTGAAGGATCAATGGGTGAGATCCCCCCCCCACCCCCCACCCTTGAGTCCGACAGAAGTTGTGGGAAAGGGGGAAGACAGATGGGCAGAGTCACATCTCTCCAGTGTCTGGGATATACTCTGCCTTGATGGAGATGTTAGTGTCTAGGCAATACTGGTAGAGAACTTTCATGATTTCTGATAATAGACAGGACCTGGAACCGTTTATGGCGGACACATTGTTAAATCCGAAGTACTAGGGAACAGTTGGTCTTGTGTTTTGGTTAAGCTGCGGATTGCAAACAATCCGTCCATCAACTCAAGACAATTTATGTGGAGACCTTCTTCCTCTATGGTCCATAGACCACCTGTAGTTCCCGTGTCGCAGTCTGCGCCCAAACCAAGAGAGCTATCGTCCGATTCTAGTGTGAAATTTGGTGTGGAACCAAAGATTCAAAAGAAAACATCACCAAGAGGTAAACCAGGCTTTGACTTGTTGGCAAAGTATAATAGCTGCAGGTCACTGGTGGTCACAAACCTGGATGCTCTGACTGCTGATGACAAGCAGGGCAGTAATGGATGTAAAAATCGAAATAGTCAGGACTCCAGAATATTTCAAGAATAAAGTAACATTTATTCGTGCAAGTATCAATTCAAATGCAAGTGTAAATGACGGGAGGGTACACACTTAACGCGTTTTGCATTGAGGAACGCTTATTCATAAGTGTCTGGAACCAAAGATGGCACAACCATTCCACACCACCAATGCAATGCCAGATGCACTTCAGCCATCAAGAGAATGCATTGGTCATAAGAGCCCAATAAAATGCTTTGAGGTACTGCATGGCCGGATAGTGGAGAGGGCTGGGGAAAATGGCCTGAATAGAGGCAGAGAGAAGTCCGATCACCCGAGGAAGGTCCCTAAACTAGATGTGAGGATGAAGCAAGAGACGATAGAGCTCCTTCTTAATGCTCACTATCTTGGAAGGGGGAAGTCTGAGTACCGAAATGACTGAATCTATTGTAAAGCTGAGGAGTTGGACACATTGTGTGCGGGACAAGATTGACTTTTCAGAGTTGATTACAATCCTCAAGTTTTGGAAAGATGTACAGTGAGAAGTGTGTCCCTGTGCTGGATCTGAGGATCCTGAGCCATTGGAAGGATATCGTCCAAGTAAATGATGGACTGATACCCCTGACATGAAGGAACTGCATAACAAGTTTGAGAAGCTTGGGGAAGCACCAACGGGCTGAAGGGAGGCCAAACGGAAGGCAGGTGAACTGTCATAGCTGACCACACCAAAGAGATTGGAGGGACTTTCTGTTGTCCCAATGTACGGGAACAGTGAGATATGCGTCCTTCAGGTCCAGCCAGGAGAACCAATCGCGTTCCCAATGCATATCGCGCAGAAGATGGATGTCCTCCATCTTGAAGTGCCTGTACGCAATGTGTGAGTTGAGAATGCGCAGGTTGATAACTGATCGAAACTTTTCCGTACTAGGAACATGTTGCTGAGAAAATATGGGGATCCCAGAGAGCATTATATGGCCCCTTTTGACTGAAGAGAGGATAATTCGTGAATGAGTCTGGAATCGGTATGAGCTAGATGCAAAGAGTTTGGTGGTACCAGTTGCATGGGAAGTGAGGAAAAATCTTTCCAAAAACCCATTACAGTTTGAAAGATCCAATGGCCCTGAGTTATGGTTTTTCCATTGAGTTAAAAAATCTACAAGCCTGCTGGCCATAGGAATGTGGGGTAAGGTTGGTGATGGTTTTATCTTGAGGCGTAGCCCTGAAGGAGAATCCTCAACTGTTGGGTGGGTCCTCTGTAGAACGCGGTATGGAACTGGGACCTTGCACAGAAGTAGGAGTAGTCCAGTTGAAAACAGGGGTTTGGAGCCCGTGAAGGCAGCAAGGCTGGTGGCATGACCCCTTTGCCTACCAGCCCTGGTGGAAAAATGTCCCCTGACATGAAATACTCTCGTGAGTGAGGGGCTTTGTTGAGGGATGTGAATATATTTACATGCTTATTCAGGTTCCTTTTCTTTTGCCAAATAGGAGCCTGTTAGGCTCAGGACCCAGTTCTGTGGTTTTCAAAAGACAAACAGCAGTTGGATCCACTTGCACAGCAAGTTTGGTCAGCCATGATAAAAACTTGAGCTAGTGGTCCTGATACATACAGCAATTTATCTTGGGCTACCTTGAGACCATTGAGGATCAAGGCCTTTAGGGGGATCCCAAAAAGGTAGCAAAGGTCGGGTCAAAATCTGGTGAGTATGAAACTTTATCTGGCAGAGTGGGTATTAGCCATTAGGCCCTGAGATTTTGCCAGACTTCTTGTCCAAAGCACGTCTCAACCAGTATTTGAGGAACTCTGTGATGTGTCAAGGGGATGTCCACGATGTCTCGAATTACGAGGACCAAAATATGGGAGGCAGCGGTGAAGCAGCCTTGTACAACTGTCAGAGACCTGTGCTTACAGGCCGCTGCTCCCTAATGTTCGATTACAGTAAACCGAGTGAATTCTTAATCATTTATCCGGCCAACTAGTATTATATAACGGGCGTAATAATATAAATAAGGTTTATATATACCCTTTTTTACTTTTTACCTTGTAAAGAGGCATCCAGCATTACTGAGAAGGCACTAAAGGAGGTGTTATCATGCTCAGCAACCATATCACCATAGGATGATATTTCCAGCTGCTGTGGCCCCATCTACTGCTGAGTGCCAATACAAAATACTTGCCCCACTAGCAGTCTTTAAAAAAAATATATATACAGTATTTGCTCGAATATAAGACGACCCTGATTATAAGACGACCTCCCAAACTTTGGATATTCCTTTAGGAAAAAAACTAAAAGCCTGACTACCCTATAGGAAAAAAGTTTAACTTGTATATATTCACATGTAAATTGCTTTTTAAAATTTAATAAAAATTATGATATTAAACAAATGCATTTCTTGTTTTTATTTCATTTTATGTGCCAATGCTGCCAATGCTGCCTCTCCCCTCCCCCCCCGTTGTCTCTCTCCCCCAGTGTTATCTCCCTCCCCCAGACTTTTCTCTCTCCGCCCTTCCTCCCCTTATCTTTCTCTCCCCCCTCCCTCCCCTTGTCTTTCTCTCCCCATGTTTCCCTACTCCTCCCTCCCCTTGTCTTTCTCTCGCTCCCTGGTGGCTAATGGGGGCAGCCGTGGGATGTCTGCACGATATGTGCCGGTCCGTCATAATAGACGGAAGTGTTGGGCAGCATGGAGAATGCAATGCACGCAGACATCCACCAGCTGTTAGCGAGAGGGATCCAGATCCCCTGCAGCTCTCGATTTGAGGTCAGATTATAAGACGACCTTGAATATAAGACGAGGGGTCTTTTTCAGAGCATTTGCTCTGAAAAAAACCTCATCTTATATTCGAGCAAATACAGTATATATCAATAGAGGACCACAGACAGACCAAACAGGTCACTGGTTCTCTATGGAATAATGGATGTGCCTGGCACGTCCTGCGGTGGAAACTGCTCTGATGGTGCTGCTCTATTGCCTTGAATTAGGCTGCACCGAGATTGTCAATCTGGGGCACCCACGATCGCACCACGGAGCGATCGTGGGTGCCATATTGAAGAGCAACATGCTCCTCCAATTTGGCTGCTGGCCTCTTGTGGGTATAGCGTCAGAAGTGAAATTTTTTTTACTTCCATTGCTCTCATGCTGTTGCTTGACTGCCCCTAGAGGCAGTCAGCGACATTGTAATAAAAAAAAATAAACTTAATTAGCTACAATCTAGGGTTAGGGTTAGAATTGTTGTTAGGGTTACAATTCAATTAGGGTTAGCATAAGGGTTAGAGCTGGGGTTAAATTTAGGGTTGGGGTTAAATTTAGGGTTTGGGTTGGGGTCAAAAGGTCACTGTAGGAAAACCCCCCCCCCCCCACACAATTTTTTTTTTCCCCTTTAACTCGCAAAAAACTGCAGAAAAACATGGAAACAAGCATATTTCTGAACTCGGGACAAAATTTACAAACTATTTAGACAGGGTCTTTTTTAATGATTGTATTTGTGTAAATTATTTTTTAGGTCAAAGTGACAAAAAGTGGGATTTTTCATCATATTTTATGATTTTTTTTGTAGTGAATTATAAGATATGATTAACATAATGGTATCTAATGAAAGCCCTTCTTATGATGATACAAATTACATATCATTTTTGTGGGTACAGTATGTGAGAAAGAAGAAAATTACAGCTAAACACAAACACCCCAGAAATGTCAAAATAGCCCCTGTTACCAAGGGAAAGACAAGGTCAAAAGGTCTTGACACTAAGTTATTATTGTTTTCTATTTATATTTAATTTTTATGGTTAGTACAACCCCTAATTCTAACTCTAGGATTAAGGTTTTGATGAACCATAACCCTAACCCAAGGGTGAGGGTTAGAACACAGGGTTTAAAATTTAAATAACCTTGGGTGGGGCTGAAAGTGCTTGGGGGGGACTTCTAGCACTACATTTAGTCTCTCCCTGCCCCACGATCCCCATGACGGTCCAGGGCCGTCATCGGTCACGAAGGGGTTATAGAGGGGAGTGCATATGACACATCTGCAATGTAAATATCTTGGTCCAGTGGGAGATTTTGTTTTAAAATTATTTAGAATTATTGAAAAATGTCAGTTTGTAATCAATCATATTTGTAAATGTATTTGGTGCTTTATATCTTTTAATTTTCAAAGAAAAATCATACAATATTGTAAGATTATAGAGGAGGGAGTATATATATATCTGCAATGTAAATATATTGGTCCAATGGGAGATTTTGACCCCACTCAGATATATTTGCACATGTGAATTACTGGGAATTGGGCTGTTGTTTGAATCTCGATACCTTGACATTTTGATAGTAAAACCATATAATATTGAAGACTTTATAGAGGGTTAAGTATGTAAGACAACTTTGCCGAGTCTAATAATTTTTATTTATTACTATACTAGATTTTCTTAGCTGAATATCTGAAAAAGTGTCTGATCTCATGACCACTATATTGGAACGATTCAGTTGAGAAAGGGGTGGGGAAAATAGAGAAAGGAAGGAGGAGGGGAGAGGAAGAGGAAAGGAGAGTAGTAGTAGGAAATAACAAGCAGCGGCCACCCACCCCTTTCCCCGATAGACCTGAGTGTCTGATCCCAGATCACAACACCCCCTCCTTTTCCCCAGTCAACCCCTAAACACCAGAAACATCTTCACTCTGCCAGGACAGCCTGATACAGGGACTGAGTGCTCAAGAAAACAAGGAAAAGGAAAAAAGGGAGCTGGGTTCTCAATAAGGAATAGCGACAAATCCTTCATTACATCAAAGACTGTATTTTTAGGATTGGGATCCCCAAGTAACCTGCGTGTCAGAGACATGGGGATGTGAATTACACAAGGTAAGGGTTATATGTATTCTCCATTTAATCCAACACAATGTTTAAAGTTGCCCTCCTTACTTCACCCACCCCCAGCCCCTTATGCTTTTGTATGTACTTTTAATACGAATGCCGTTTTTCATAACACAACGCACAGATTGACAAACACTCACACAACCGAAACCATGCCCCTATTACCTAAACACTCCTCTGTGACCTGGATGTTAATAACAATGCGTTGCTTTTGCATCAGTGCCAGAACAGATTTCCATTTTGCAAAGAATGGGAAAATACAGTACATACTAGGAAGTGTAGATAAGATGGAAGCTGTGACAAGCATTTTGCATATCAATAGCCACACATTGGTTTTCCCCACCACTAATCACAACAGTCGATATGTAAAATGCTGTATGATAGAACATGTTAAATGTTGGCAATAAATAAACAAAATGTGCATATGGTGAACTATGTATAGAATGTGATCATGGATGCTTTAAAAAAAAGAAAGAAAAAAAAAAGAAAATACAGTTAATATTTAGCTAATGGTAGTCACATAATTCTATATATACACTCGTGTTCAATTATGTAAATGCACCTATTGAGTATGGTGTATCTAGTACTATGCATCATAATGCAAGAATGTTTAATACTGTGGTTAATCATGTACTCACACCATTCCATGTGGTGTTACTGCAAAAGTTCAATGTCTGGTGGATGCCCATTCAGGTTCTTGCTTTCCATCATATCCAGTGTTTATTTGTTATGCCCATTCAATGGCAGAATTATTTAAACTTTAAAAAAATTGTTACATAATTCATAAGTGTTTTTGTTAAATTCATATTTCCTTACATTTTTTTAGATGTTTGTAAAATAGCTGTTTGCAAAAATCTAGGAAATCTTTGGAATTCACACATCTAGTTGCAAAATTAAAAACCCAAAACAATTTTAATGCCAGTTTACTAGGTTACACTAACATACAAAATAACTGGTATTTTGCTGCTAACTAGTGCAAGGTTTTTTTCTTTTAATGAGGCAGGCCACTTTTGCCTCATAAAATGTCTAATTTAAAAAGTGCATTTAATGTGCACTATTCAAAAGTATTTTCCCCCCAGTTTTTTGCTAAAGCATAACTAGGGGGCTTCCACGTCACAGAGTAGTGCCCCTTCACAGCAGAAAGAAATGTTCTGAAGACTGTGCCATGTCATTGATCCCCAGTTGGAGGTGTGTGCAGTGTCATAGGTGTCTCTCTACAATATGGTACCTTGAAAGTCACCGTTTGACAGCCATAAGAAGTCAGATGCCTTTTTAATCACACTGGCTACCTTCTGTGTGATGAAAATATTTTATAATTAGTTTAATCCCTCTTTAAGGATTCTAAACATGTTGTTGTACATAGTTATAGAATTGTCAACTAGGCCATTTTTGAGGGACATTTAATGTTTATGTGCTGCCCTGCTGAATATATAATGTCTGTCTTTTCAGAGAGAAAAAATAGGTCCTTTGGCAGTGGTTCTCAACCCAGTCCTCAAGGTCCACCAAACTGTCTAGAATTTAGGGATTACCCAGTTGTGTCTAAGGTGTTTTATTTAATCCATAAATCCTGGACTATTAGGAGGGCCCTGTGGACTGAGTTGGGAACCAGTGACCTTTTCTCTACCAGGCATATACATGAATTCTGCAGCAGAGAATGTAAAAGTCATGTCCTGCACGATCTGCAAACCCTACCTGTACACTTGGTGGGATGTTTGCTAATGTATGTATGCACACATTGCAAGTAGTCATTATTTGGGACACTTACTATTTTGCAACCTTTTGATTTATTTTTGTTTTTCCTTCCAGGCTCCAGCCAAATGCTGGAGAACTGAGTGGGAGGATCAGCAGAAGCTGAAAACTTGATGTTTGTGAGTAAATTATACATATTTAGATTATACATGTTAAAATGTTAATAAATGCCCACATTTTTTTAATTATTGTACATTAATATGCATTAAAGGGTAGGGGATTTTGAAATGAAACAAAGTTTTTACCCATTAATGATGATTAGTGATGTTTATCCTGCCATTAAATTCCTATTCCCTATGACACCGCACACAACTCCAACCAGATGTGTATTCGTAGCTCCAGATACCTAATAAACAGGACTTCATATTAACCCCTTAGTGACGAGACATTTTGACCTTTCTTTCCCTTGGTGACGAGGGCTGTTTTTACATTTTTGGTGTGTTTAGCTGTAATTTTCTTCTTTCTCACATACTGTACCCACACAAATTTTATGTTGTTTATATCGTCATAAGAAGGGCTTTTACTAGATACCATTATGTTCATCATATCTTATAATTTACTACAGAAAATCATAAAATATGATGAAAAAATAAACCCCTCGATTTTTTCTAACTTTAACCTAAAATATAATTTACATAAATACAATAATTAAAAAAGACCCTGTCTAAATAGTTTCTAAATGTTGTCCTGAGTTCAGAAATACGCTTGTTTCCATGTTTTTCTGCAGTTTTTTGTGAGTTATGGGGCAAAAACCAAAAATAGTTTTTTTTTCCTATATTGACCTTTTGACCCAAACCCTAAATTTAATGCTAACCCTTAATATATTTTAATTTAATTTATAACCCTATCCCTTATGCTAACCCTAATTTAATTATAACCCTAGCTGCTATTCTAACCCTAACCCTAGATTACCCCAAAGTTTTCTTTTAATGAGGCAGAAATAGTATAATTTGAATGGTGCACTTTCTGTGCACCATTCAGGTTATATGTTCTGCTAGCCTAATCAAAAGCAAAGACTAATGGACTTCCACCTCAGAAGCATAGCTCCCTGGCTGCTGAGAGAGAGAGTCTGATGACTGTGGCTCTCTGTCATTGGTGTGTCCGCATGCCACACAACCATTCGGTAGTGAGGAGGTAATCATGGACTCCACGCACCAATGAGTGCTGCTAGGTCCAATCAGAGGTCTTGCACAGGGATTCCTGGGAATACCTAAAGCGTACGTCGCATGTAGAGACATGAGTCACTAGTCATGAGTGTGATCTCACACCCGTTTATCTCTAATAGGGGATTTGCTGGGCCAGCGCAGCAGTGACTATATGCGCAAAGCTAAAGGTGGAGCATCCCTGTTCAGGATCTTGCTAAAATGTGCAAAAATTATGTCTGTTGAGCAAGCAAAAAAAAACATTGAAAATGAAAAATCCACTTGCACCAAATCACAGAGTAATGTGTAGGCATTACTGTAAATCTTGTTTTATTTTATTTTTTGCATCAAAAAAACCCAGCGTAACCCTGCTGATCTAGCGTCACACGTGTTAATTTAAGTTAGTGGACATGCAATCATCTGCCACAGATATGGCATGTGCTGGTGATGTGTTTCTATATTTCTTCTGGACAGAAATCATTTACATGTGTTGTGTTTATTTTAGCCTAAAATGCATCATCCACAATTTATACAAAATAATGAGATCAGAATATAAAGTTCAAATGCTGTATGTATAGTCTGTTATTTTTATTTATTTTTTGAATGGCATTTAATATTCCAGTTTTTAAGCTATCCTTGGGAAGAGAAATATGATTTATGCATTTTTAAATGCAAGAATACAAACAATAGTGTGCTAATAGTGAGTAATAGGTGTGAAAAAAGTGTATAAGTACAATCTGATCTACAATAGATCCAATCTTTACAGAGCCATCGGTATATGTGAGTACATGCTTCTTACTTGTAAGGGCTGAGATGGAAGTCTATACTCTGTCTCTAAGTGCATGTAAGATTTCATCACTTACTTTTATATGGCTCCCATATGTCTACACCAGGGCTTGACAAATTTAATTTGATTTTGGGAGCCAGCAAAATTTTTTAGGAGCCAGACAATCACGCAAGCATACACGCAGTTCATAAACACACACGCCTACTTCACATATATATACACACCTATCTCACATGTACAAACACCTCATACACACACCTACTTTACATATATACATATATACAAACACCTCACACACACCTACTTTACATATATACATATATACAAACACCTCACACACACCTACTTTACATATATACATATATACAAACACCTCACACACACCTACTTTACATATATACATATATACAAACACCTCACACACACCTACTTTACATATACACATATATAGAAACACCTCACACACACCTACTTTACATATACACATACATACAAACACCTTACAGACACTTACTTTACATATATACATACATACATACAAACACCTCACAGACACCTACTTTACATATACCCATATATATATATATATATATATATATATATATATATATATATACACAAACACCTCACACACACCGACTTTTACAATATATACAAACACCTCACACACACCTACTTTACAATATATACAAACATCTCACACACACCTACTTTACAATATATACAAACACCTCACACACAAACCTCACACAGTCTTTTCTTGTTTTTTTTTTTCTTAACATGTCCCCCCTCCCTGCTGCTTTACCTCATTGCAGGGGAGGGGGACATTCGTGCTGCAGCCGATCTTCCTGCTGAGTGCCAGGATGTCACGTGACGACACCCGGCACTCAGACACACGTTGCGCAAGGGTGGTGGAGCTTGCAGTCTGTGCCATCCGCACAAAGTTTACCCCCTCGCGCTGTGGAAAATAAAATAAAATCGGATGGCAGCGGCAAGGGGACCATGAGGCTGACTGCACCCAGGCGCCAGTTCTAAATTCCTGGTCGCCATGGTGACTCGTCGCCTGGGGTTTGTCGAGCCCTGGTCTACACTATATTGGGGTGTTTTATTCGTTTTTTCTTATTTGCCCTAAAGGGCTATATTCATGAAAGAATTGAGAAAAAAATCATCTTTGTTGTACAAATATATATTGTCACGTACACACTATTAACGCACTATGGTTTGTATTTTTGTGTAGTGTGTGATTTTAGTGCTTATTACACATTTTAGTGCTGTGGATGTTACACTGATCAAGTGCCAAACCATTTCTCTTCTTTTTTTGTTGTGCCCATCTTAAATGTGCCAAATGTGTGTTTAGATGTCAAAACCAGGCAAAGTATTTGGAATTTAGACAGTCAAGAGGTTTGGGTACCAACATCTTTATCTTCAAAATGTCCTGAAATGCAATATGAATGTATAATTGTATTATAGTGAATGGAATGATACATACAGCTTTGACTACGTATTTACCTTTTGAAGATCAACTCCAAGCAAAAATCTTTTTTCATGGTTTGATGCTCCATTAAGCATGCTCTACAGTTTACATGCTCAATTATGCATAGTTTTTGCATAATGGAACATGCAATCCAAGGAGCATGCTGATCTGCCTAAAAAGTGCAGTGTGAAAGTAAGGGAATCACTGGGCATGCGTGGTTCTTATGTCATGCATGCTTAGTACACTCATGTGCAGTGTCTATAGAGAATAACTGGGACTACTAATCCGTATATATGTATAACTTTTTAGTATCTCCAATATTGCCTCTTCAAGGAACACTGCACCTTTTTCAACCCTTTCTTCCTTGAAAGACGCTAAAGTTAAAAAAAATATGTCCTGACAGTTTGGGGTAAATCCGATGTGTATCTTAATAGATACAAGCAGGTTTAATCTCTGCTGTGTCTCACACTGAGATACAGCAGTTCCTGGCTCACACTGAGAGACCCTCATTTTTGCATGGGGATCAGCAGGGGGGGGGGGGGGGTCCTAGTTAAGGTTATGGAAGCATGGCAGTTGTCGGTAGGATAAACTGACATGTACTATCAAAAGTAAATGCCAGTTTATTATCACACTAGGACCAACTAACATTTCACTTGTGCTTGTACATTAGAAGCACAAGCATAGGCGTGCGCAGCCTATTGCATTAGGGTGTGCACCCTAAAGCACAAACACACACGCCGCACACGGCGTCCCCCCCCCCCCCCCCCCCATTATCATATTATTTTCCCATATCATGACATCACATGTTCCACCCCTTTCTCAGCATTTAAATTAAAAGAGAGTTAACAGAGTTACATGTTGCAATAAAGCCCCCTATTAAGAATGGTGGAGAATAAGTAACATAACTTAAGTCTCAATATGCCAGGATTATTCCCCTCAATACCCCAGGATTATGCTCCGCAATATGCCAGGATTTAGCCACCCAATATGCCAGGATTATTCCCCTCAATACCCCAGGATTATGCTCCGCAATATGCCAGGATTTAGCCACCCAATATGCCAGGATTATTCCCCTCAATACCCCAGGATTATGCTCCGCAATATGCCAGGATTTAGCCACCCAATATGCCAGGATTATTCCCCTCAATACCCCAGGATTATGCTCCGC
The DNA here is from genome assembly GCA_036172795.1 of Pelodytes ibericus. Taxonomy (NCBI): domain Eukaryota; kingdom Metazoa; phylum Chordata; class Amphibia; order Anura; family Pelodytidae; genus Pelodytes; species Pelodytes ibericus. Next base: position 47,607,192 of record CM069865.1, on the reverse strand, counting down.
AATATGCCAGGATTTAGCCACCCAATATGCCAGGATTATTCCCCTCAATACCCCAGGATTATGCTCCGCAATATGCCAGGATTTAGCCACCCAATATGCCAGGATTATTCCCCTCAATATCCCAGGATTATGCCCACAATATGCCAGGATTATTCCCCTCAATATCCCAGGATTATGCCCCACAATATGCCAGGATTATTCCCCTCAATATCCCAGGATTATTCCCCTCAATATCCCAGGATTATGCCGCTCAATATGCCAGGATTATGCCCCTCAATACCCCAGGATTATGCCCCTCAATATGCCAGGATTATTCCCTTCAATATCCCAGGATTATGCCCCTCAATGTCCCATTATTATGCCCCTCTTTATCCCAGGATTATGCCCCTCAATATGCCAGGATTAAGCCCCTCAATATCCCAGGATTATGCCACCCAATATGACAGGATTATGCCCCTCAATATCCCAGGACTTTCCCCCAAAATATGCCAGGACTTAAACACCCAATATGCCAGGACTTTCCCCCAAAATATGCCTGGACTTAGCTACCCAATATGCCAGGACTTAAACACCCAATATGCCAGGACTGTCCCCAGCAATATGCCAGGACTTTCCCCAGCAATATGCCAGGACTTTCCCCAGCAATATGCCAGGACTTTCCCCCAAAATATGCCTGGACTTAGCCACCCAATATGCCAGCCAGGCCTTCTTTCCTTTACTTACCTCGTCGCTGCTGCTGCTGCTGCTCTGTCTCCGGTGCTGGGCCGCCTGTGACTGAGAGGGAAGCGTTGTGCGCTCCCCTCCAGCCAATGCGCTTTCAATAAAGTTTAAAAAAAAAAAACTTTACTGAATGCGCATTGGCTGGAGGGGAGCGCACAACGCTTCCCTCTCAGCCACAGGCGGCCCAGCACCGGAGACGCAGCGACGCCGACGAGGTAAGTAAGGAGGAGGATTTTTTTTTTTTTTTTGGAAGCAGGGTTCCGGCGCCCCCAGCCAAGATGCGCCCTAGGCAGCTGCCTAGGTCGCCTTACTGGTGGCGCCGGCCCTGGATTAGGGTGTGCCCAGGCACACCCGGCACACCCCGTGCGCACGCCTATGAGCACAAGTGAAATATAACGTTTAGTGTTCCTTTAAACAGCCATGGTTATACAATGTCATGTTTGTGTCTGCAATATAAGGATGATTTTTATGCTCTACACCCTTTTCGTCTCAAGCTCCCTTGTGTCCCTGCTTAACCTAAGCTCATCAAATATAGTCACACAGAAGTACCATTTTGCCTGATTTAAAGTTTGTGGTTTACTCCCTCCTTAAATAGTTGAGGTTGCTGTTTTATTTGACTATTTTATTAGAATGTAATGAAGATATGTATAGCCGGTCATGTTATTGAATTCCAGCTATTGAATATCCCCTCAACTTCAATAATTGGTTCTGTGTGTTGCTTCTGTAGGTTTCTGTATCATCAATATGAATGTCTTATCCACCTGAAAGGTCCCAGTAGCTAAAAGTGCTCAACTATTAAGTGAAAATAAATGCCTACCACCAAAGTGTCCGTATTTAGGAGAGACAGTCCCTACTTTGCACCAAAGCCCCTGCCCCTCTTTCTTCCTCTATTTTCACCTCTTTTCTGTGTGCTTAGAATGGTTTGTATCACAGAGCATCAGCGCGATACAATTCACAATACATTGAATTTAAAGTGATTTAAATATACATTGTTTAACAGTATGTAGGATTAACTTACAAACACTCATCCATTCTCCATTCATACACTGGGAGAGAACCCTAGAAGAATTATAGATGTAGGTAAAGGTGCTATTACAAGTTAACTAATTCATTACTTTTCAATGTCCAAGGGAGCCAAATGTCATAATACCTACTCAAATCATTCATGTTGACACAATTAGCACTTTCCATAGAGCACTGATAGTTTATTTGTCCTTTAATTTCCCCCCATCTAGGAAAGACATAGTTTAAATATGTACCATAAGACATCTTCTTGACCTCACCATTTTAGACAAATGTAGATGGAATAAAAAGGGTTGGGCTGAAATCTTGTATGCTTGTTCTATAATAGATTTCACCACCTCATTAGCTTTCAGCTTTAATTTGTGAAGTTTGTAAAATTCCCACCACACATGATAAAATGAACCATGGTCACCATAACACCTCCAGCATGTAGGAGGAGTGGATTAAAGAAACTATGTATCCTAGCTGGAACCATGTACCATCTGTGTACCAGTTTCAAATATAATTCCTGTATATTGATACAATGTATTGATTGTACTGTCTGTCAGTCCGGATAAGAGACATCTATATTTATTTCCATTTACCATTTTTGAATAGATTTCATTTTAGTTATGTTGAGACTCTGTTTATTAACTTTAGATATTTTAGCTACCAACCCCTGTCTCGTATCCAAAGTCAAAAGTCTGTCCAAAGGTGCTAATATAGTGCTCAAACCTGTAGTAGGTAAATAGCTCTTTCTTATCTATTTTATATTGGGACTGTAATTGGCAGAATGATTTTACCCCAGTTTCTGTAAATAGGTCCTTTTATTTTAACAATACCCACTTCTTTCCATTTTTTCAGACTTAATTCTTGCTCTTAATGACTTATCAAATCACGTAAATAGATACCAGTTGACCATGAAAGTCACTGAAAATGTTCCGATAAAGTCCCACCAATAGCCACACATTCAGCCACTCCCACAAAATAAGTGTCCCACTTTTTATGTTTGAAATGTTGGTAGGTATGTAACTGGGCTTGGAAATTGAAGGATTTTATGTTCCCAATAACACATTAAAGGGGGGGGGGGGGGTATAGGCAAAATGTTATTTATAGGCCCACTTTATAATTAGTAAAATGCTTTGAATTTTCTAGCTAGGGTTAGTTTCATTTAATTGTGTTGCCACAATAATGTTGCTGTGTGAATGGATCAGTATCCACAGCTTTAGCAGAAGATACATGTGCATCACAAAATGTTTTTCCATAGGGTACATTGTATAGCGATTTTGAGATGTAATTGTGAGCTCAAATTTCAGATATTGCAACACTGAGAAGGTCACTGGAAGATCAGGATATTTGTTCTATAAAAGCAAATCTATTATGAAGGATTAATGGCAGAAAGAAAGTTTAAAACACATTTTATTTATCTTTCAATTTCTTTTTGTTCTAATTGTTAATAAAGTTTTTTATCAGTGGGATAAGAATCAGTTTTTGCCATTTTTAATTAGCTAATATACAGTCTTGTCACATAAGGCCATATTCATTTTGGTCTTCTTTCTACCATATCAGACTGCAAGCTGTTAGTATTGAAGAGCTTCAATAAAGTTTTTTTTCCCCTCTTTCAATAGACTTTTTTGCATTGTAGTTTTGTTTGGAAAAGAGATGTATTTTTCCACTGGAACTGGACAAATGTCTTTGCAGGGCCCTGAAGAGGTGCCTACTTCACTCCTTAATGACAATGCCCGTACATGTACAGCCTTCCAATGCAATGCACGGGCTGCCTTTAAAATAGTGCAATTGCATCATTTTTGGCTTTCCTGGATGCTTCACGAGAATCCAGGAAAGAAAAAAAAAAGAAAAATGGCTGCAGGGATAACAATAGTCACTGACCTGTCAATCACGCCCCCTCACTCTATGCAAATCGGGTAAGGGATGTTTCAGACTGCCTCTGATGGTGGCAAGTCTGAAACACCCAGAAAAGGGTCTGTCTTAGCCTGCATTAGCTGAGACAGGCTGTCTCAGCCATTGCAGGGAATATTGTGATATGCCATGGGGCATGTCACAATCCATTCCCATCCTCCCCCATTATTTTTTACATTTATCAATGTGATCACTGTGAAAATCAGTCACATTGATCAAATGTAATAAATGCAAAAAATAGAGTAAATGACAATCAGTGCTGTAGGAACACTGATTGTCAAAATTTTCCCTCTCTCTCACTAACACAAAAAACACTTTTTTTTTGCCACTTTTAACATAGAAACATAGATTTAACTGTTTATAAAAATGTTACACATTACACAAAGGGTTACATCTAAAAAAAATGGTCGCAAAAGAAAGCCCTATCTGCGCTTTTATTTAAATGGAGACAAGTAACAAAAAAAGGTATTGTCCAGAACGTACATTAAAACAAACCATTGTCCTGAAGGGGTTAAAGTGTGATGAATGGCATTGAAATTCTAGTTATCATGCTTTTACTTTTTTTTAAACTTGTCCAAATTTTGCTTTTTATTCTCGACCAAGGCTCCAGCCAAATGCTGAGAACTGAGTGGTAGAATCAGTAGACGCTGCAAACCTGAGATTTTCAAGTGAAACAAACATGTATATTATACAGATATTCAAATTTGAATGAATAATTATTTAACGTTTAATATACATGAAAAAAGCTTCACCATTTTCAATTCGGAGTGGTCCTTTAAGTGGGTCTACAATCTTGGACTTTTTGAATTTATACTAAGGCAGCTGCCTGGCATACACAAAAACAGTCCAACATTGCCACCCAGCGTAACATCTTATATACAGATCACATGCATGTTCCGGTGCCAAGAGGGTAAAATATACATATTCATGAAAGTGAGAATTGCGTAGTAATTGAGAAAGTAGACCAAAGTAGTCAAGTTAATTTTCCTAAATGCAGCCCATAGTCCATGGGGTAAACATATCTGCAACGGTTGACAAATCAGACATAGTTTCTCTGTGTTATTGGGTTATATCCCTTTAGATTTTATATCTGTGTAGTTAGGTCAGGGGCAAGACTTTTTGCCGCCCCTTGCTGATCCTGCCCTCAGGCATTTACACACACATAGTAACACGTTCAGTACACACACATGCAATGTCAGATGAAGCCATAGGTACACACACAGTCACACATGCAGCGTAATCCTTTTGGCACCACCCTCTCCATACCATTCCTGTCTGTCACTATGCGCAGGGAGTGTGAGCAGCATCAAGAGAGAGCTGATGCTGCCTGCTTCCCTGTATGGGGCGGACTGGCAGCCAGAGCTTTCTGATTGCCTTTAGTTGAATGTATAGCCAAGTAATAAGCTTAATTTACTTAGCGAGGTAAATAATTTCAGAAGAAAACTGCATTCCTGGATATGGAAAGAAGAGAAAAGTAGTGCAAGTACAGAACAAAGAGTGGTTAGGAGATTAGTTAGGACAAGAAAAGTAATCCAGAAGGTGCAATATATTCAGACATTTGTATGTTAGAATCTTGCTGCAAATTTTAGTTTAGAAATAACAGGAATCTGTCAGAATAGGAAAGTCATTGTTGACTCTAAACCTCTCTCCAAACCCTGTTTTGTTTGCTACACTCAAAAACAGGGTTTAGAGACAGGATAGCCAGGTGAGGAATTGCTTGCACTAATCCTGAAACAACATAAGTGAGTAGATTTGTATTTTTGTATCCCTTTGAGAAATGGGTGCATACAGTAGATGTTCAACAGGTGAAAACTGCTTCTATTGCAGTGAATATACTTCTGAGTTTGCTATTCCACTATAACATACACATTCAGTACAGCAATCCTCCTTAGAAATTAATATTTACAGGTGTATGCTACTCCTGATCATTGTCATTTTTATAGTTATTCTGTCCCTTTCTCAGACGTAGGCCACATGCAGAAGTCTGTGACGCAGAGACCAGTGCGGTGTGTGCTGCAATATAAAGAGGGTCTAATTAGCACTGCTAAGCGTTTGCCTTTAGCATGTATGGCTGCTCTCCTCTCACACTCTGTGTTGCCATGGAGAATGGATTGCTAAAGAGCCTGTGCTACCCACAGCTTATACAAACCAGCTTTTGTAAGATCTATTCTTTCGGTGGATATATAATTTCATCCATTCTAAAGAAGAGATTTCTTTCTCCATAAGATCTACTCAGGTCGAAGACATTAATACAAATGTATACAAGGACTATAAAATTAACATGCAACTTAATTACAAATGCAATGGTGTACAGAACTGTAATCTGTGATATCAAACATCATGAGATGTGCGTGTGTGTTTATGCTCCTCTATCATATATTGTTGACGCTATATAAATGAAAACATAAAGTAACTGATTACATTTCTTGCTAAGAGGTACATATATATGTATTTTGTGTGGTAAGCAATGTCAACCAAAGATCCATTGCTGGATTACTATGCTTTTAATGTACTGTTATTAAGGTTGGTAGGTTATCGATAACCTGTCCGTTGTTTTAGAGATAATGTTCAGTGATTTAAATAAATGTTTGGAAATTCGTGGCTTTATTGGAAAAACTAAGAATACCAAACCCGGTGACATGAACAAGCAGATTATACAAGGTATAAAGGTAGCCCAAACCCCTGAAGGTATTATATAAATATACATTATGAATGGTTGGATCCAGGCTGAATAAAACATAAAATAAAAGATGAAGACTTTAATTCTAATACTCTCAATCATCTCCCATTACACACCCTATCTTGAGTTTAGGGTTACAAGTCTGGGATTACAAATAGGTCATTGGTTGGACATTTCTACTTGACCCAATCATTGGTTGTGTTATTCCTCAGGTGCTTGGCCTATATATTTTCTTTTTTTAATCTGTTGGATTAAATGACCCCTGGTCCTGTTCTGGTTTTGTGTTAAGAAGTCAGAGAGGGAGATTTATAGTGACTGATGTGTAGAATGTCTGTATGAGCCCCTTTGGAAGCCTTTTGATTTAAGAGTCAGTGAGTTGGATATTCCTTTATCAGGGAAGATAAAGAAATCCCAGTGTCTCCACTAAACATCCTGATGGTTTTAGCAAAGGGTATATTTAGATGTTTCTAGCTGCCTAATGAGTCTTCTGTTTCTGTTTCTTTTATCCTTGCATATCATAATTTGCCACTTTTTTAATTATCTGCAGTATGTGCCCCATTGGTTGCTAAATGGGTGCAGATATTAACCTGAATTGCTTTCTTCAAGGCAGATATTTTCAACATTGGAATAAATCCAGTTTTTCTAGTTACAAGTGAAGGGTACTTTTTCCTACACTATGAAGGTCTAGACACTTTAATGCATGTTAAAACTAATAATTAAAGAATCACATAAATGGTATTTTATTTTTGCAATAGTTACATTTCAAAAAATACCCTTTATGGGTTTTCATTTGGTTAAATATTAACACTCACTGGATGTGCAAATCGCCTCTTTTTAGCACCTCTTTATAACAAAGTCACTGCCACACCATAAATATGGATGGGGATGCCCATGTGATGTGTTAAAGTATACAAATGCACTTTTGCCATTCCTATGCATCTCTATAGAGAGGTAAGGAGATGCATTATCCTCCTAAGGACTCCATGCATGCCCAGTGATACCCCAATTTTTATGAAGTGCCCCCGCATGACAGTTCTGAGAGTACTGTTGTACAAACAATAAAAAGGGACTCACCAACACCTTAAATTCTCAGTGTATTTATTCCACCTTCAAACAAGTAGTTCTAGCAATGTTTCAATGTACCGCAGAGGTTTCATACATCTTTATACTTTAATAATTATGCATGTGATGGCACTGAAAGTTGCCATGGTGAAGTATGAAAATGTATCTAACTTTTTGAATTACACAATACTCAATCACAATCGGTGGATTTATTTAACTCATTGGTCAGTAAGACTCCTTTATATCATTTTAAATCATCATTTTTAAATGTAAAGACTCTGTCTTGCTGGTAGTTCTAATCTTTAAAGGGACCCTAAACTTTATTTTTCAGTTGTGCTTCTCATATAGAAGCATAAGTGATAGTCTAGTTGTCCCTAGTGTGAGAATAAAATTTGATAGTGCTTTCATGGGAATCCGGTGGCGCATTTGGTCACCTAGCGCAGAGAGAGATCCTGTTTTTTGCATGGGATCAGCTGAGGGAACCTTAACTACCAGAGGGAAACTCCCGCTATATTTAGACCCCGATGAGACGAGGTCTGTCACTGACGATTTGGTTATTAATTATTTTCTTTCAAAAATGTGATTTTAATCCTCTCTCTCTCTCTCTGTATATGTATATATGTGTGTGTGTGTGTGTGTGTGTATATATATATATATTTATTTATTTATTTATATTAGGCACGCTCCTCAACATCAAACTGCAGAGACATCTCAACCATTAAAGGGACTGTATCACCTAAACATTGCAAGCAAAAGCCTAAATTAGGAGAAAAAAGTATTTTAAATGTGTCTGTAGTGTCTCCTGTTTATGACATGACCTGTGGCTAAATATACAAGTTACACATTTCACATTTCATTAGTATAACAAGCCACCGGTGATGCCATAAATAGGAGACTCCATAGACATTTTAAAACACTTTTTTACAACTAATTTAGGCATTTGCTTGCAATTTTGCCAACATAATGTATAGATCAGTTTAAATCATTTTTTATTTGCTACATTAACAGTAAAAACAATGTTTAGGTGATACGTTCCCTTTTTAAATTACATGAGAATCACATGTGAAGAGGCCTTGAATGTCATATGATTTACCATATCATAGATATTGGAGTATTTTATACAAAAAACTGTCTGCACTCACAATCCATGCAAGGTACAATGATGATCCAGTATAAGTCCTTAAATATGTGCAAATAAGTACAAAAGAAAAATATGCGGACAACATCCTCATCAAAAGAGCATTTGGGTAAGTATCCACTAGTGATACTTTATTGGTATCAGGAAATGCTGTTTGGTAGCAGTAGAACTTCTTTAGAAATTGGAGTCAAACCTCTCAAACCCTGCTGAGAGACATGGGAACGATCGGTTGGTGGAGCAGTCAGAGACACAAAGAAAATGGCGCCGATAGACTTGCTTCATGCAGGATTGCCACATCCTGCCAGGAGCAATATCTCCAAAGCACAATAAAGCAAAGTGTAGTAAAATTAGGTATGCCTGTATACATTTTTTTATTATCTACTCTAGTTGATCCCTTGGCTAAGAGGGTATCCCTATCCTTATGCTCTATAAATCCCACTTCAGATCTCAGAAGTGACCTTAGATGGATAACCCCACTTAAACTTTTTAGCCACTTCACAATGTTCTAAAATAGTTTTATGTGTTGCTTTCATTTTTGCCTTTACTAACTTGTTTTTGCGGTGCTTTCAAAAGATTATCAGGATGTGCACATCATAAGAAGACCCCTGCGAGGGGTTGACATTTTGAAAAAAATATACACTCCATATGAGTACAACAAAACAGAGGAAAAGAGTTTATTTATGCCCACCATAAAAAAAAATTGAGATTTTGAGGGCCAAAACTGGGCAATGGCTATTTATGAAGATTTGATAAATACACCATGTGGTTTCAATATGCAAGTGTCTGCTACTTGCAGCTTTTATGAATGTTTGTTTTTGCAAATAGCACAAGGTATTTGCATAATTATAGACACAATTAGTGTCATAAATGAACTGTGTTCCTCTGTTTTGTTGCACTCATATGCACTTATCTTTGCTCTCTTTTCCCACCTCACTGCTCCCTATGCCCCATATCTGCCCTCAGACTCACAGTGCTCTCTCAATCTCCAGTTCTACACTCATCCTCTGTGCCTCCCGGTACCCTCGTTGCCACCAGCCTAAACAGTTACTGTGAGTTTTATTGATGTGGATCTTTGTGATACACACTGCACAAAGGTCCGCAGAAATAAAACCCACAGTAATGTGCAGGGTGTGCATCACAAAGTCATCACATGTAAAAAAAATCACAATAAAATACAGACAATATGTGACTGTATAGTTTGAGCAATATTAGTATTTTCCTCTGCGAATAGCACTCTACCAGAGCCAAGATCTAGCTCTAGTATGATGAAATAATTTATCTGAACTTCACTTGGTGGTCAGTAGGTTGCTAGGAGGACATATTGAAGGGGACACATAGTGTAGTATATAAAACACAATTTATTAAATTTATTGGCCCCAATATATAAGCTTACTTAAAATACAACAGTCTTCCCATACAAAAACTAATTTCTACAATGGAATTTAGTCTACACATATATTCATAGGTTACACACCATATGTATTATACATTTTTAAAGGGCAAATGTATAGAGGATTGCGATATATGTATAAAAAAAAATGATAATTAAAAAAAAAAAAAAAAAATATATATATATATATTGAGCAAGAAGTCGAGATATATAAGTTCAATAGAACGTTGAGACTTTAAGAATTCTTTAGAGATAAACAGTCACAGAGAGACAGACCCACTGATGCGTTTAAATTGAAGAGTCAATTTGACCCCTACACCAAGAATATTTAGTTAAAAACATATGCTCAGGTTACAAGTAGAGAAATTAAGAAGGCAAATGGGAATATCCACAACCGAAAACAAAATTTGAAAATAAGCGCACTACAAATGCTATAAAATGACCTGAAAATTGTGATTTGTCCCGCTGATAAGGGAGGAGCTATTGTCATTCAGAACTACACAGATTATGGTCAATAAATTATGAGACAATTGCATATGTCATATCCCATTTTTACTGTACATATTGCACTAGGTTTTTTTCTGTGATTTTGTATCTTTCAGGGGCTATATACATACATGGAAAGTGCTCCTGTGCTAAGTATCAATTAGTTAAATTTTTTTCACTGTTTGTGTGCACAGCCTTGTTTGATTTCACTATTTGTGTATTAGCATATTGCTATATAAGTGGATATATTGTTATATGCCACTTACAACTATTAGTCACCTTTAAGGGCATTTGCACATAGTTATATATGTTTGTGTCTATACACCAAGTGCAGATTACTTTCTTTTAGTGAAGAGAGTTTGAAAGACATGTTATCTTATTTGAACCAACTACCATCTCCAATTAGGCTCACTATGTCTTATGAGAAACAACAGACACATTTTTTGGATGTAGAAGTGTATAGTGATAATGAGAAACTGGGATTTACTCTCTTCAGGAAAAGCTCTGATCGCAATTCATTAATACATGCTAATAGCTTCCATCCAGCAGCAATGAAGAGATCACTGCTCTACTCTCAATTTCTACGGGTAATTAGGAATATCTCAGACCCAAACAACAGGGCCACACAGCTGGAACAAATGGCCATGAGATTTCATGAGAGAGGGTCTCATTGTGACGTAGTACAAGCAGCTTTACATAAAGCGTTGAATTATAAAAAAAAGTACACGAGAAGAAAGAAAAGGAAGCACGTGTAGTATTTCCAACCAAATTTCATGTAGCCTCCCCAAAGATTAAGAGAATTATCACAAAAAATTGGAACATACATTCTGCAGATAGAACCTTACCACAGATACTTGAACTTCCTCCTATGCTATGTTACTTGTTCCCATATGACGTCAAGGACACATTTCTCCCATCACCATACGGGGCAAAGATTATAGAATCAACCATCGGATCACGTGTATGACTGATCTATGTTTGTGATCTATATGATCACCTGTCCGTGTGGATTATCAAACAATGGGAAGAGGACTATGACACTAAAAGATCGGATGAGGGGACACCGATCCTCAATAAGAACTGCATATCGGGACAAGTCCACTGATTCATTGGCACAATTGCGATTTATTGTGATAGACCATATACCTCCCCTGGTCAGAGGAGGAGATATAGCCAGGTTATTTTTACAGCGTGAGAGTCGCTGGATTTAGACATTATATACAGTAGCCCCAAGGGGTTTAAATGAACAATTATTATTTAATGCATTTCTGCTCCCCAGAGTTTGAGTCACAGTTCAATATTTACAGCATGTCCTCTTTGAATATTGAAAGCACATATGGTGGAGAGTTTGGATAGTTCATTTCATAGTGTACAGGGTCGTGTGTAATATAGAAACATAGAATGTGCCGGCAGTGTAGGGCATCTATCACTTGGCTAGAATAGTTCTAGGATAGTAGGGGTCTACACATATCTATTTCTTGGTTTGGGTCATCGCGATATATGGTAGGCAATGCAATAGAGCAGCAGGAAATGCTAGCAGAATGCTTGGTTGCATAGGGAGAGGTATTAGCAGTAGGAAGAGGGAAGTGCTCATGCCATTGTACAGAGCACTGGTGAGACCTCACTTGGAGTATTGTACGCAGTACTGGAGACCATATCTCCAGAAGGATATTGATACTTTGGAGAGAGTTCAGAGAAGGGCTACTAAACTGGTTCATGGGTTGAAGGATAAAACTTACCAGGAAAGGTTAAAGCATCTTAACATGTTTAGCTTGGAGGAAAGACGTAACAGGGGGGATATGATAGAAACATTTAAATACATAAAGGGAATCAACACAGTAAAGGAAGAGAGTATATTTAAAAGAAGAAAAATTACCACAACTAGAGGACATAGTCTTAAATTAAAGGGGCAACGATTTAAAAGTAAAATCAGGAAGTATTACTTTAATGAGAGGGAAGTGGATGTATGGAATAGCCTTCCAGCAGAAGTGGTAGAGGTAAACACAGTCAAGGATTTTAAGCATGCGTGGGGTAGACACCAGGCTATCCTAGCTATAAGACCGGGAAAGGGGGACTAATAAAAGTACTCAAAACAAATTGGGCAGACTAGATGGACCGAATGGTTCTTATCTGCCGACACATTCTATGTTTCTATGGTGCTCTGCCCCCTTGTCTATTGGTGTACAGTATGCATCTTCTACACTGAGTAGTGTGAACATAATGGATACAGGTGTTAGTTGCCGACTTCAGGGTCTTGTAAGTTTATTTAGCGGTAGCCCTCGGGTCAGACTGTTAGTGATGGCTGTGCAATATTGTAGGATCACCATGGTGATGTATCAACACGCAGTGGAACGCACACGCACTTCCGGGCTTTACCGGATGAGCTTTCACAATCTGCACTTCTGGGTGAGGGACGCGGGCATGATCAGCTGCGGCTGGTGCATAATAGAGTTTATATGGAGATATGTTTGTGGTTTTATTGGTACATTGTGTAGTGCTTGACAAAGGGCAGATTTCTTTTTTGATACTGAAACGAAGTCCCGTGAGTGCATTGCTAACATGTTTCGATTTGGTGTGTGTGTGTATGTATGTATGTATGTATGTATGTATGTATATATATATATATATATATATATATATATATATAATATAATATATTGCAATAAAAATATGTATAAAATATGTAAGAAGTGGAATATAAAATATATATTTGTATTTTTAAATATATATTTTTTCTATTCCACTTCTCACATATTTTATATGCATTTTTATTGCGATATATAATATACATATTGTGAACCTCTATACAGATATTCGATCTTAGATCCTCTATTAGATATTTAAAATAAATATGGTGTACAGTGTCAAACTGATTTACTTTGTATATAGCTATTCCTATAGACACATTGCAGTACATATACAGACGTGAAGTCATGTACAGGAAGGCCATGATAGAAGGACTGGGGGCTGGGGAACAGCAGTGTTTTCAAAGCAACTCCTGCTGGTTGCTTACAAACAAGGTTTATAAGGTTTATAGGACACAATAGAGCACTTACTTGTAAATAGTCAAATTGGATTTCTGTTGTCTTGTTGAGTCCTGGTCACACCTTTTCAGAATAGCTATATGTTTGAAAATAAGTAAAGAAAATGGTGCACATGGTGTATAATATGACCTCATGTGTAGGGTCTGCCCCTCAAACTTTAAAGCTTTAAAGTAAATACTGACGTAAAATTCACAAAGGGGTTCCAGGGAAATAAACACAACTTTTTTACTAAAATATATTCAACCAAACACAAAAAAACATCTTGGCATGTATTGTACACATGTTTTAACTTTCAAGGCACCGTGAATCTAAATAGAGCTTATATTAGTGGTAACGTCTCTTTAAATAAATCTCAACTGTAAGTTGAGGCTGCGGCCTTGCTGTTCCAGTGGCAACCTAGATTGAAATAGCTCCGATATAATAAAGAGCTTTTGAGCCTACAGGAGGAAATGCCACCTTTTCATGGTCATTTGAATCAACATATATTTTAAGTACAAGTCTTGATAAGGTTTTATATATGAATAAATAACTTACTAAGCTCTATTTAAAACGGGCATCTAAAATCCAAAACACCATTAACAGTTTATTAACCTAAAGATTTTATTTTACTGATAACATTTTGATTCTTTATACCTTTAGCTTTATTTTGTTAATTATTCTTAAATACTTCAAATAAATTATGCAGAGCAATCACATTTTTTGTATCATTCTTCTGGCCACCTTAAATATTTCTGGCTAACTCCTAATGTTGTAATGTTGCACGTTAAAAGATACTTAATTGCATAACGTAGGGCTTGACAAGTCCCGGGCGCCAGGATTTTGATAGGAAATTACATCAGGTTGAAGGTCGTTGGATCCCTCTCTGTGTAGAGGCTGTAATAAGTTAAATTTGGCTATTTGGTATTGAGATGTGGGTTAACATTTCTCACAAGTAAAACTACCCTATTAGCCCCGATCATACTATAGAAGTAATATATGTATTTTAGTTTTAGTCATGAATTGAACCATTCTAAATGTATTATTATTCATATGATATTTCTATTTATTTTCAAAGTTTATATTTTTTTGCACATATGTTTAATTACTTTAAAATAAAAAAATAAAAAGGAAGGATACAATTTTGTTTGTTATATTATTTTTTTTTTTCTTGGAGAGGTCCAGGTCCAATGGTTAAATGGCAGACATTTTAGTGTTTGTTGATATTTCAGGCACAGATATGTTTTTCTACCTATATTTCGCCACTTCTGGTTGGCTATTTATTTAAAGGAGGATGGTAACCTATACCCGGAAGAGGCTCTTTAGTGGAGTGAAACAATCCTTGGTGGTGGTGTCTGATTTAGGACAATTTGTGTGTTTCACCTGCTTGGCACTGTCAGGACCCTGCAGCTAGTGTTATTCTTTGGAGCATCCTTAACATCCTTAACAGGTCTTACGGGCGGTTCATCCCACATGGATGTCACTGTGCACTTTAGGACAGAGGTAGTGAGGCAAGCGCTAAGGGCTGCTGGTAAGCCGGTGTACATGCCATCATGCCAATCGCTGTGATTTGAGCTTTGCTAATCATCGGATCATTTACACATCTGTACCATTGTAGTAACATCCATCATGTATGTTGTGTGTCTCTGCATTCAATTTAAACAGCACAGTATGCACGTAATCTTTGAATCAATATGTAGGGGTTCCGTATGCCAGATATGTCATAAATGACTGTATGCTTATTTTTTGAAATTAAAGGGACTGTCTAGTGCCCAAAACGTATCTTCCAAATGTTAATGCATATTATTGTGCTTTAAAATGCATGTTTTTCATTTTGCATTGCTTAACATATAAAATACTTAAAGCTAGATGAAATTGAAATTACAGCAGTTTGTAAGAAACCAGGACTGCCCACACTAGCTAAGTAATTCCCTTTTATACTCTTTATTTTATTATTTTCATTTATTTTTATAGACCAGCAATTTTAACGCTTGATGAAACTTCTTTCACATTATTGCGTTTTTTCATCTACCCACTTTATTGATGGACGCTTTTTTTACATTGAAATATACTTTCAGTAGTGTGTTTTAAGGCATTTATGCTACATACGATCATTTTTTCTATACAGGACACATTGTTTCCAACTTAACGTTCATTATTCAGTTAAAGTGTGTATAGATGTTATTAGCTAGCATTGTGCACAATATCTATATATTTTTAGCTTATGGTGTTATTTCGGACTAGGTACATATTATAATCACTATAAAAATGTTGTGGTTTATGATTGAGCCATTTTTCCCAACTTATATTTAGTAGCTTTATCCTGCAGGATAATTGGGGGATCTATATATTTTGTGTTTTTTGTATATTGTGTATTACGGTTTGTTTATTTTGTAGATTGTCGGTGGGACCACGGTTCAGCTTTTTACCTTACCTCATAATAAATGTTTTTCTATTTTTGTACATATTGTAGTCCTTCATATCAATCTAGTGAGCGCTTTTATTAGACCTACTTTTCGTAGTGGGGTCTTTCCCATGCTTTGTTTGTAGATCAACTGAAGTGATTACTGATTGCTTCTGAAGCTCTTGCCAGCAGAAGGGAAGCCATGTTTAAAAGGCATGCTGCCTTTCATTATTTTCATTCATTAAGAGCGATCACATGGTGGTCTTGTTTCCTAACAACATTTCCTCTCATATAGGGCACCCTGATGAAACCTGGTGAAACGCGCTGTGCGGATACCGGTTACTTTAAGGACTCCACTTGTGCTTCCTTTCGCTGGATTCAGTTTTCGGTCAGGACCCGGCAGCCCTCTACAGGGACAGAGCTTCTTATACAGAAGAACTACAGCAG
Organism: Pelodytes ibericus; assembly: GCA_036172795.1. Lineage (NCBI taxonomy): Eukaryota > Metazoa > Chordata > Amphibia > Anura > Pelodytidae > Pelodytes > Pelodytes ibericus. Next base: position 47,590,923 of record CM069865.1, on the reverse strand, counting down.
ACGCACATCGTTTTTAACTTACATGTAAGACTTTGATGTTTTTGTAATAAACATCTGTTAACCATTTTATTTAATCATGATTTATTTTATTTCATTTCCACTAGAGCAGTATTCTGCTGTATGACACACACATTTATTCTTCTTTAAATAAGTGATAAACACATACTGTCCCAGTGTATTTTTATTTACTTTCCCAAGGAAACCAGTCCTATAAGTGCTACAAGCTAAGTATTCACCCTATACTACTGATGGATTTTCTGGTAGTGCATCCAACCCACACTTGCATTGTATTTCCCTTCATATACACACACTTATAGATTCGTGAACATGCACCAAATTCCACTATTGTCTGTGTACATCTTTCTTTTGAGTTTGAATGTTAACCCTCCTGTGAGAGGAGAGCATTTACGTTTGTTTTTGTATATGTATATTTGCAGACATTAGCAGTGGCATTCCCACAGTATGTGTACAGTGAGGGAAAAAAGTATTAAATCCCCTTCTGATTTTGAACATTTGCCCCCTGACAAAGAAATGATCAGTCTATAATTGTAATGGTAGGTGTATTTTAACAGTGAGAGACAGAATAACAAAAAAAAATCCAGAAAAACGCATGTTAAAAAAGTTATAAATTGATTTGCATGTCAATGAGTGAAAAAGGTATTTAACCCCTTCGACTTAGTACTTGGTGGCAAAACCCTTGTTCTCAATCACAGAGGTCAGACGTTTCTTGTAGTTGGCCACCAGGACAATCACTTACACAATTTGTACGAAGACGGGGCCGGCTCCATGCAACACTCCCCCGGCTCACCGTCCGAGTACGACGGCTACCCCAACGCGTCCTCCCCGGCTCCGGTCACAGAGTCACTTACACATACACAGAGTCACTTACACATACACAGAGTCACTTACACATACACAGAGTCACGTATACACACAGAGTCACGTATACACACAGAGTCACGTATACACACAGAGTCACGTATACACACAGAGTCACGTATACATACACAGAGTCACTTACACACACACAGTCACTTACACACACACAGAGTCACTTACACACACACAGAGTCACTTACACATATACACAGAGTCACTTACACATATACACAGAGTCACTTACACATATACACAGAGTCACTTACACATATACACAGAGTCACTTACACATATACACACGGAGTCACTTACACATATACACAGAGTCACTTACACATATACACAGAGTCACTTACACATATACACAGAGTCACTTACACATATACACACGGAGTCACTTACACATATACACACGGAGTCACTTACACATACAGAGTCACTTACACATACACAGAGTCACTTACACATATACACACAGAGTCACTTACACATATACACACAGAGTCACTTACACATATACACACAGAGTCACTTACACATATACACACAGAGTCACTTACACATACACAGAGTCACTTACACATACACAGAGTCACTTACACATACACAGAGTCACTTACACATACACAGAGTCACTTACACATACACAGAGTCACTTATACAAACAGTCACTTATACACACAGAGTCACTTACACATATACACACAGAGTCACTTATACACACAGAGTCACTTACACATACACAGAGTCACTTACACATACACACAGTCACTTACACATACACACAGTCACTTACACATATACACACAGTCACTTACACATATACACACAGTCACTTACACATATACACACAGTCACTTACACATATACACACAGTCACTTACACATACACAGAGTCACTTACACATACACAGAGTCACTTACACATACACAGAGTCACTTACACACATACACACAGAGTCACTTACACACATACACACAGAGTCACTTACACATACACAGAGTCACTTACACATACACAGAGTCACTTATACAAACAGTCACTTATACACACAGAGTCACTTACACATATACACACAGAGTCACTTATACACACAGAGTCACTTACACATACACAGAGTCACTTACACATACACACAGTCACTTACACATACACACAGTCACTTACACATATACACACAGTCACTTACACATATACACACAGTCACTTACACATATACACACAGTCACTTACACATATACACACAGTCACTTACACATACACAGAGTCACTTACACATACACAGAGTCACTTACACATACACAGAGTCACTTACACACATACACACAGAGTCACTTACACACATACACACAGTCACTTACACACATACACACAGTCACTTACACATACACACACAAAGTCACTTACACATACACACACAGTCACTTACACATACACACACAAAGTCACTTACACATACACACACAAAGTCACTTACACATACACACACAAAGTCACTTACACATACACACACAGTCACTTACACATACACACACAAAGTCACTTACACATACACACACAAAGTCACTTACACATACACACACAAAGTCACTTACACATACACACACAGTCACTTACACATACACAGTCACTTACACATACACAGTCACTTACACATACACAGTCACTTAAACATACACAGTCACTTAAACATATACACACAGTCACTTATACAAACAGTCACTTATACAAACAGTCACTTATACACACAGAGTCACTTACACATACACAGAGTCACTTACACATACACAGAGTCACTTACACATACACAGAGTCACTTACACATACACAGTCACTTACACATACACACAGTCACTTACACATACACACAGTCACTTACACATACACACAGTCACTTACACATACACACAGTCACTTACGCATACACAGAGTCACTTACGCATACACAGTCACTTACACATACACAGTCACTTACACATACACAGTCACTTACACATACACAGTCACTTACACATACACAGTCACTTACACATACACAGTCACTTACACACACACACACAGTCACTTACACACACACACACAGTCACTTACACACACACACACAGTCACTTACACACACACACACAGTCACTTACACACACACACACAGTCACTTACACATACACACACAAAGTCACTTACACATACACACACAAAGTCACTTACACATACACACACAAAGTCACTTACACATACACACACAAAGTCACTTACACATACACACACAAAGTCACTTACACATACACACACAAAGTCACTTACACATACACACACAAAGTCACTTACACATACACACACAAAGTCACTTACACATACACACACAAAGTCACTTACACATACACACACAGTCACTTACACATACACAGTCACTTACACATACACAGTCACTTACACATACACAGTCACTTACACATACACAGTCACTTACACATACACAGAGTCACTTACACATACACAGAGTCACTTACACATACACAGTCACTTACACATACACAGTCACTTACACACACACACACAGTCACTTACACACACACACACAGTCACTTACACACACACACACAGTCACTTACACACACACACACAGTCACTTACACACACACACACAGTCACTTACACACACACACACAGTCACTTACACACACACACAGAGTCACTTACACACACACACACACACACACACAGTCACTTACACACACACACAGTCACTTACACACACACACAGTCACTTACACACACACAGTCACTTACACACACACAGAGTCACTTACACACACACAGAGTCACTTACACACACACAGAGTCACTTACACACACACAGTCACTTACACACACAGAGTCACTTACACACAGAGTCACTTACACACACACAGAGTCACTTACACACACACAGAGTCACTTACACACACACAGAGTCACTTACACACACAGAGTCACTTACACACACAGAGTCACTTACACACACAGAGTCACTTACACACACAAAGTCACTTACACATACACACACAGTCACTTACACATACACAGTCACTTACACATACACAGTCACTTACACATACACAGTCACTTACACATACACAGAGTCACTTACACATACACAGAGTCACTTACACATACACAGTCACTTACACATACACAGTCACTTACACATACACAGTCACTTACACACACACACACAGTCACTTACACACACACACACAGTCACTTACACACACACACACAGTCACTTACACACACACACACAGTCACTTACACACACACACAGAGTCACTTACACACACACACACACACACACACAGTCACTTACACACACACACAGTCACTTACACACACACACAGTCACTTACACACACACAGTCACTTACACACACACAGAGTCACTTACACACACACAGAGTCACTTACACACACACAGAGTCACTTACACACACACAGAGTCACTTACACACACACAGAGTCACTTACACACACACAGAGTCACTTACACACACACAGAGTCACTTACACACACACAGAGTCACTTACACACACACAGAGTCACTTACACACACACAGTCACTTACACACACAGAGTCACTTACACACACAGTCACTTACACACAGAGTCACTTACACACACACAGAGTCACTTACACACACACAGAGTCACTTACACACACAGAGTCACTTACACACACAGAGTCACTTACACACACAGAGTCACTTACACACACAGAGTCACTTACACACACAGAGTCAATTACACACACAGAGTCACTTACACACACAGAGTCACTTACACACACAGAGTCACTTGCACACACAGAGTCACTTGCACACACAGAGTCACTTGCACACACAGAGTCAATTACACACACACAGAGTCACTTACACACATACACACACAGTCACTTACACACATAGACACACAGTCACTTACACACATAGACACACAGAGTCACTTACACACATACACACACAGAGTCACTTACACACATACACACACAAAGTCACATACACACATACACACACAAAGTCACATACACACATACACACACAAAGTCACATACACACATACACACACAAAGTCACTTACACATACACACACAAAGTCACTTACACAGTGGGTCAATGTAAATGGGGAAAACATGGATTTCAGGATTGAAATCACTTTCACTATTTCAGAAACAGACTGGAATCTTCATTACAATAAGACAATAGAAAAACAATATACACAAGGTGCTGTAACCCAGGGCTCGACAAACCCGGGTGCCGTTAGTGTGTTTTGGATTTTTACAGCGCGAGGGGGGAAGTCTGTGCGGGATCGCACAGACAGTAATCTCCGCCCCCTCGCGCAATGCGTGTCTGAGTGCTGGGTGTCGTCACTTGACAACCCAGCACTCATCCGAAAGAGCAAGGAAGAACGGCTGCAACACGAATGTTCCCCCTCCCCTGCAATGAGGTAAGGCAGCAGGGAGGGGGAACATTCGTGCTGCAGCTGTTCTTCCTTGCTATTTCGGATGAGTGCTAGGTTGTCAAGGGACGAGACCCAGCACTCACAACTTAAGAAAGGGGAAAAAAAAAACTTTTGTATGTGTGAGGTGTATATGTGTATGTGTGAGGTGTATATGTGAAGAGGGGGGGGGGTGTATATGTGAAGTGGGTTGTTGTGTGTGTGTGTGTGTGTGTATATGTGAAGTGGGTTGGTGTGTGTGTATATGTGAAGTGGGTTGGTGTGTGTGTGTATATGTGAAGTGGATTGGTGTGTGTGTGTGTGTGTGTATATGTGAAGTGGGTTGGTGTGTGTATGGTGTATATGTGAAGTGGGTTGGTTTGTGTGTGTGTGTGTGTGTTTATGAATTGCGTGATTGTCTGGCTCCTAAAAAAAATTGCTGGCTCCTAGAATCAAATTAAATTTGTCAAGCCCTGCTGTAACCTCCCTGATGTTCCTTACGTGTTGCTGTTAGAAAGTTTCGTTTTCATCAGGCAGTTTCCTGTCAGGGAGCAGTGTGTTTGCTGACTATGTGCACCGCAGTACATTTGGACAGAGGATCTCATACCTCAGTCAGCTTGTTCCTACACAATGCATGGAAAGTGGGAGGCATCTAGTTGGCAAACCTGCAGCTAGCTGGACTGGACCCTTTGGCGAAGTTACACCTCTCCCACCTGCCGCAAAACATTACCAAGTATTGCATTGCCAGTATTGTAGTTATGCTGCCACTGGCTGCAAAGACCAGATTACTGGCTGTGCAGTAAAATACCTTTTATACACCACTTTTATAGAAAACACTTTTTCTAAACATTGTGTTAGCTAAATTGCTAGCAATTGCTAGAAAAATGTTACATCACAAGATGTTTGGACTGCTTGTGTGATGCTGATTTAAGGACAGATGACCACATACATCTGTTCAGGTGGCCATCTTTGGAGAAATGGCTGAAATTTTTATAAGTATGAATGATGTAAGTTTTTTATTTTTAATTTGAATCTATAAATATGCTGTAGGATTCGCCTAAAGCTGATGTTTAAAATAGCATTAGGAAATAGCTCTTCATCTATTATTGAACTACATCACCTGTAATGTGGAGGGAACCAAAATAGTGTTGAGGGAGCAAACAAGTGGCCAGTCATCATAGGAATTATAGTCAAGCAGCAGTTGGACAGACTTTCTTACTGCTCAGCCCATTTTTGTAAAACTTTAAGCAATATACAATTAAATAAAAGTCTTGTTCAAGACAGTTGCCAACCAGATTGGGCTATTTGCTTCCCATGGACGCATGACAGCTGCTGGTCAGAGGATAGCTGGCATGTACTAACAAAAGTGCACGCCAGTTTATCCTCATACTAAGGACAACTAACTTTTCACTTGGGACACTCCTGGTCCATTGGGATTATATTCAGTTTCTAAGATTTTATATTTATAATAGAAAATATAAATTGTATGATGTCACAGTTAGTAATTCATGGAAACCACTCTACAAAGGTAACTCTCTTCTCTGGTCTTTGTACACTTGCTATATTGGTAGGAACCATGTTGGATGATGCCTCCCATTTGCAGTTCAAGTTACTATTGCACATTAGATGCACTGTTTACAGCAGGGCTTGACAAATTTAATTTGATTTTAGGAGCCAGAATTTTTTTTTAGGAGCCAGACAATCACGCAAACATAAACGCAATTCATAAACACACACGACTACTTCACCTATATACAAACACACCTACTTTACATATACACATATATCCAAACACCTCACACACACCTACTTTACATATACACATATATCCAAACACCTCACACACACCTACTTTACATATACACATATATCCAAACACCTCACACACACCTACTTTACATATACACATATATCCAAACACCTCACACACACCTACTTTACATATACACATATATCCAAACACCTCACACACACCTACTTTACATATACACATATAAACAAACCCCTCACACACACCTACTTTACATAAACCCATATATCCAAACACCTCACACACACCTACTTTACATATACACATATATCCAAACACCTCACACACACCTACTTTACATATACACATATATCCAAACACCTCACACACACCTACTTTACATATACACATATAAACAAACCCCTCACACACACCTACTTTACATAAACCCATATATCCAAACACCTCACACACACCTACTTTACATATACACATATAAACAAACCCCTCACACACACCTACTTTACATATACACATATATACAAACACCTCACACACACCTACTGTACATATACACATATATCCAAACACCTCACACACACCTACTTTACATATACACATATATCCAAACACCTCACACACACCTACTTTACATATACACATATATCCAAACACCTCACACACACCTACTTTACATATACACATATAAACAAACCCCTCACACACACCTACTTTACATAAACCCATATATCCAAACACCTCACACACACCTACTTTACATATACACATATATCCAAACACCTCACACACACCTACTTTACATATACACATATATCCAAACACCTCACACACACCTACTTTACATATACACATATAAACAAACCCCTCACACACACCTACTTTACATAAACCCATATATCCAAACACCTCACACACACCTACTTTACATATACACATATAAACAAACCCCTCACACACACCTACTTTACATATACACATATATACAAACACCTCACACACACCTACTGTACATATACACATATATACAATCACCTCACACACACCTACTTTACATATACACATATATCCAAACACCTCACACACACCTGCTTTACATATACACATATATACAAACACCTCACACACACCTACTTTACATATACACAAATATACAAACACCTCACACACACCTACTTTACATATACACATATATCCAAACACCTCTCACACACCTACTTTACAATACCTACAAACACACACCCACCTCACACAGTATTTCCTTGGGGGTTTCTTCTTGATGCTGCAGCTGATCTCCGTTGGTCGGCGTGCTGAGTGCCAGGATGTCACGTGACGACATCCGGCACTCAGACACGCGTTGCGCGAGGGGGCGGAGCTTGCAGTCTGTGCTATCGGCACAGACTTTACCCCCTCGCGCTGCGGAAAAATCGGATGGCAGCGGCAAGGGGACCATGAGGCTGACAGCACCCAGGCGCCAGGTCTAATTTCCTGGTCGCCATGGCGACCTGGCGCCTGGGGTTTGTCGAGCCCTGGTTTACAGATCATATATGTTCTATTATCTTGCATTTTATTCATTTGAAAAATAAGTCTTGTTCTTTTAGTTTTAAGTAAGTATGTATGTATGTGCTTGCTTCCTATAAACACTAATGTTATAGGCAAAAACTACACCTCCATTAGATTGAGGAATTTTGCCAGTTGAACACCTCGAAGTCTGTTGATACATCTATAATATGGTAACATTGACTAAAAAAAGACCTAAGTGCATCAAGTTCAACCCTTCTACCTATCCTTCTTCCTGCTGTTGATCCAAAAGAAGGCAAAATTAAGCCATTGCAAATGTTGTCCATTGTTCCAAAATGTACCTTTTGAATACCTGTGCACAGAATTGCACTGCATAATCAGGGTGAGGTTTTACTATTAACTTGTAAAGAGGCAAGATGATATCCTCCTCCCCTGAATCAATAGCCCATTTTATATATGCTAATTTATTATTGGCCTTTGCAGCTGCTGACTGGCATTGCCCACTGTCGCTAAGTCTGCTGTCTACAATAATTTCTAAATTTGTTAGTAGTTTTTCCCAGGGAGATAGCATTTCAAGTATATGTTGGGTGGTTACTTTTTTCCCCCATAATGTTTAACTTTACATTTGTCTGTATTGAACCTCATTTGCCTGCCCTGTCCCCCAATTTGTCTAGATTCTCCTGGAGAGAGGAAATATCAAAGTTAGATTGTATTACGTTCCTAATTTTGTGTCATTGGAAAAAAACAGAGATGGGGCTCTCAGTGCAGCTTGGGAGAGCATTAAGACACAAATTAAAAAGAAGAGGGCCCATGACAGACCCCTTAGGTACTTAATCCAATGTGATAATTTTCCATTTTTGCATTCTACTCTTTATGCAAATACAGGAGATGGTGCTGGAGCAGATGCATTGATTTATTGCAGTACTCCAGCGCCATCCCCTGTTTTTTGCATATTTGACCATTTTCATCTTGGGAGAAATGCGCTGTTTGGAGGCTGCGGTGTACTAGGAAAGTAATTCTCAGGGTTGTGGAAATAATAGCCCAATCTACTTATCCCTCATAACAATAAACTTGTCCTGATACAAAAATAATTTTAATCAAACCCGTATTTAAATAAGATCTTCATTGATAGCAACTTAGGACAGACCTAATAAAACTTAAACGTACTCCACAAATGCAAGTAGGTGGTGATCTTAAACAGAACAGATTTCCAAATAAGAATTGTAGCTTACTTTCTCAAAAACGAGTGCACGCAGTCATATACCCATAAATGCACAGTCGTATACCAATGCAAGCACACATTTACTCATACAAGCACTCAGTCATATACCCATACGAGCATGCAGTCACCTTTCATTGTTTAATTATAAAGAGATCCGATTAAAGAGACCATCACCTCTTGGCATTACCTAGAGAGAAAATGGTCTCATTCAGTAGCACCAGCCCCACTAGCAGTCTTTAACAAAAAAACTCTATAAGACCACCGGCAATATTAACATTTCGCTGGTCCTCTATGGAATAGCCTCTTATATCAATGATATTATATATCATTTTTAATTTTTTTTTAGGGTTAGTACAAACCATAAACCGTTAAGGTTAGAACAAAAAAAAGGGTATTTATTTCATTATTTTTATTATTTAATATTATTTTATTTCTTTTACATAATTTATTAGTATGTCTTTTATTTTTATTTTTTAGTTAAATTTATTTTTATTCATTTTTTTTATTTAACCCTAACCCAAGAGTTTTTATTTCTTTTATATCATTTATTTGTGTTTTTTTTTACTTTTTTATTTTATAGTGAAGAACAATAAAAAAGTTTTTTTTTTAAAACAAATTTATTCTGGGGGTGGGGGAGACTGGGGGACAATGGGCATACTAGTTATATCCTTAATCTTTTTCACCCAGATTTGCAGCCTTGTCAGTTTGCAATAAAAGTTGATCTTCCCCATCAATACTATTGTTTGGGTCTTGTAAACATACACCTACAAGTAGTGTTCAACTTTTTAATGTCTATTCTAATCTCCACCCACAGCCCCTCCCAAAAATCTGTCTAGCCAGTCTGAAACATGCTGTACCTGAGCACCTGGGAGACAACATACTGCTATGAATTTGGAGCCTTGATGACAGATTACCCTATATACCTTCCTTATAATTGAATCCCCTTACACACACACACACACACACACACACACACACACACACACACACACACACACAAATATGCTGATGCAGTTTGAGTATACCTTATCCAAAATGCTTGGGCCCAGAAGCATTTTGGATAATGGGTCATTTTACACAACAGATCATTTTTACCAATAAGATATGGTAAAGCCTCTCAGCTCTCATGGAATCTAGTAGTATCAGGGCTGGCCCAAGATATTGTGCTGTCTGGGGTGAAAAACAAAATGCCAAAAGTCAGAATAATTCTTATCAAGAAGTGATAATTGAATGTAATAGCACCTTGCTATATGCAAAATTAAATGCAATACTGTATTAGCCATAGTATAGGCTGGCCATTATTAAAATTTGTGCCGTAAATATTAGTGAATTTCCATTTAATGTACAATATTTGAACAAGTCATGTTATAGGTCACTGGTCACATATTATGTTTTGGGGAATTGCACAGCCTTTTCACAATAATGTTTGTTTTACTATTACTTTTTTCTCCCCTTGTGGGTGAACTCTTAGAAAAAATATTTTATTTTTATATGCCCACTAAAGCACATCTTATATACATAGTAATGAACTATTTTTTTCCAAAGCTCACCCAGGTGAAAAGAGAGTAATAGTAAAACATTATTATGTTAAGAGGCTGTGCAATTCACTAAAACATAATATATGACCAGTGACGTATAACAAAATCCAGATAGATATAGGCAGTGTTGGAGGAGTTAACCCCTGGGTAGCTAGACAGAAATAGGCAGTGTCAGAGTAGTTAATCCCTGGGGGCTAGACAGATATAGGCAGTGTCAGAGGAGTTAATCCCTGGGGGGCTAGACCGATATAGGCAGTGTCAGAGGAGTTAACCCCTTTATCTATTACATACACACTGACACACACACTCTCTCACTCACCACACTGACACACACACTTTCACACGGACACACACACAGTGTCAGTCTTTACCTTGCCTGTTGGAGGCATCTCTTGCTTTGAGCTCCGTGTGAAGGAGGGACTGAGACAATCAGGAGAGGCTTCTGAACTCTACTCCAATAAGGAGAGTTGAGAAGTCTCACCTGATTGGCTGAGAAATCCTTCTATCAGAGCTCTCAATTTGGGACTTTGCATTGTCCCGCACTGAGGCTGTCGTCACAAGAAGAAAAAAACGCTGCATGGAGCAGCAAAGTGCCACCCCTGCCAGGGAACTACCTGAGGTGATTGCCCCAGTCTGCCCCATGGAAGGGCCGGTGTCGTCCCCCCCCCCCCCCCCGTGTGTCCTCCTCTGTCCCCCTTGTGTGTCTTCCACTTACTAGCGTAGCATGTCACTGATATGTTTTACCAATTGCTTGGTACGCTAGTAAATGACAATAATCAGTAATACGCTTATACTTACCTGTCACCGCAGCTGATCCCAAGGGGGTGTGAGGTGGTGTGTGTCCCTCGCGCAGGCGCACTTCTGCCAAAGTTACGGCTGATTGACAGCCGTAACAGTGTGCGCATGCGCTGTGGTGCGCAATGAGAAAATTCTACTGCGCCTATGCTGTAGAATTTGCTCGAGAAATTTGATAGAACATAGGCCCTGAGTAGTATCAATGCAAATACTGCATAAAGCAAGTAACTGTAATTTAGCTGTGATGTGAGACATCAGTGGGAATCTGCTGTTGACGCATCAGACCTGCACACGTGCCATTGTATTTCTCTTTGTGGGTTTTGGGGAATCAGAACATACATGGAAAGTCTATATAACAGCTTAAGGGGGCTAGACAATGAATAAACTGTTGTGTGGTTGCATCCTGACAGGTGCATGTGGGATTTGCAACTTGTGGAAAAATCCTAAAAAATGTTTGGATAACGGGAAATTTGGGATAAATGATTTCTGGATAAGGGATACTCAACCTGTACACCCACTATCTACTTGCTAGACTGGCACTTGGAAGCAGAGTTTGAGGCAGAGGGTGTATTACCACACTTACCGGGAAAATGAAAGCTCTCCCTCTATTTAGATCCTGCATTAGTGTGGGGTCTCTGAGTCTTTCCCTCTCCCTCCATGCATCATTACATCAAATCCACAATCCCTATGTTAAGGTCTACTCGTGTTGTAGTCTCTTTATTCAGCATGGAAAGGTTTAAATGGGGTACACAGGAGTGTGGGCATTTTAAAAAAATGCTACTTGTCCAGGGACTAAAGTGGTAGCCCAGTCTACTGGTCCCTCATGACAATCTACTTATTTTTCAATTTGAATTATTAATAACAACTTCGTTTATTTTTAGCGCTGTAAATTTTTACTTTATAGTCTACTTGTCCTGATACAATTTTTTTTTTTAAATTAATACCATATTAAAGTAAGGTCTTTCTTGATGGCAACTTAGGATAGACTTAGAACCTAACAATACTTAAATGCAATCAACATGCAAGTAGGTAGTGAGCTTAAACAGAACAGATTTCCAAATGAGAGTTGTAGCTTACTTTCTCTCTTGTAATTACCTAGTGAAAAAAAACTTTATTAAATTATTTATTATTATTTATTTAACTCTAGGGTTTTTACTAACATCAAGTTTTTTTTAATTTTATTTATTTTACATAATTTATTTGCATTTCTTTTTTTAAGTTATACTTTTTTTTTTTTTTTACTTTTATTTAACCTCAAACCCAGGGTTAGCGTTAGCATGAACAAAAAAAAAGGATTTTTATTTTGTTTATATCAATTATTTGTATTTTTTTTATTTAGTTGTTTAGTTACAGTTATCTTTATTTAGTTTTATTTAACCCTAACTTTAGGGTTATGGATATAATAAACTCTAGGGTTAGAAGGAAAGGTTTTTAAAAATAAAAAAAATTATTATTTAATTTATTTGTAATTTTGTATTTAATTTTATTTTAAAAAAAACTCTGTGGGGGGAATGCTCTAGGGACCCTGGGCAGATTACTACTTAGTCTCTCACTGTCCCACAGTTGCTGTGGAGCAGGAAGAGGCTAAAGCTGTCAAAGCTGGCACTTGCTTATAGAGATATCAACACCTGGCTGCTGTGATTGGCTTTCACAGTGATTTCAGTCTTACCGTTATTACGGTAAGACACCGTTCATACCATGGTCGGGAAGGTGTTAAAGGTAAAAAAAACTCCACCAGCCCGGCGACTGGAACTGCATGTGTTGGGCGATAGGAATTGCACATTCCTGGGTACACTATGCAGTTAATCTCCATTTGTATGCTATAATGGACTCAACTCTTCTGAATAGATTTTCCACAAGATGTTGGAATATGGGTATACGAAGATATTACTGACTGTGATGTCATGGAAGATTGTGCTGTGATACACAAGCATGCAATGATACATAAACGATGTGCACACTTGTTTGATTCACCCAAGTGATCTCATGAGGAGGGGCTTGACCGAAGAACACTTGGGTCAGAGAAACGGAGATCTTACCCAAGCTGTAGAATTACTACATAATTTATATTGTATTGGTTTCCTCAAAAACAGATCTTAAATGTAGCAAGGTTTAAAGTTTTTATTACATCAATGTTGTTTTGTGCGAGACTGTTAATCTTTAAGCATTTGGTCTGGGATACATGAGCACTTTAATATGTACATCCTCCCCTGTTATCCCAGAAAACAGGGACACCAGACCATGTAAACTCAAGCAACTTACTAGCAATCTCACAAGTGGATTCAGGGCCCCCATCACAATTTAATATGTGGAATAACCTTCCAGATACTATCAAACCTTCCACCAGTCTAAAATCCCCCCAAAAGACTGCCTCACTAGTCCAAAAATGAAATTATATGTGTGTGTGTGTGTGTGTGTGTGTGTGTGTGTGTGTGTTTTCTACTGGAACAAACCAAACATGGACAAGACAAGAAAACCTGGAATTGATGGAATGCTTCTACAACAGCAGACCAAATGAGAGGGGATATATGAAACATTTCAACATTATGAAGAAGAAGCTGATCTCACAACTTGAGATAGATCCGCTAATAATTAGACCCCTGATGCAAGAAGGCCCAGAAGAACAACTGGATGTGCAGCAGACTGCAAGCTGGAACCTCACTGCCTCCCCCACCATTACAGGGCGCAGCAGCTGACATGAGGAATAAACTAGCTACTGTCACCCTCCGAGACAGATTACCAAGACTCAGTTGAGAAGTACCATCAGATAGTATGCTAGAAGATGCCAATAGAGCCTCTCAACAATTCCTACTACCACCATAATGCAAACCAATGAACTGGTATACACGACATAATCCTGGAAATGCTTGGCTACACATCATAGTTACGACTTTGTTTAGTGTTATTCCTTCTGTGTATCCTGATCCATGTATGACCCGGCGTGCTGACTATTCTAATTTTGTGTATTTTTCTGTGTGTATTTGTCCTGCTATAATACCATACTGTTTTGATTCCTATCCTGTGGCAGAAGTTATCAACCCTGTCTCTGTCTAGTGTCAGCTTCCAGTCCAGTGCCCTGCTTAGAGGGCTGGCAGGCCTGTGTTCAGCTGCCAGTCTTGGCTATCAGTCCTGTCTGAGGTTCTGTCCTGTCCACAATATGCATCGTGGGGAGCAGACACACCCCATATCGTTCCCTGCAACAAGGCTCCTCCCTGGTCTGCTTCCCAGGCTGTGACAAGTACATACCCTCCTGGAAAAGGTTGGGGGCTAAGATCAAACCAACTCTGAGCGAAGTTAGTGATCTGGTGGAAATACAGAAGGGTGTGGAGATTAAGGACTCTGCTACTGGAAAAACGTAAGGACCTGAATGCAACTGAAGACCTAGAAACTACTAAACAAAAGCTCACAGTACTGGCTACCATACTGAGGAGGTACACTAGACAAGCAGAGGCCACAAAGATGGCCTTGTTCTCCAAAGAAACATTAATGGTGTGCTTCCAGCTTTAGTGCAACAACACTGTCATAACAGAGCCACCAGCAGCAGAAAATAAAAAGCATTGAAAGGGCATATTGGAGAAAGAAAAGACATATCATACCAGTGCAAAGTGGCTGCAGGACCTGACCACAGCAGACCACAGCAATCTCCCAGTCACCATCACAGTAAAAGACCTCGAACAGCGGGTCAAGAACATGTCCACAGCTACTGGTTAAAGAAACTAACAGCTGTACATGAACGCCTGGCATCACAGATGAACCACCTCCTTGTAGCAGACTGGTTAACACGAGGAAGGGCAGTGCCGATCATGAAGGACCACCACAAGGGCAAGGCACCATCCAACTTCCGGCCAATAACCTGCGTACCCACAACATGGAAAGTCCTATCAGGCATCATAGCTGCCAAGCTCCAGTATAATATGGGCCAGTACATGAGCACAAGTGACCATCAAGTGCAGCATATACGAATGTGATGCACTGTCCCCGCTGCTGTTCTGCATAGGTTGTAAGCTTTATGTTAAGAGTGAAGTTAGTAATTGACTCGCTGATCCACCTGACATGGATTTACAGAGACAACATTGCGTTGTCATTCAGATTAGAGAAGTATGGCCTGATGATAGTAAAAAGATGGAAGGCACTGAAGACTGATGAGGTGAAACTGCCATCAGGGCAACTACACTCAAGGTAATCAGGCAGGGAGAAATCAGCAATGTAAAATAAGCCACGGGTTCAACAGAACAGGAATTCACTCAGAGAGAAGACAAGAGCAACTGAGCACTGTTTGGTTAGTACAGAGAAAATTTATACTATTGCTGGGGTCAAAGTGAGGTAAACCTGCCTCCTCCATATCAGAGTTACTCCCACCAGCCAATAGACAATGTTCTGCATGATGAGGCTGCAGGTGCTGGAGTACCGGGAATCGCCTTCATGACCTCTTCAGAGCACTTCATAGTGTTATTTTCCATGTGGGAAGCTGGCATGATGGGTGCCGCCATCTTGTGATTGGTGAGTGTGTGTTTACCTACCAGGCAGGAGGAGGAGGATGCCAGGGCCTGCATACAGATAGAGTGGATCAGGTGGTGAGGTAAGTCCGGACACCAGTTCAGAGGGAGAAACTACATCCATGCCATCAGCATGTTCTTCCTGCCAGTCATCAGATACCCTGCTGGTATCATGAGTTGGTCAAAAGGAAGACCTAGAAGCTGCCTATGTAAAGACCCGAAAGCTCCTCACAACGTCCTGGGGTTTTCACCTGAAATCCAACACACAGAGTCTGTACACCAGCCGGGAAAAGGGTGCACAGGGTCTGGGGTGTGTCAGGGCCATTGTCATGATCAAAACCCAGAGCTTCTGTGAATACATCAGTTAGATGGCACCCAGAGATTCTGAGAGAATGCCTGAAGCAGCAACAGACATGGAAGGAAGGTCAAATAGAGAAAGTGCCATGGAAATCCAAGACCCTGCATGGAATGTACCATCGACAGGTAGCTGAGATGGATGAAATTAGGAAATTCTACCAGTGGCTGGAGAGGGCTGGGCTCAAAGACCATAGCAGCACAAGAACAAGCACTGAGCACCAGATCCATAGAAGCAGACAGGATCTGAGGTGTATACTGTGTAGAGAGGCCTCTGAGACAGTCCAAAACATAGTAAAGGGTGGAAGAGAAATGCAGGAACAGAATACACTGAATGGCACAACCAAGTAGCTGGCATTGTGTACAGGAACATCAGGACAGCATATGGCCTAAACCCTCCCAAGTCCAGATGGGAGCTTCCACAGAAGGTTATGGAGAATAACAAGGCTAAGATCCAGTGGAACTTCAAGATCCAGATGGACAGACAGGTTCTGGCCAATCAACCTGACATTGTGGTAGTAAACAAAGACCAGAAAACAGAGATGCTGATAAACGTAGAAGTGCCAAGTGGTTGTAAAATCATAAAGGAGTATGAGAAGCTTAAGGAGTATGAGAAGCTGGAGAAGTACCCATTCCTGTAAGAGGAAATAGAGAGGATGTGGAAAGCAAGGCCAAGGTGGTCCCAGTAGTGACAGGAACACTCAGGGCTGTGTCATCTAAGCTGGGAGAGTGGCTCCAACAGATTCCATGAACGACATAAGAGCACTCTGCCCAGAAGAGCGCATTGCTAGGAGCAACTAATATACTTGTCAGGCCCAGGTTGCCCACGAAGCAGGCCGCATCCCCAGCCTTGATTAACAGGGAAACTGCTCGTGGTAAATGCGACGGTACCTGCAAGGTTCATGGGCGTGTCCTGCTCACGGAGAGCACCACATGATTGGAGGAGTCCCGGTGGGTGCAGTCTTCACCACTCACCCCCTCTATACTCAGTAAGGGATGGGGGTGGTTCCCAGGTGCTCATGGGAGGGGTCCTTAATTGATGGCTTCAGACCATGCTTACTTGTTGAGCTGTGGTCTCTGTCTTCAGTGCCATTGCTCCCTATCTGTTAGTGTTTCTCAGTATCTAGAATTCCTGTGTACCAATTCTTGGCTTTATCTCTGACTCCCCGAATTGCTATTGACCTGACTTGGATTGTTATACCGCTTCTGAAACTATGCTGCCTGCCTCAGGCCTCTGGACCGTTTTTTGACCACTGTTTGTCTTCTCCCTACTGCTGTGTTGCCTTTTGAACCTCTCTCGACTTGGAGCATACTTTAATACCTGGACCCACCACCCTGCGCTATGCTCGCTCCTCTCAAGCCTGACAATACTACACAGAACCCTCAAACTCCCAGACCTCTGGTAGAGGACCTGGAGATGAGGCAGACCCATACCACCCATAGGGGGGGGAATATAAATATTTTTGGTAGTGGTCTGACAACTAGGTAATGGAAGAGTGAAATATACAATACAAAAACTGGATTCAGTGGTGCCAAAGCCTATGTACACACTGAGCCTAATTATAGAGCTCACACAAAAAAAAAGTTATGAAAGTTTATAATATATCAAGTGCTTGTATGTGTCTGTGCATAATGTGTATTTATATATAAAAGGTTGTGAATGTGATGTCTTTTTGGAATTAGTGAGACAGTCATCATCAGGGATTTTAGACTGGTAGACGATTTGCTATATGTCGCATAGCTTTCCAGACACAGAGGAGTTCCTTAAGAGAGGGCACTTTAATCCAAGGTGCTGGAACTGGACTGGAGAGGTGTAAGAGGAAACTGACGCAGCGAGGACAGTCTCGCACTCTACTTGAGCAACATGCTTGGGAAGCACTAGTGAGCATGTTGCTCAAGTAGAGTGCAAGACTGTCCTCGCTGCTTCAGTTTCCTCTTACACCTCTCAGTTAATCAGAGTGATAGCTTTTAAAGTGGCAAATATTTTTCAAGTGGACGGAAAGGTTTTTTCCAAATCACTACTCGGATCTCTTCCACCTCTGATAACCTGTGGCACCCTAGCTGCTGTGGACTGGTTTAGCTTCATGGAAACTGTAGTCCAAATTGGGGTGCTAAAGGCAGACTATGTTATCTTCCCATAATCTATTTGTAAACCTATGTTATTTTTGTGTTCAAGATACTTGCTGTTCTTGAATTGCTTTAATGTTAGTTCGGGATTAGTACTTCAACCGTTAGCTAATTCTAGGTATATACTGCTCTTTCAGTAAAATCGAAGAGGAACTAAAAACATTCTATTCATATAATAAATATCCTTTGGTATTTTCTATTTCTGAAGTATAGATATGTTTTATTACAACTGATGGATACTGCAATTTCCAGTCTATATTGTAACACACAAGCTTAGAACAAAAATATGTATGTAAAGCATACCGACCGAAGATTTGTCTGATCAATAAAGTTGAGAAAATAGAGGTGGGGTTGAGGAGATTCAGGAAGTGATGTCAGAGGATGGCCGTGCTGTGTGTGCGCGACTGAACAGAAAGAGCTAGAGAGATCGTATGTGCGGGAGTAGAAGTGGAATAAACACGCGAGTGTTTGGAGAAGTCGGGACTTCCTAAAAGGCAATCGCTGATCACATAACGGAGGTTCCGTTGATTGTTTTACTGACAGGAGGGCTGCACCGCAATACGGCGCTGCGTGTTGTATCTTACTGAAGGGGCTTAGCTGTGCACCACTTTATTTTAACCATCCTCCCTGTTTTCGTAGCTTAGACATAAGGGAACGGAAGATAATGGTCTCGAACGGATACTCCGCTTTAAATAACCGACGTAAACACAACACAATCCGTTGCATATACATTTCATAGCTATGAATAATAATAGCCACGGATTGCCATATTCTATTATTAGTGGGGAAAAGACAATTCGGCTTCTAGGATAGGATAATTATGTACGTGATTCATGTTTGGTCTAGTGCTATATAATGTCAATCCTAAAAAAAAAAACCATTTTCTGTGACATCGTGGTGTTGCATCCTCATATGCCCAATCCATAGGAGATTACATATAATAAGCATAAAAAAATAATTTACTAATTAGCCCAAGGTCATCAGAAGAATGAATCCAAGAATGTAGTCTAAACCATCTGTTCTAAAACAAATGTATCTTTTAAGTATAAGAAAACATATAATTCAATTAATTGCTGTGTCTACAGAGAAATACATCTCATTTACCATAAGATATGAGGCGCAGAAAACTTTACCTGTAGCTCTCTCAGATGTACGAAGTATTCAGATTTAGAAATGTTATAATTATAGTATGCAAAATATCAGGTTCGGGGATGCTTACTCTGATATTGTCAAGCCTGTGAGATAGTTCAGTGGGATCTATCTCAAGACCATCTGAAGAATCTGTTCAGTTCCCAGCAGGGTTCACTCAGCCATACATCTTTCCAAGGTAGATAAAATGAGTACCAAGAAATAGTAACACCCCCTGTATGTTGGGCAAGCTATCATCCCTACAATGTACTTTCTGGGTTTTGTGAGGCAAGATTTCATACTCATTCATCAAGTATTATGTGGATACAGCTTTTAATGATTTAGGTTGTATTTCATGTTAAATACATTGTGCAACTGTAAGTGATGTGTGAATACTTCGTAGGTAGCCAACAGGTACTACATCTACCATAATTCCCCTGCAATTGTAAAAATGCTCCTGGGGAATTATATTTGTAGTTCAGAAACACCTGGAGGGCCACAGTTAGGTATATTTTACACACATACAGAAAATGTGGTAGGTGCGCTCAGTAACCCCCACCAAAACAAATAGCCATAAGGAATGCTAATATTTGCCTGAAGTGATGATCACTCTTGTGCAGATGCTAAACGATCAAGGAACATATGCAAAAGAAAAAGAACACAAAGCATAGTGTAGCACAATTTTAACTTTCAGGGGAAAGTGGTAAATATAAGCTGTTGCACTCACAAAGCTTTCATGATAAATAGAGCTCATCAACTGCCGGCTAGGTTTATCAGCTGCAGGCACATATAAATAATTTCCAGTACTGTATAAGGAGAAAATAGCAGGAGGTAGGGTAAGTATACAAAATGTATTAATAAAAACAAGTAGTATCTTACATCGATTGCTCCAGATGAACAGCTCAGCAGTAGCTCTCTGAGGGTCAATGCAGAGAAGATATATATATATATAGATATATAGATATTTATATTATAGATCTAGCGCTAGAATTTATCTTTGTTCACAGATTTTACACACATGTATGCCAATCCCAGATAGGCAGGGCTCCCAAAATTGTTTGTGTCTAAATGCATTGGGAGTTTGAGTATAATGAAATTATATAAAATATATGCTGAAAGGTTTCCTTACACTGAAATAAGATCAATTTATGTGGGCTTGTATATATGCAGAGAACAGAAACAATATGCCTCGTATTAATCAGCTGGCAACAAAATAAAATTTCGGTAGCAGTTACATCCCTGATTCTTTTTTGCTTTAAAATAATTCGAAAAATTACAAAACATCACGTGTTGGAAAAATTACATTATATTACGTAATACCAAGATTTATAAATTGTTCTTTTAAGAATTTTAAACTTGAAGGGTACACTTTAACCAAGGCTTGACAAAGTTAAATTACTTTAAGAAGCCAGGCAATGGCACATCAAATCATGCAAACATACACACATAATCACACACATAGAGACAGTCACATACGCACACCTTACTTACATGAACCGAAGTCACATACACACACCTCACTTACATGGACTGCAAGTCACATGCACACTCCTCACATACACAGCCAGTCACATGCACACACACCTTACATACATACACACCTCACTTACTCAGCCAAAATGTAAAAATCATGTTAAGATAAAATGTTGTAGAGTTGCACACTGAATTTATGTATTGCACTGAGTGAATTTTGGTCACTCCAGTGGTGCGCTATATAATATATGCTGGTTATGGGGTGCTGTCCAAATTCTAGTTTTTGTGTGTATATAAAGCCTAAGCAGCTTCTGTGCGTGTATGCCACCCACTAACAGGTGCTATAAATATGGTATCCAGTGAAATTGTATAAATTATAGATTGACAGATTGTGAGAGAGATTCAGTTACATGTGAGTATGAAGTTATACAAATAGAACTCACCATGTTTGGAGTACTTTGGTGCTAATCAAAATATGGCCATAGATTGTGACTAAATCTCCAATATTTTTTCATCTAAGCTAGGTGCTTTTAAAAGAACTTCAAATATTTTAAAATGTAAAAATCATGTTAAGAAAATGTTGTAGAGTTGCAAACTGAATTTATGAATCCCTTTTCCTTTAAGCTTATTCAGAATTTTACATCTGTTATGACCTAATATGGTTCCATATGTTCTGGTATTATTCTTGAGTTCAGTTAATGCTCACAGTTCTAAGACAATTCCAGATGACCTTACTGGCTATGTTTTATTCCTCCTATCTTGCTTCAGGGAAGGATACTATGTTTGAGGTGCCTCCAAGGCAATTGTAAACGATTCTGCTAGCTGGAAGATCATGAGCATTGGTAACATACCCTTGAAAAAGTAAGTGTTTTTGGGATCCTCTAAAATTATGTTTTCACTTTTAGTGATCAAGGTATTGTTTTAGTTTGACAATTGAGACTACCTTGCTCATGTAGTGAGCCCAAGGTATGTTTCTAAGTAAACATAGATTGATGACAATTTAATCATTTTTTGAATAATACTATAATGTAGTGAAGCACATTTTGGCATTCCAAATGTAATTCCACAAATTGTGTAGGTTTTCAAATCTATTCAGGTTTGACAACAGACATTAGCTTATTATTTAGAGAGAGAAAAACAACAGTAAGTTGTCTCTGAGGAAGATGTGATCAAATTCCAAGGTGTGTAATTCACACTGAAAACGTGTATATCTTCATTACAACTTTACTGGTTTTACCTTGATTAAACAAAACTAATAATTGTTGGTTGCTAATATTATTCTAGACAGATTCTATTTAAAGACATTTTCACATGACAGGCCACTTTGAAGAATGACTCTAGTCTGACAAATGAAATGAGATCAAAGCTTGCACTGGCTGTTACAATATTCACAACACTGCACACTAATAATGAAGTGTGATGCATTGAATGAATCACACATGTGAAACCTAATGTTATCATTTCTGTTTAGGGCTACTTTTTTTTAAATTTTTTGAAGACTAGTGATATAATCAAATTACACATTGGTTCTTTGGTTGCTGACGCATCTAGTATGCCCATATGCCTACCTACTTTAAAATCCTCATACATAATTTTGTCCTTGGCCTGGTTTAATGATCGCTTTAATCTTAACATGTGTCCGCTTAAACTCTCTTCATCAAGGCTATTCCATGTACCCAACAATGTCTAGGTAAAGTAATATGTTCTGATGTTGCCACAGCTTTGAAAAACCATTGTCTTTTAAAATTGTATAATTTTCCAAAATAATTAACCTTTTGGCTTATAAGGCCTACACAGGAATATTTTACTTATGGCAAATCTTTGCATTGTCATAGAAGCATACATAGCCTTCAAGTCCTTATTTGAATAAAAATAAGGGAATGAATCAAGGTAAACTTTCTGTTGTAGGTCACACAGCGACAGCTTATTATTAAGGTAATATCATTTTTAAAAAGTCAATATTTCAGAAATCTAAAATCTTTTGTATTAGTGTGGTTTAACTCTATCTTTTTATTAAACCTTATTAAATTATTAAATGGGGATCACTGACGCCCAGAGTCTTCAGCAATGTAATGCCTTCGGAATTGACTCCTCTACTATTTTGTTTTAGAGAGAATCCCTAAAGGAGTTTATAGATATATATCTATTCACTCATGTCAGAACAACCTCCTTTTAGTTTTCTAGTTCACGTCGTGTCTTTGCATCATTATCAATCTGCAACTGGTTATCCATTTACAAATCTCAGACTTCAAATTGCAATCTCATGCTGCAATAAAGAGAATTTTCTACAGGTCAGATCACATGAAATCCTCAGACGTTAAACTTGAAACAAATGCATAACAACCATTGTACTGTACAAATCCTAACAAGTCAAAGAAGTTGAAAACCTCACCTACTATTTATAGTGCCTTTTATTTGCAGCTGTAGACACTTCATGTAAAATCCCTACCAACTTCCCTACAGAACATCTCCCTACTATATAAGATATTCACTGAAAATGCTGCCAAACTGAAATGAGCTGAACTAATATATGTCAAGCCTTATGTACATTGACAGTACTTGCCTCTAACAATGTCTAACACCTGCTACACCATAAGACATAACTTATGTTTAGTTGAAAGATTAGATGTAGATGATTACATAGCAGTTATAGAATACACACAAAGTGTTTTTATTTAGCCCTTTTTGCTCCAAATAGCACTAATGGAGCAGACATGTTTAAAAACTTTGCCCAGATCTTCTTTCATGATTCTAAACATGTCATCACCCTTATTAGGACCTAATTAGATACTTTATATGTCTTCTTACATTAAAACATTTCTATTCAAAACATATACACTTGTCAATATTTTTCAATTAAACATACCGTATATACTCGAGTATAAGCCGACCTGAATATAAGCCGAGGCACCTAATTTTACCACAAAGAACTGGGAAAAAATATTGACTCGAGTATAAGCCTAGGGTGGAAAATGCGGCAGCTACTGGTAAATATTGCCCCCAATATGCCATTTAATATGCCAGGATATTGCCCCCAATATGCCAGGATATTGCCCCAATATGCCAGGATATGGCCCCCAATGTGCCAGGATATGGCCCCCAATGTGCCAGGATATGGCCCCCAATGTGCCAGGATATGGCCCCCAATGTGCCAGGATATGGCCCCCAATGTGCCAGGATATGGCCCCCAATGTGCCAGGATATGGCCCCCAATGTGCCAGGATACGGCCCCCAATATGCCAGGATATGGCCCACAATATGCCAGGATATTGCTCCTTAGTATGCTCGTTATGCCACCCTCCTCCCCCAGACCCCAGCACTTACCTCGTTCCTGCTCTGTCCCCCGGTGCTCTGAAGCTGCGTGGCTGTGAGGGAAGTGTTGTGAGCTTCCCTCCAGCCGCGCGGTCAATAAAGTTTGTTTAAAAAAAATAAAATAAACACTTTATTGACCGCGCGACCGGAGGGAAGCTCACAACGCTTCCCTCACAGCCACGCAGCTTCAGAGCACCGGGGGACAGAGCAGGAACGAGGTAAGTTTTAGATTTTTTTTTTTTCCCCCCACTGACTCGAGTATAAGCCGAGGGGGGCATTTTTCAGCACAAAAATTGTGCTGAAAAACTCGGCTTATACTCGAGTATATACGGTAAGTACATTTTTTTTTGCCTTTTATTGTCCTTTAAAAAATGTAATTGAATATACTTGATGAGTGAGAAGAAAATTGTTGTTCAATAATGTCAGCAAGGTGTCAACTTTATATTTTTAAGAATGCGGTGTCTTGCTGTTTGGAGAACTTCTATATCAAACTTGTCAAATTCTCCACCAAATGTTTAATATGATTGGTATTTTATTGGGGTTATTATTGAGATGTAATCACTAATCATATTGTTTGCATGGTTTTTGCAGGAAACAGACAGTTTCTCTGATACAATGCAGTCATTCCGGGAGCAAAGTAATTATCATGGCAATCAACAGACTTACCCCCCAGAGGCTCATGGACCCTCTAGACTGGAAGAATATAGCCCACGACAGCAAGCCCAGATTTTCCAGAGCAGCTTTGGCGGGCGAAGAGGAGGTGCAGGGACTCCTACAGTAATTCCTCCTGGGGAGAATCCCAACTTGCAAAGTTACCAGACTTATCGAAAGGAATCAAGTGACTTTTACTACCTAGGCAACAAGGAGGGACCCTCTTCTGGGAGCCAAACACCACAGCGTCGGCCATCTGGGCCTGTGCAAAGTTATGGACCTCCACAATCGAATAGTAGTGGCAGCAGCAGTAGCACAACAGGATTTGGCGCTCATTATGGTCGAGAAGTTCATCACAGCCAGTTTGCAGGCCAACACACAACAGCAGGCACACTATCCCAGTATTCACAAGAATTTCCAGGTTCTTTTTCTCCTGGTGGAGGTCAGTATCCATCTCATGTGCCTAGTCAGCAGTTGAGGCAACAGCTCTATCAGTCACATCAGCCCCTTTCTCAATCTGGCAATCCACCCACATCTGCAGGTACATCACATCTGCAGCAGTTGCAGCGCTCTTCAAATATCAGCTCTCCCACTGGATATCCGCTGCGTGTGGGGCAGTTTGGACAACACTACCAGACATCTACAAACTCCTCATCCAGCTCTTTTCCAACCTCTCAGCGATTTGCACAGTCTGGGGCAAACTATGAGAGTTACAGCCCTGGCACCACTGCCACTCAGTATGAGGGCCATATTCCTGGGGCATCATATGGAACACAACAAGCATACAGCAGTTATGCCAACCAGCACTTAAAAAATTTTGAGGCATCTAAATTGGCCCAGGGTGGAGGGCAGCAGCAACCTACTCATGCCATGCAGTACTCAAACACCTCGAAAATACCCCTGCAAAACCAAGCTGGACAATACAGCCAATCTGATGTTCCAGTTCGATCTCCTATGCAGTTCCAACAGAACTTTAGTCCCATATCTAACCCATCTCCAGCTGCTTCTGTTGTGCAATCACCTAGCTGCAGTTCAACACCATCGCCATTGATGACAAGTGGGGAAAATCTCCAGTGTGGACAAGGCAATGTTCCACTTCCATCCAGAAACCGTATATTACAGATGATGCCACAGCTAAGTCCCAACACCCATAATGCGGGTTTCAAGGGATTTGGAGTAGATGGGTCCTCAGATAAGCGTATGACAGATCCAGGTCTGAGTAGTCTTAATGCTCTGAGTAGCCAGGTAGCTAATTTGCCCAACACTGTTCAGCATATGCTTCTTTCTGATGCTCTGGCACCTCATAAAAAGAGTGGCAAACGAGCCTCGAGGAAGACTGACAGCTGTGCCAATTCAGAGACTTCTTCCCAGGCTGAAGAGCATCTGAAATCGCCAATGGCAGAATCTTTAGATGGCAGTTGCTCTAGTAGTTCAGGCGACCCAGGCGAAAGAGTAAGACAACTCAGTGGTCAGAGCACAAGCTCGGAAGCTGGCTACAAAGGGCCTTCAGAAAAACCAACTTCACCTGTCCAGGTATGGCAGAATGAGCCTTCAGCTAAAACACCAGTGCAAGAAGTGGATAATGCACCTGAAACCACTGAGGTTTTTCAGGAAATGCCTAAACTAAGTGAAAAGTCTGTGGGTGTAATAGTTTCTATGGAAACTATGGCAAGTAGATCAGAAAAAGTTGTTGATGAAGTTACAACAACAACAACAACAAAAGAAATAGAGAATGTATCACAGTCTGAGATTTCTGAAATGCCTAAAGAGGACATTGTCAATGATTGTACTACAAGCCAAAATGGGGAACAGAACATTACTAATTCTGATTCATTACCTGTTACACCAGCCGTTGGTTCACGAATAGAAGATTCTAAATCTCCTGTTGGATCAGCGTTTGCTTTCAAGGAAGGATCCACAGGGTCTCGAAATGTTAACAGTTTGTCTCAAAATCCCAAAAATTTGGAGGCAGCAAGTTTTAGTGGACAGAGTGACCGGAAACCAGGATCAGGAAGAAGTGACAAATTCCCCAGCCTTTTACAAGAGGTTCTGCAAGGACACCATCAACAGGAAAGAAGGTATGCAAGAAGCACACAAGAGCCTCCAGTAGTATCTGGAAGTGCAGATGTGTCCTTAAGACCAAATGTACTCATGAGTCAATCTAATGAGCTACCTAACCGCAGTATTCTTGGTAAGACACTAGCACCCCATCTCGAAGCCCCACATTGGGGCCCCTGGGATAGGAAATCTGCTCCTGAAATAAAACAGATAAACTTGGCTGATTATCCAGTGTCGAGAAAATTTGAGATGGAGCCATCAGTCTCTTCTCATGAATCTGGTCCCTCTGAAAGGCGGTCTGTTATCTGTGATATCTCACCACTGAGGCAATTAGTGCGTGACCCCAATAGCTCTCACCTTGTTGGTCCTGGGCATGAGAGACAGGCTGATGGCAGACCAGGGCAGTCAGTAATTTTACCCAGTGGAATTATGTCTTTGGATGGTAAATCAAACAGCCAAGCTGGAACACCTAAAGCTGAAGACATAGACGCACCAAAAATGCACAGAAAACTAACTGGAGACCATTGCATATCATATAGCACCAAAGATTCAGCAAGAGGCAGTGCCAGTCCAAGATCCATGACCTATGACCCCAACCAGGACTCTAGTTCACATAACAGCCGTCTCCCACATTCTAAAAGGGGAACTGGGAGGATAGGATCTCGAGGAAGGTCAACTGCCTTGTCTCAAGACCTTGGTGACAAACATAAAATGTCTCCTAGTAAAAGCAGAGGTCAAGCAGATGTTCATCACATGAATCCAGCTATGAGTCTTTCAGAACGAGCAAGTAGAGAAGCATTTTACTCTTTTTTCCAAAATACTGATAATTCTTCTATAGCTTACCATACAAACTCCAGATCAAGTTCTTATGGAGAGCCTCACCCAGCTTTTACCTCTCCTTTACATTACAAAAGACATATGTATCAACAAGAAGAATATAAAGAGTGGTTGGGAAGTTCTGCCCAAGCTATACTCTCTGCATCTCAACATCGTCAGGAAATACAACGTAAAAGTCCTAGACAAGAGTCATTTCATGCACGTAGCCCAGGTAGGAGTGAAAATGAAGGATTAAGTTATAACCAGACCAGTTCATACCATGATCCCAGTAGCATGGAATTTAATCGTCAGGTACGTGTGGGTGAAGGAGGTCCCACTAATATGACAACTTTGGAGCTAAAGCTCAGTAATCAAAAAACTCCAAGCGAGTCCTCCAATTGGAACATTGGTCGACAAGCTTCTCCAGTCAAGAAAATTGGATCTCCTATTGGGACTAATCAAAAGCCTTTCAGTGCTATTAGGGAACCTGATACCCATTGCTCCAGACCTGGAGAATCTGTTGAGTTGCCCAAATCTGGATGCAATGCTCACCGTTCTTTAGGGTCTGATGAACAATCGCACCATAACCCTTTGATTATGAGAAGAAAAGTGCGTTCTTTTATTTCTCCCATTCCAAGCAAAAGACAGTTACCTGATGACAAATGTCGTCCTACTTCTTATACACCAAAAGAAGGATCTGATAAAACTTCTATGTCCCATGTGTTATCTTCAAAGTTTAAAGAAAGTGATTTTACCCCCATGACAGAGGAACCTTCCAGAGCTGGACCCGAACAAAGAAGTCCACCTGCAGTGTCACTTACAAGTCCAGCAAAGACCAAAATCCTTCCTCCACGAAAAGGAAGGGGACTAAAATTGGAAGCCATTGTACAGAAAATTACTTCTCCTAATGTGCGCAGAATTGCTGCTCCAATCAATGCTGAAAGTGCAGCTGAGTTTGTAACACTTGATGACATCCTCTCTCTAAAGAGCAAAGTCCCAGAGGGTGGTTCCCTACAAGAGGCAAGCGATAGGTCAGGAGAAGTAGTGCTGGATATTCCTAATACTCAAGATGTGAAAGTCAAGGGCCAGTCTCCTAAGTCTATTGATCCTTGGATTACCCTTGATGACAAGAAGATTAAAAAGGAAGTTGATGAGCAATCTGTGGAAACCCAAGACTTTCCACAGTCTGAACCACCAATACAACAGGATCCCAATTATCATATAGAAGGAAAAGGACCATCTCCATCATTACCTCTAATGCAGCCACATGATAGTATAGATAAGGACAAGCTGGCAGGTACACCTTGCCCTGTAACCCCAAAACAAGAAATGATACCCCCCAAAGGATACTTCCCATCTGGGAAGAAGAAAGGGCGTCCAATTGGCAGTGTCAACAAACAGAAAAAACAGCAACAACAACAACCACAACAACTACAAGAACAAAACCTACCACTTCCCGTTTCACCAACGTTGACATCAACCTCTCCCCTGCAACTTCAGACAATATTGGAGCAGTGTTCAGAGCCTAAGCCGAAGAGACGTAGGAGAGAGAGAAGAAAGCCTGCTGCGCCAAGGCGAAGGAGGGGAAAACAAGTAGCACCCATAATAGCCCCCATAGAACCTGAGATCAAGCTGAAGTATGCCAGCCAATCACTAGACAAAAGTGAGACCAAGGGAAAGTCATTTTTCCCTTACATTCACGTGGAAAATAAAGAAGCATTAGGCCTAGCATGTGTGATCATTAACGCTGAAGAGGAAGAACAACGATGGAAGAAATTGACTTCTGTACGCAAGGGTCAACGGTCTACATCTCCACAACCCAGCATCGATGGCAAAGCGCTTACTGCCTCAAGTTTCATGGTACAGGGGCCTGCAGTTACAGAATCTTCAGCCATGGGTCCTCTTGTCTGCTGTTTTTGTGGAAAGTGGGCCAATTACAGAAACCTTGGAGACCTGTTTGGTCCTTTCTATACTCAAGAATACGCAGCAACCCTGTCAAAGAACCCACCACCTAAGAAAGCATCAGAAACACCCAGCAAAGTCAAAGTTCGGCACAAAGATAAATTGGATGGTTCCAAAACAGATTCAGATGAAGAGGAAGAAGAGCCACAGCAGGCACGAGAACAGCGAAGCTTATCTGCTCATCCACGCTACAAAAGACGGAATCGCTCAGGGGACTCTTTCTCCAGACTCTCACTACCTTCCCGTCGAAAGACAGTCGAACCTTGTGAACCGACCTCTGTGGACACTAGTGGAACAACCACTGCAGATGCAATCCCCGAGCAAGGGTTTCAGATTCCCCAGCTACCTCTCGACAGCAATGAATTCTGGATGCATGAGGGGTGTGTCCTCTGGGCCAATGGTGTCTACTTCGTATGTGGTCGGTTGTATGGGTTGCAGAAGGCTATGGACATTGCCACAGAGATGGTGAGTTAATCACATTAAACATAAAAGGCTTGTATGTTAATGCATGTCATGTATATAGAATATAGACACTTGCACTGTATATTATCCTGTTTAATATACCTAACTAATTGGATTTGACAGCTTGGTATTTCTTTTTAAGAACTGGTGTGCAAAAATGAATACCTTTTTTTAATATTCCTATGAATAAAAAGGTTAGAATATGGTAAAAATCAAGGTCCGGCCACCAATCACTTCTCAATATTCATTTAGTGAGGCTTTCCTCACTTATGAGTATGTTAGCCTTGGACACAATAAATGATTATTGAGAAGGGATTGGTGCCCGGACCTTGATTTTTTACCAGATTCTAACCATTTCCCTCATGAGATTGTCTGTTTGCGGAGAAGTACCACGAGACTGGTATCTCTTTACTGATATAGTGCTGGCCGACTGAAACTGAAAACAGTGGGAGAGACCCCGCCCCCCCTTTAATATTCCTGCCTTGCATCTCTATCATGAATTTGTATTCTACCATTTAACTTTATATATGCACATTAGGAGTCCCCCATGCTTCTGTAAAGGCATGGAGATTCATGGGTCATGTACACCATGCATGCCAAGTGATACACCTATTCTCAAAAACACAATATATGCATTTATATGTCACATCCAAAATGCGAAAACTATGGTGTTAACATTTAAATGGTCATTAATGCTTCAGAGGACAACTTTAAAGCCCCCACAAAACATTGTTTTACATAAATATTTAAACCCTGCTACATATGCTTTCCATTCATCTGGAAAGCTATCCTACATAAAATATTTTAGTTATATTCTCCTGCAAGCACTGCCATCTTCTTCCTTCACTAACACTCCTACTTAAGGTTCTAGAAGTGCTGCCGCACCCTGGTGTGATCTCCCTGCAACCATGTCATAAGTATACAAGATGTAAGAGGGCACGTGAAGTCACATACAGTACTGCTTAAGGGGGAGCCGGCACTTCAGGAAGTTTTGGTTGGCGTGTCTGTGATCTGATTCCAGCTAAGGGAATAGATAACTATATATTTTGTATCTGATAGCTTTCCTATGGAAAACATATATATATTTAAATCAATGTTTGGGGGGGCAGTTGTCCTTTAATATAAATGGCTTTTTATACATAAAAGACGGTGAGAAAAGCACAAATTTATATGTAAAATTATGAGTGTTTTTTTATGGTCAAGAAGGATTTTTACTAAAACATAAAAATATTTGCTTGTATAAAAAAAGGATTTGCCATATTTAGAGGTGAATGCAATTTCTGCTTGTCTGTCCAAAAATCCATCATTAAACTTATGTGAAGTTATGCCTTGCATATAATGTTAACGTTCCTGCTCATGACAACTATTTATTGATAGGTTTACAGAGCTGTGTTGTACTGTGCAAAAGTTTTAGTTTTAGGCAGGTGTGAAAAATGCTGTAAAGTGAAAATGCTTTCAAATATAGAAATGCTAAGTTTCTTTTTATTATTTAATGAAATGCAAAGTAACTGAACAGAAGAAGAAGAATCTAAATTAAATAAATATTTGGTATGACCACCCTTTTGCTTTCATCAGTTCTTCTAGGTACAATTGCACAAAATGTATTTAAGGAACTCTGCATGTAGGTTGTTAGAAACATTGTGGAGAACTTAACCATAGTTCTTTTGTGGATGTAGGCAGCCTCAGTTTCTCCTCTATCTTTATCTAATTCCAGACATACTTGATGATATTGAGATCAGGGCTCTGTGGGAGTCATGACATCACTTCCTTATTATTCTTTATGCTGAAGATCGTTCTTAATGACTATTCTGTATGTTTGGGATCATTATCATGTTGCAGAATAGATTTTATGCCAGTAAGAATTTTCCCTGGTGGTGTTGCACAATGGAGAACTATTTCCCTGTATTTCTCAACATTAAGGAAGCCATTAATTCTGACCAATTTCTGATTTGCAAGGATCTTACACCATGCTTCACTGTAGCTTGCAGACACTCATTCTTGTATTACTCTCCAACCCTTTTGCTACAACTAGTAGCAAAAAGTATTTCACATTTTCAGTGTTTCACATTTTCCCTCATCAATCCAGAGCACCTGCTACCATTTTCCGGTATTTGCTAATTCTGAGCTGAATGTACTGCTGACTATTTTCAGATTGCAAAGGGAAGTAAGCGTGTCTTTCATCTGCTATAATAGCATTCCTTGACCAACAACTGCGTTTACGGTTCCCAACTTTGCCAATATCTTTGTGCTTTTTTAAAAGAGCCTGGACAGCACAAACATCTTTCTGCCTTGACATTTCTTCCTGGGACCTTGTTAGTACATTATAACTTGTCTTGTTGCTGTGCTCAGTCTTACCACTGTGTATAACGTTTGATAATAAGTGGTCTTCAGCAACCTTGTTAGTAGAGTTTGGCTGTTCCTCACCAAGTTTTATTCTTCCTACACAGCTGTTTCTGTTTCGGTTAATGATTGTGTTTCAACTTGTTTGGTATAATTGTTTACTTACACACCTGACTATATTTTTGTGCAAGTGTACCTAAAAAAAATTATGCTGGTCTGAAGGGAAAGAATCGTCAATCCAAATTTGGATCTAGACATTTATTTGATTCACTCAATTTGCATTTTGTTAATTGATAAAAAATAAACTATTAAAATTTCTATTTTTTTTTTAAAGCATTCTTACTTTACAGCAGTGAAGGCTAATGTTGTTGGGCCAAAGTGGCCAATTTTTGGAAGAAACGGACTTGCAGACCTCAAAGTGCCAACACTGCATACACACACACACACACACACACACACACACACACACACACACACACACACACACACTCTGACTCTCTCTCATACACACACTCATACATACACACACACACACACACACACACTTGTAATCATACACACATATACTCATACCCACACACACTTACACACACTTATACTCATACTCACACACACACATATACACTCACACACTTCTAATCACACACATTTATACTAACACACACTTCTACTCATACTCTCACACACAAACACTTCTACTCACACACTTATACTCATCCTCACACATGGCGTCTGTGGCATTTCTTTAGTATGTTAAAGTTCCCACTTAGATAAGATTTTTTTTTATTTTTTTTTACCATAAATGTTAGACATAAAGTTTGAATACATTGTAAAAAGAAATTTAGGCCATGTGATGCCACACACAGCCACAGGTTTCTTTTCATTTAACCTGCAGTGATATTAGTTGGATAATACTCCTCATCATTTATTGCCATTTCAGCAGGCTGCAGTATTGAGGAGTAATATATCACGGCAAATCTGTGATAGAGCCATGAAAATTCAAAAGCCAATGGTTGGAAAACAAACTGGCATTTAATCCCCCCCTTTTAAATCTCTCTTTAACGAGGAGAATATTTGAGCATTGTTTTGCACCCATCATAACACTATAGTGAAATAGCCGTAACAAACCCAAATTCTCCTAAAAACGAGTAACATGTTGAGAAAATAATAAGACACATATGTATATGGAGATAAGTTTGTTTTATATATGTGCTTACCATTTATCCTTTCTTACCAGTTTGAGCATGTTTTACTTAAGACAACAAAACATAGTACATGCCACTTCATCCTCTGACCAGCAGATGCCATGCTTCGCTGGGAAGCAGGTAGCCCGGTCCTGTCAATGACTCCTCTTTCTGCTAGACCCTGATCAGACTATCAGGGCAAACAAACCCCTACTATGGACACTCGCACTCTTGTATGTATGTCAGCATGGGTGTCTTCGCAGGAATGGCCTACTCGCAGAGGAGAGGCAGAGTTGGAGCAACTTAACAAACTAACCAAAGCAAATGTTCACTGATACCATCTAGCACTCAAATGGCACAGTAAAACTAAATTGCCATGCTGTCCACTATTGGCTAATGGGTGACTGTTTTCATAATTGATATTTGCAAATTGTAAAAACTTAAAAATCCAGATTGTACATGTGCTGATGATATAAAATGTAATAAACAAAAATTGCTGCCTTTTGATTCATGACAAAACATGAGTTTTCTGAGAAAAATGTCAGTCCTTGGTTTGCCCGCTTCCTTTGACAAATGCATGCAAGTCTCTGGAACAAGCTTCGGTATCATTGGCATGAGTGGGATAGTATGCCATAAGGTTTTGGCAGTGAATCCGGCTACCATAAAGATTGAATTAATATTTAATTTCATGTGTGTACTGTTGTGCCTTCCACCTATGTGTGACTTTGTGACAAACAAAGAAGCAGGCAATAAAGTTATTCTATGAGAACCCCTGTATAGATCACTTAATTTGGGACAAAGGACATTTTACAACTTTAGCTATAGTACATTTAAACAAACGTGGACACTTGCTTCTTAAATGAATCCTCACATATTAAATAGTGAGGGGTTTTTTGAGGGCGAAAAGAGCTTTTTTTGAGACTTATCACAAAAGGTACTGTACAAGGTTTAATAAAGCATATACAAGTGAAAAGTATTTTTTCTGGGACAGTATATGTCTCCTCTCTACACAAGATCAAGTGTGTCAGTCAAAATCCTCTGCAATTGTTCAGATAACTAGTTACCGCATTTTTTGGGGGGTGTTCCAGGCTTGCCTCAATCCAGAGGCATCCTGGAACACCCCTCATCGGATTTTCATCGGGTGAAAGGGCGTGAATGACAGGCCAGTGGCGATCACCACTGGCCTGTCATTTTTAACTGCACATGGGCGATTTGACGGCCATTTTTTGTTCTTCTGGATAGCCTTACTTGTCAGGCTATCCAGAGAAATCTGTTATGCTACCAATCGAGGAGAAAACACTGCGATTGCATTGATTTTAAAGCAGCCCATACATGTACATTCATTGGGAACCTGTCAATATATGGGCATGATCATGCAGGGTTTAAAGTCTTCAAATATGATTGTCTTTGTCATAGAAACATGAGGGACCAAGAACATTCAGTATAGACAAATGTAATGATATATAAAAACAATGCAACATATACTTTAGATGGTATCTGCCTGGGAAAAACTACTAATGAAAAGTATTTAGGAGTAATTGTAGTAACTGCTTACCTTGGCACAGCTCTGGTTGTGGCTGACAGAGCAAGTCACTACTTGTCAATCGCAGAGCATCGCTCCTCGTAACACGTCGCATGGAACGCCAGACCTGTTGGGGTCGGCTAAACACAGCCACGTGATTATTGAGGGAGTGGTACTAACGCTACACCTGAGCAGAGTGGGCAGGTGTTAGACACAGGAGCCGTATCACAGTGTCTCCAGAGTGGGGGCCATTTTGTTGCAGTGATTCCCTTAGATTTCAATAAAGCTTTGTCTTGGCAAGAGAGCTGGAGACTCAGTACTACCTTACACCTATTAAGTGTGAGCAGCACTCATTTCATCCATACTCTGTGCAATATATAGCAGAGGGTCTACTTTCCTCATTCACAGTATTATGTGTGCGTGTATCACAGACTTCACAGCAGTGGTGGGAAATCCAGCTGCTGGGGTAAGACCGAAGTGCAAATCCGGCAAGTTAGATTTGATTGTTTAACCCAGAACTTGGGAGCCTGCTTACCACAGCTTCTCAAATCCTTACTGCTGGCCTCTAATGTTTTTTTTTTGCCATTTTACATAAAATTCTAGCTTTTTCTTAGATCCTTAAAATAACTAGGTTGTTTAGATTCTCAAGTCTTCAAATATGTGTCAAGCCTGGTAAAATATTGAAAATAAATCTATTGTTTATAGATGTTAAATGCCAGAGATTGTAACTTAAGTATAATTGGAAAATGTTTTGTTTTTCAATATATTCATGCATAGCATTCCACTGTATGTGCTGTGTTTGATATTGTCTAAAATATTTTCCACAGAAATGTAGCCATTGCCAGGAAACTGGAGCTACCCTGGGCTGCTACTACAAGGGTTGTGCCTGCTGCTATCATTTGCCATGTGCCATGGATTCAGGTAAGAAACCGCATGTTACTCTCAGGCTAAAACTTCAGTTGCCATACCAATTTGAACCTAACAGTATTTAATGGTTAAATAGTAAACCAAATTATGTTGAGAGCCATGTCTCTGTTTTTGGTGATGACACAAAATTAGGTAAGAGAATACATTCTAACACTGAAGTTTCTTCTTTGTCATAAGATTTACACAAAGTGGGGTAAGCAAGTGACACATGAGGGTTAATAAAGACAACTGTAAAGTCATTCATTATGGGAAAATAGTAAAAATAATAAAATAAAAAAAGCCAATGGATTTAGCTCTGAGTTCAAATATTTCCCACATGCTGGTTACTCAAGTAGCCTATACATTTTTGTTGCATATTTTTATTATTTATACACAGATCAGCCATAACATTATGACCACTGACATATGGCAAGCTGGAGGAGGCAGTGTGATGTTTTGGGCAATGTTCTGCTGGGAAACCTTTGGTCCTGCCATTCATGTGGCAAGCTACCTAAGCATTGTTGCAGACCATATACGCCATTATAACATTATGACCACTGACAAATGGCAAGCTGGAGGAGGCAGTGTGATGTTTTGGGCAATGTTCTGCTGGGAAACCTTTGGTCCTGCCATTCATGTGCCAAGCTACCTAAGCATTGTTGCAGACCATATACGCCACTATAACATTATGACCACTGACATATGGCAAGCTGGAGGAGGCAGTGTGATGTTTTGGGCAATGTTCTGCTGGGAAACCTTTGGTCCTGCCATTCATGTGGCAAGCTACCTAGGCATTGTTGCAGACCATATACGCCTTGTCATGGAAGCAGTATTGCCTGATGGCATTGGCCCCTTTAAGAAGGATAATGTGCCCTGGTACAAGGCAAATATGGTTCAAGAATGGTTTAATTAACACAATCCAGTCTAGCATCTGTGGGATGTGCTGGACAAACAAGTCTGATCCATGGAGGCCCCACCACGCAACTTACAGTATTTCTGCTTCTAACATCTTGGTAATGCCACAGCACACCTTCAGAGATCTACAGCTGTTTTGCCTACGAAAGGGGATATTCACAATATTAGGCACGTGGTCATAATGTTATGGCTGATGTGTGTGTCTATGTAAATAAAATATATCCAAGAAATATTTGGATATTTACATGTGTGTGTATGTATGTATGTGTATATATATATATATATATATATATATATATATATATATATATATATATATATATATATATATATATACACACATACACCTTACACATGGTAATATCAAAATTCTTACTAAATAACCAACTCCTACAACTACCCTCTAGCATTAAAAGACATTTAGCAAAAAACCTAACCTGAAAGGGGAGGAGAAGTACTATTCACTAGTCATGTGCTGCTGTTCATTATCACTACACACATTATTGAACGAAAATGAATCATCTTATTCAAAAACAAATTCCAAGTTTGGACACTTGGGGGAGCATGGGCACATGTTTTCCTGTCTGCAGTTGACAAATGCTTGCTGGCTTGTGGACAAAGACAGACCGTAAAAGCTGTGATTGACAGTGATCAGTAACCCTGTTTGGCACTTGCTGGAGGCAGCCTTAAGTGCAATCTATGGCATGCTTTAATTTTTCAATTCCTGATGTACTAGGACAGACTGTATCTTCATGAGCCATTTTATCATAACTGTAATGTTGTAGCATTGTTATCCTTAATCCAGATGCAAGGTGTGAAAGCAAATGGACTTTTTAAATTACATTTTTATAACAAACAGTGCAGTTTCTATTAAGTTTGCCATGGTAACTGTCAATTTCTAAATGCTTTCAGAGGACTTAAGCAAAACTATCAAACTTTTCATGCACCCACACAGTACATAATTGCTCCAGAAACGGAAACCTGTTAAAGGGCAATTAAACTTCTTTTTTCTTTTTTTTAACAAAAATCCTTTGTTCCTTGAGACGGTCACCGACCTAACCAGGTCGCCTGCTTCCAATGGAAGCGTGGCAGCTTCCAGTCAGGGGATAAGAAAAAATGTACAGTCTATAGTAGAAGCACAAGTAGGAAACATTTTGCTATTTTAGTTGTCCATTTAAACATTTAATTTTAAATTACGCAATATCTAGATGTGTCTCTCTGTTACGGATTTGATAGATTTTAGTGTATGGAATACAGCAGGTTATAACGGCACCACAATCGTTCATGTTAAAGAAGACCTTTATGGAAACTACTAGATTGGATTTAGATATTTTTTTTATATAATTGTCATTAAATGATATACATATTTTTGCAGTTTTTACTAAAGGCAAGCACATGCCTGCCTCCCCACTCCCAGCGGCAGCTTTCAGAGGTTGAACCCAGCAGGCATCTGAAATGTTAATATTATGCTATTCCCTGATGTAGCCATCATAGCCTGTTTTAACATTTGTAACAAATATAACAAAGTTTAATTCAAACTTCAGGTCATTGAGATTTACCGTATTTGCTCGAATATAAGACAAGGTTTTTTTTCCACATTATTTTTTGAAGACTGAATTGAGGTACATTTTGTGTACAAGCTTACATTACAATATTGCATTTGGACCGCTCAAAAACATTCACGCAGACTTGGGAACCCCCCAAAGTCACACTTGGATTTCCCAACTCTTATTTGCCTCCCCTGGCAGGTGCAAATTGCCCCTCTAATGGTAGCAATCAACATGATACAGTTTTATATTCTTCACCCATACTACAGGTTGGGGCAATTCAGTTTAACTTGGGACAACTTTCATAGTGACTGGCATTGCCGGTTTTGCAGTGCAAACTCTGCTTGCTGTAATACTGGTCTCCCATCCACATTGGTGCAGGTCTCTGCAGCTGTCAGTCATGCTGCATGGAGAGCCAATGACAGGGGTGCCCGGGGATATGAAGTTATAGCCCGCCCCTCAGCCCTCCATGTGGCAGCATGACTGACAGAAGAGAGCCTGCAGTGCAACATCATGGAGGAAACAGGGGAAGATACTCAGAGACCACAGCTGAGCCTCTGTAACAGGTAGGAAGAGCTTATAATAGCTTTAAAAAACAAGGTACATGGAAGAGTGGGGTAAATCCAGGGAGGTCCCTCCCATTTCCCTGAGGTCTCCATTTGTCCAGTCTGAGCAGCTCCTCTGACCAGGCTCTGCTCACATCAACATGGTGACAAGTGGATGGGGCAGAAAAGATAATGGAGGATAAAATGATGTGATAGATGGAGGCAGATTGCAAACAAAATGGGATGACATGGGGCAGAAAAGATAATGGAGGATGAAAAGAGGTGATTGATTGGAGCAGAATACAGACAAAATTGTGACATGTGGCAGAAAAGATAAAATGTAGGTGAAAAGAGGTCACTGACATGGAGGAATAAAACACATAAAATGATATGGAAAGAGATGGCAAACATGGAGGAATAAAACATAAAAAAAAAGGGGGAATGATATAGAAATGTCATGGATTTAGGAATTTGGGTGTTTAGGGAATCTGTTGCTTTGTGTTTATATTGTGTGCTATTGTGCTGTATCTGGTGCTGTGGGGTTATATTGTGTGCTACAGTGTTGTATCTGTTGCTTTGTGTTTATATTGTGTGCTATAGTGTTGTATCTGGTGCTGTGGGGTTATATTGTGTGCTATAGTGTTGTATCTGTTGCTTTGTGTTTATATTGTGTGCTATAGTGTTGTATCTGGTGCTGTGGAGTTATATTGTGTACTATAGTGTTGTATCTGGTGCTGTTGGGTTACATTGCGTGCTATAGTGTTGTATCTGGTGCTGAGCGGTTATATTGTGTGCTATAGTGTTGTGTCTGGTGCTGTTGGGTTATATTGTGTGCAATAGTGTTGTATCTGGTGCTGTGGGGTTATATTGTGTGCTATAGTGTATCTGGTGCTATGAGGTTATATTGTGTGCTATAGTGTTGTATCTGGTGCTGTGGGGTTATATTGTGTGCTATAGTGTTGTATCTGGTGCTGTGGGGTTATATTGTGTGCTATAGTGTTGTATCTGTTGCTGTAGGGTTATATTGTGTGCTATAGTGTTGTATCTGTTGCCGTATGCTTATATTGTGTGCTATAGTGTTGTATCTGGTGCTGAGAGGATATATTGTGTGCTATAGTGTTGTGTCTGGTGCTGAGAGGTTATATTGTGTGCTATAGTGTTGTATCTGGTGCTGTGGGGTTATATTGTGTGCTATAGTGTTGTGTCTGGTGCTGTGGGGTTATAGTGTGTGCTATAGTGTTGTATCTGGTGCTGAGAGGTTATATTGTGTGCTATAGTGTTGTATCTGGTGCTGTGGGGTTATATTGTGTGCTATAGTGTTGTATCTGGTGCTGTGGGGTTATATTGTGTGCTATAGTGTTGTATCTGTTGCTGTAGGGTTATATTGTGTGCTATAGTGTTGTATCTGTTGCCGTATGCTTATATTGTGTGCTATAGTGTTGTATCTGGTGCTGAGAGGTTATATTGTGTGCTATAGTGTTGTGTCTGGTGCTGAGAGGTTATATTGTGTGCTATAGTGTTGTATCTGGTGCTGTGGGGTTATATTGTGTGCTATAGTGTTGTGGGGTTATAGTGTGTGCTATAGTGTTGTATCTGGTGCTGAGAGGTTATATTGTGTGCTATAGTGTTGTATCTGGTGCTATGGGGTTATATCTTTGCTATGTTGTTCTATCTGTTGCTGTGGAGTTTCAGCTAGAGCTCTGGATATTTATCTGGTGCTGTGGTTTATATCTTGTGTCGTGGGTTTTTAGCTGGTACTGTGGGTTAATATCTGGTGTTGTGGGTCTATATCTGGCACAGTGGATCTATATTTGGTGCAGTGAGGCTATATCTAGTGTGGTTGGTTTATATCTGGTGCTGTGGATCTGTATCTGGTGCAGGGTTTATCAACCCTTTGCATGCCTTCACTGATAATGACAAAGCTCCTCCACTTCATGATAACTTGTCAAAAAGAGGCGCGGCGCAGAAAGGATGACGGTAAAATTATGCCCCCCCCCCCCTGAAAAATTTCTGCGGATGCCCATGCTTGGAAGCATGGCTCCATACCTCATTATTGGTCTAGATCTCTGTCTAACATTGAACAGATCATAAAAGGGAATTAAATACTAAGTGCTGCAAACATTGTTGACCGTCTTCAAACAAATGTTAATGTAATGAAAACGAGACCATAAATACACATTCTGCACATGCAACTGTTGTATTAATTTTCATAATTAACAATACATAGGTATAAAGATGCATTATACATTCCATACTGATGCAAACTAATCTGTATATCATTTAGCGTAGAATATATGAGTATGTATGTATTTGTTGCGTTCTTGCAGTGCATATGTCTACCTAATTTTGCTTGTACAAATGTTTTTTTCTAGAATGTTTACTGAATGAGGAGAACTTCTCTGTACGCTGCCCCAAGCACAAGGTATGGAAACCACCTTTAAAATGCGTACTATGCTTTAAATCAGTATGGAACAGTTTCTCCAGGGTTTGGATTTTAAAGTTATTTTATAAGTGAAGATTACTGTAGAGCGAAAACAGGCAGCAGATTTAGGTAATAAACAGTATGGTGACAAAAAAAAACTACATTAACAATAATTTACATTAGCTGTATTCTCATCCTGGTTTTATTTGTTTTTGTAGCTTGTTTCACTCATGTAAAAGCTAAAATTGCAGTACAGCTTCTTCTTTGTAATTCTACTCTGGTGTTAGGAGACAGACCTGACTGTAAAATCAACCTATATCTAACAGAGAAAGAGCTGATATGGGTGCAGGCACATGCTGACTGTGTCCGTGCACACTCAGTGCATCATTCAGAGAGGTAGCTCACAGCTTGACGGGTTAAACGGGTATTGACTACATAAACAAACACCATCTCTCTCTGTACTAGCATTGTGAAAGTCGGTGAGCAAAACAGCCTGCAACCTTCATAGGGAAAATTCCCTTTTTGTAACCATACTCGGCCCAGTCTACTTTCCATTTATGCTTTTAAATTAGAAGCACAAGGGGAGAAAAAAAACTGTTGTGGCTTTTTATGCAGTGTAAAGTTCTGTATAGTTATCCCCCTGTGGATTTATCCATTACATACCATCCAGGTATTTAATATATATAGCAGGAATCCTATCACAACATTTGCAAGTGGGAAAAGATATAGCTGTTGATAAAATTCCATGGATGTACTTTTGCAGTTTTCTTTTGTTTTTGTTTTTTAAATACATCCGAGTGTAAATATGGTAAGAGCTAATTCTACAGTCTACAGTCAATGTTAATTACGCATTCGTGTTCTTTAACATTACTTTTTCCTGGCTTAATTTGCTCCTACTTTTTCCACCTGATTTGTTTTTACCACTTTTTTGTTTGTCCTTTAAGGACAGGACAATAAAGGGTGTATCAGCAGAACAGCCTGAACTGGGCTGAAGATGTATAAATATCCTACCTTTGAAAGTATAATTCAAGCACAGGTGAGTGACTGCACTTTACACATGTTTTTACTTCCTGAAAGGCAATCAATTATGTTTCACATTTTCTTGTGTATCCCTTTTCAGGATGGATCATTCAAAATTAAAGAAATATATATAATTTTTGTGTGAGGGAAAAAATATTGTACCTTTTAGGTTTGTTCACTAGCTACATATTTTGTGTGGCTTCGTAGCACATACTCCAAATACAGTTACTGTCTGTGAATTTGTATGCTTAGGTGCAACTAATCGCTGGCTTATTCTGATATAGTTAAGATTCAATCTACAACATTGGACTCTTCAAGTCAAGCTGCTCTTGCACAGTAGTAAAGCTTTATTTATTTTTATTTATTTATTTAGAAAGTGTTTTACCAGGAAGAATACATTGAGTTCTCTCGTTTTCAAGTATGTCCTGGGACCCAGTCCAGAATGTGCTCCTATAATTTCCCAGTTGGAGCTGTTTGGGGTCCAACAACCTGCACACACATTTCACATGCCCAGTTCATTCAATGCTATTCTTATAATTAGATGAAATGCACAGGTACATGATATAGTCTTGCACATGGTATAACAGTGCACGTTCTAGTCAATTTCAGTGACATGGATCCCTTGATAGAGGAAAATTTGTCTGCAATGCTATTGCCAAGTTTGTCTCCAATTTTTAATTCAAGTACACTTTGTTGGAGTGTTCCTTAGATCAAGATCACGGAAAATATTCTAGAACAGTTAAAAAGGAAGCAATGCTTATATCACAAATTAATC
The DNA here is from genome assembly GCA_036172795.1 of Pelodytes ibericus. NCBI lineage: Eukaryota > Metazoa > Chordata > Amphibia > Anura > Pelodytidae > Pelodytes > Pelodytes ibericus. The sequence goes on along the minus strand of CM069865.1, from coordinate 47,546,716 downwards.
AAAATTGACTGGTTGGATTAGAGAATATTCACATCTTGGAATACTAAAGGTTGTAAACAAAACAGCAACATTATGGAACGATGGACTTGCCTGCCTTACTTCCTACTGGGGCACATGATTTTGAACACGTGCAAAGTTCTGTTTTGTTGCTTGAGCTGCTACAGTCCCATTCGTCCCATTTCTTGCTATCAAGACTGGGGATATTTTGATTTGTACAATGCATTTTTTTTTGTTCAATAAATATTAAAGTTTTATAATAAGCTAACAGGCTAGGAAAAAACTGTTTAATATATGAGCCAAGAGGGTGCATTGCTGCTAAGCAGGACATACAAGTAGGGATGTTTTTGCTAGAGTACATAGATAGGAATAGGTAAAACCTTAAAAACAATGGTCTAGCAGCCGCAAATCTGAAACCACAATTTTTGATATAGGGCTAGGCTTTCTGGCCGTCTCCAGACATACCCATGATCCACTGTCCCACCTTCTATGGATCCAGCTATTGGAGAATTATTGATCATTAGGAAGTGAAAATAATTTATTTCTTGTTCACCCACTCCCCAAAGTTGAAAGAAGTTTGGGACAGATTAAATGCTGATGGTAATGTGGCCAAACCTTTAAAAATAGACCAGTTGTTTCAATTTGGGCCGGTACTTTGTACATAATGATGGATAGGACTAAATTTGTTTCTTCAGTGATTTTTGTTTAGTTTTTTAGAGAGTGACGGGGTGTCAGAGATTGTCTCATGTACTGCACCAAAGATTAGGTCAAACACCTATATCCAGAACCTCTAGCTGTCCACCAAGCATGACAAATAATTTTCTGGTTATCAACCAAAGTTGTGAGGGAAAAGTAGCATTTCCAGACAGGAATTAATATTAATAAAATATTTGAGAAAACCAAGCCAGATTGGCTTATACAATAATCCACAAATGCACTCCCATGCCTGCCGCACCGTGGTCACACAGCCATCCTATTTCACCCCTTAATCATAATCTACCACCCGATTCCTGCCAACTATTGTTTTAACTAGTAGTGGTGAACTGAATGCCCTTTTGCTAAGTTATCAGTGGGTTTCCCTAAAAGTCCCTATTCCTTTAGTTTAGGGCATTACCATTGTCCATAAGTTCTTGATGTGTTGAGGGTTCACCAGAATTGTTTGTGTCTCAAGAATTTTTTGGGTGTCAAAATTTAAAATAGAGCAAGTATATATCTGTAGTGTATATCAACACAGTCGAATGTTGTGTGTTCTTTCATAGTGTTGCTTGATCTAGGGTATTATGTCTTTTACTCTTAGACGGTATCTCTTTAATTTAGTTTTTTTCTTCAGGAATAGTGTGTAAATACATTGCATTATAAATTATATACGTGTGGTAACTGATAAGGCGTTCACAAACTCATCAAACTATCATTGTGTCCAATAAATTCATACCATATCTGTTCAAAAGCTTACCATTTAAAAGATGCATTAAAGACAGTTTGTGGTTTTATATTGGCTGTGCAATATCCTTATTTCTGTTCTGCTGATTTTATCTTTCAGGTAAAGTTTGTAAGATTACGAGGATCATCACACAGTAGTCCAGAGAAAAAAAGCCTGCTTCATTCTCCTCAATCTACACAACCATCTATGCCCCAGGCAAAAAGGGCAAAGTTGTTTCACAAAATGAGCAAAGTACTGTCACAAAAAGATATATAAATATATTTTCAGTCTGCAATGACTTTGAAAGGAAAGCTGCAAAATCTCTCTTTATATGACTGAAATAATATTTCATTAAAAAAAAAAACCCTAAGATGAATTAATAAAAAAAACTTTTAAAAGATTGTATTTTGTTCACTCAACCATCGCCCAGTATACTGTGGAGCTGTTAGAAATGAATCTTTAGAGTATGTGGAACAAAAGCCTTTATACACAATTTGTGTATATCCTCCAATGTTCTAGTATGACAAAACATCTAAACAGCATTAATTATGTAATTAACAGCTTTTCATGTAAACCTCCTGTTAAATAGAATTATCTGGTCAGATCTTCATATGCAAATCTCTAAAATGCAGTGAATTCTGAGTATTGTTTCCTTTTTGCTTTCCAGCTGTACATTCATATTTTTTTCTACATTGGGAAATGACAGAATCAAGACTGCTTTAATAGCTGAAATGTATTGTAAAAAGATTGGTCAAAAGAGAACATTTATTCTCTTCTCCTATTTTTTTTGTTTTTGTTTTTAAAGTAAAATAAAGTTTTAATGGCTATATAATTTTTCTGGAGTTCTTGTACATGGTCTACATGAACAAAAATTAAGGAGGAGGTCTTGAGGAATGCCTTCCTGTGTGTTTCAGTTAAATCCTGAAATCTTAAATATTTGAAGTTCAGAAGGGGATTTGTTTTTATTTAAAAATATAAAAAAAAAAAAAAAACTAATAAAGTTCATTTTAACCTATTGTGCTTATTCACCCACCTCCTTTATTTGTATGCATGTCAATTTATGTATATGTTGTCTACAAAGATATATGCCCACTTTATGCATGTGTGCATAGATGGACACACGCTATGGGCCCAATTCAATGACGTGAAATATCACTTATTACTGTTTTTTTATTTATTTTTCTTTGTCTGGTGCCCAAAATGCATATCCAAATATGAATGTGCTTTAAAAGTACTTTAAAATGCATGTTTTACATTTTGCATTGCTTAAAATATAAAATAATTACAGCTAGATGAAAACGAGATTACAGCAGTTTGCAAGAAACCAGGGCTGCCCACACTAGCAAAAGTCGTTTTATTTTTCTTACTGCATTACAAAAGACAGTGTGCTGTGGCCACTCAATATATCAAGTCTCATGCACCGAACAATAAAGCATAACTATACCTGGCACCAGCGTGACTAGAAACTGTCTCCAGATGCCGGAATATACATTTAACAGTGAGTCTGCAGTTATGCAAACAGCAGAGAGCAGATGATAGATTTAGCCCTCACCAGACATTGCTGTAGCACTGGGAAACACCTCTTAGTATAACTCCCTGCTTTCACTTCTGCCATGCTTAAAGAGGAAGGAGAGTAAGTATGTATCATGTGTCAGCATCTCTCTGTGTAAGCAGGTGTGCATGTACTTTATATATGCTTATGGACTGGGACCCACATGGCATTCTTCTTTGTGACTGATTTTAAAACTAATTTGTCATGCCCTGCTTTATGTCGGTCATGTCCTCTTCATAGAACACTTATAAGTACATGCAAGTGCAGTGCATTGAAAGCAATAATGGAAAGGTATTATGTTCACTTTTGATTAAGCAGTACTGTGATTATATTTATAACAATTATAACAATTTTTTTTAAATCCACTGTCCCCAAACACGTGACACTTCCTAGTCCTCCTTTTTCAATATACAGTCTATATAGGGTAGACTGATGACATGCAATAAATATAAAGTTATTAAGTATCAATAAACAAGATGGTTCTAGTAAATGCCTTAGATGCCTTTAAAAGTGGCCTGGATACTTTTTTAATGTGCCGGAGCATTAACCCGTTCAGGACAATCCACGTACATATACAGGCTTCCAATGCAATGTATTGGTGATAATGCTGCGTTAAAAATAGCGCAAGTCACTGACCTGTCAACCCCTCATCCTATGCAAATAGAGTGAGGGGTGTTTCAGGCTGCCTCTGATAGAGGCAAGTCTGAAACACACAGAAAATGGGCTGTCTTACCTGCAATAACGGTCATTGCAGTGAGGATTACCAAATAGGCTAATCACAATCCATTGCCATCCTCCCTCCAAATTTGGGGGGAGAGATAGGGAAAGTTGCCTTAACAGTTAGGCAAACAAGGATCACCCATTATTTTTTGCATTTATTTTTGTGATCACTGAAAATCAATCACATTGATCACGTAATAAATGCAAGAAGAACATTAAAATGACAAATCTCATGAACTGCTGTCGATCTGTAAAAATGGGGATATGGAAAATAGGCACAATCTCCCTGATGGATCTCATGTACCAAGGTTGATGAAGGACAGTCTTAAAACTCCAATATATACCCTCTTCTTACCATTGAAAAGACCCATTGGTCTGGAATGTGAGCAACCCAGGTGTCTGAGAAGAAGATACATTGATCTTCAGAACTGAGGCTTTCTGGAATGAAAGAACTGGTATCATCCATGAAATCTTAAGCATGGCCAGAGGATTTTTCATCTTTCCACTACATATCTGTGTAATACTCTTTGCCAGGTTTGCATGGACTAGACTCCCAGAATAAACTCACACCTCTGGAAAGCTCCTCCAAATCTATAATTGCATGGGAATTGCCACAGCAATAGCCACTGTGATAGCCATCGCCAGATGACAACCTGTACCAGTTGTTAAATATGCTTGAAAAGACATGAATCCATTTTCTTCTCCATCGGATCTCTAAAGTAAAGGGCGGCAACCATGGGAATCACTGTGCATCTAGTGATCTGTGCCACCTCCGTCTCCACACTAGGGGATCCTTAACAGGCTACACACAAGATATCCTGCCCTGAAAACACACAGTTCCTTATCATTCTTCTACCATTCTGATGAAAAAAAAAGGTCTTGATGGGAGGAAGGCAGGACTAGTACACGATCCACAATCTGGGGGAGGCCATGGATGGGTATTAGACTATCAGACATTTCCTCAACATCACCAATATTTGTGAAGATTTTATCTAAAGAAAAATCTCACCTGTCTGTAGGATCTATGGACCTCATGCAGAAAAGTTCCTTATGCCCTGAAGAAAGTCTTGCTGAATAAATACCAAAATATCAGCCTGAGGATCACGGATGTCGAAGCTGAAGGACCAGAAACAAAAACAGTCTTGGCATAGGAGCCTGCTTAGCAAGGCTCTGTTATCACAGCTATCATAGCTGGCCGAATTTCTAGAGTGTTATCCTGAGCAAGGGCAGGAGGTCCAGTCTGGGAACTAAGCACATATCAGAGATGTACTGTTGGCCCAAAGTAGTGCACTCTTTTGATGAAACCTAAATAATAACTAACTAACTGGCTCGCCTTAAAACCTGTAATTGCGACCATAAGTTAGAAGCCTTTGGAGAAATGGTCCTAGACATGCTGTGTAATTGCAAAGCAGGAACCCAAATGAAACATGAAGGAACCAAGTTCATAAAAGAAAAACTACAAAATATTACCCTTACCAGCAGACACACCAAAAACAGGTTAAGAAAACACCAAACAAATGTGTAGGATGAGCAAACCAATACTGCTACAAATTAATATAAATTAAGAACAATGTATCTACTTAATACCAGCAGCTAAAAGGAAAGGCAGGCAAATCTGGCTGCACATATAAATTATTCTGCACATATAAATTAAAATAAAAAGGAAGAAAGCATATGCATAAAATCTACAGTGTATGGACACCGTACATTATATACACACAATGATGTAAAATATCACTTAGTACTTGTTTTAACTCCAATATCCTATTGCAGACTATGGTATTCAGTGCTGTGAATTAAATTGAATAGATCCCAAGGAATCAGCCTCTAGGGCTGCACCAAAAACAGGAGCTGTGACTTAAGGAAAAATCCAAGGCAGAGCAGAAGATTGAAAACAGAGGTTAAGGCCCATATAAAACTGAATGTTAAACTCTAGCCAATGAGGAGAGAGCATTACAATGAGGTCACAATCATGCGACTCTGAAAAGAGTGCAGGGAAAGGAAATTAATAAAAATAAATATTGCTAAATGCTGTGACTAAGTCACATTGCTAAATCCTGAAACCATGTAACCAAACATTGCTAAATGCTGCAACCATGTAAGACATGTACATACACCCCTTCTTGAAGTATTTTAGATTTCAGGTACACACATTACAATGTGTGTGCTGCATGTGCTTCTCCTTGCATTTGCTTCACCAAATTCATATGTGCATGATGTTGAAATTGTCCACATTGGCATCCTTATGAATCTGTTTGCCTCCCCAAAGGTGCTTGGGATGACCCTGGGAGAAGGACTTAAAAAGGGATGCTTTCAAAGGAAGAATTAAAATAGCTTTAAAATGCATTTATTTGTTACATTTTTTATTTCAAGCTGAAATGGTCATTTCACTACTCCCAAGACAAATTCAGATTGAAAATAAGGCACAAATATATTAGTACAAATATCAGATGATTTATTTTTAGCACAATGTCAAGACAATCTGAAGAAAATGAAACTACTTGATGCCGGATACTTCAGTCACTCAAGTGGGTTCTCGCCCTCATCCTGTGCAACATTCATATGCTGCATAATAATATGTCAGACGTGGAAATAGGAAGTTAACAAGTATCTTAAGAAAATTATGTTGTGTTAAAAGGCAGAAATTCTGAGTTGATCTCTTCCATTTTTTAAAAGAAATTACTAAATCGGTGAAATCTAGAACAAGACTCTGGGTTTTTTTTTTAACTGTGGTGCAGATATATTTTTGGGGATTGTTACCATGTTGTATTCAAAACAATACTCATATGGTAGCTCAGAATATGGAGCATTTCTAACCTCTGTGTTATATTTTGCACAAGAAATAGTAGTCACTAAAATGGCAGTGTATCCTAAGTTTTAATCAGGGTTTACCAACATAACACTTCAGCTAGTGAACATGCTATCACCTGATCTTGGTGACATATATCACAGTGAAACACCTCAACAATAGAAGTAAATATCTTTCACCACCATAACATACGCAAATAAGAAAAGGACTCACTAGATCCTCTGTGCTAGACAGTTTGATGACATCAGTGCCGGACTGAGAACAAAAACTAGGCCTGGAAAAAAAAATGTATACCAGCCCCAAAGCATAACATCATTCATTATAGCAGCCCCATAGCATAAAATTATTGTTTTTGTTCATAAAAAGGGAAAATCATGCATTTTAAAAGCAGATCAAAGGAGTGTATTATTTATAGATAAGACTGATATATAATCCTGCCTAGAGAAATATATACCTACAGTACGTACACAAGGTTATAGCACACAATGCCCTAATATTTAACCATGAAACTGTTTGAAAGTAGGTGGACCTGCTAATCCAGAGATTTCAATTATTACAATACTTAACCCCTTAGTGACAATATTTTTTAGCCTTGCCTTTCCCTTGGTGACATTGGCTGTTTTAAAATTTCTGAGGTGTTTGTGTTTAACTGTAATTTTGTTCCCTTTCATTTAGAGTACTCACACAAATTATATATTGTTTTATTCAACATAAGATGGGCTTTCATTTGATACCATTATTTTGATCATATGATATCATTTTATGTAAAAAAAAAAAATGTATGGTGAAAATAATTTAATTTTTTTAATTCAGGTTACAGGGCAATACGTATAAGCAGTGCAATGCTTTTTAAAAACCATGCTTCCTGAGACTGAAGATCGGGGGCTACATTTTCGTGTTGTTGACTGCCTCCACTTGCGAGGCATGCCAGCAACACACATAGAGCAATAGGAAACGATTACATTTTGCTTCCTATTCTTATACACTGCCGACACTGCGCCTTTAGAACCGCCATTTTCAATCGTTCTCCGGAGTGATCGGCGGTATTTGCAGTATTGCACAATGTCTCTCTATCGGAGGCATTGTAGCAATACACCAGAGCACTGAAAGTGACAAAAAAATTCACTTTCAATGCTCTTTTCACTGCCACTAATTTTAAAGGCAGTGTGCCTTTGAATCGCTCTCTGGGGCGATCGGTTGGTGTTTACTGTATTGCGCAATGTAGGTATTGTAGCAATACACCAGAGCACTGAAAGTGACAAACAAAAGTCACTTTCAGTACTCTTTTCACTCCAGGACGTGTCATTAAGGGAGTTTCTCCCAGGACATGCCTGACACGTCCATTATTGCGAAGCAGTTACTAAAAAAATGTACATACTTAGACCCCGAGATGCAAATGTTCGCAGATAAAAAATAAATTTTGTAAAGTGTAATAACTATTATTTTTAAATAAATGCAGTATCTGATAACCAAAGGAGTAAGGCAGTGTTACAAAATTGCAACTTTGTCTAATATCAATCAAAAGATTACAAATAATTCACCAGCCCCATTCAATGTTTAATGTTTCTATTATAGTAAGCAGGCCCATAAACAATTCTCAAGCAGGGTTAGAAAAGGGATCACAGGTCAGTGGGGGAAGTGCTTTCAAATGCAAATGCCTCTGATCCTTTAACATATACAGTATAAAGAAGGATCATGGAGAAATCACAGGAGAAAACCACTTGACAAAACAAGCAAGGAATATGCATATGAGTTCTGGCCTACAGGTGACCTGTATGATGTGGAAAAAATACTTAAAAAACATAATTTTTTAAGAACATAATAAAAGGATCCCAATTTATATTATGATTAAGCGCCTGGAGCGCGAAAAGTGTCAAGCTTTGTTCATCTGACACTTGCACTTCTGCTGTGGAATCCATTACTTTTGTATTTGAGATTAAATTACTATTTCTTGCACCTTTAAATTTGGCTCCTGGAGTGCCATTTTTCTGCTCTTCTATATACTGGAGTCAGATATGTGGCCCGAAAAACCAAAATCTTAGGTACAAAGTTGTCCCCCAGTCGTTTCACTGACCGCACAAGTTCCAAATTTGAAACCCAAAGCAATTTTTCTCTCCAGGCATGTATAAATGGGGAGGCAAATGTCTTTGCTGTAGACATGTTAAACAAACAAAGGAAATTCAGTCCACAGTAACAGGGGAAACTTTTAAAATTACAATTTTTTTTTTAAATTGTAACACACTAGATGTCATTTATCTTATTACATCCAATGTAAATTACAATATGTGGGTAGAACAACCAGACCTCTCAGGGAGAGGATGAGGGAACTTATCAACGATGTGTCTACAAATTAAAAAACATCCACTGTTAACATGCACTTCCAATATTGCTGCGGAGGAGACAAAACCAAAATACAATTTCAAGCTACAGAAAAAAATCAAGTACCGTATTTTCCGGAGTATAAGACGACTGGGCGTATAAGACTACCCCCCAACTAAGTCATCTTATAAGTTGGAAAAATCGCATCTATATTTTAACCTTTTAGGTTAAAATATAGAGTTTTCCACCCTCCTCCCCCTTTCCCCAATCCCCAATCCCCAGTACTTACCTACTTTCTGCTCTGTCTCCCGCTGTTAAGCCGGTCCGTGGCTGTGAGGGAAGCGTTGTGAGCTCCCCTCCAGCCGCGCGGTCAATAAAGTTTTGTTTCAAAAAAAAGTTTAAACAGACTTTATTGAAGCCGCGCGGCCTGAGGTGAGCTCACAACACTTCCCTCACAGCCACGGACCGGCTTAACAGCGGAAGAGGAGACAGAGCAGAAAATAGGTGAGTAAATCCCAGTACCCGGCGTATAAGACGACCCCCCAACTTTTGAGAAGATTTTCAGGGGTTAAAAAGTCGTCTTATACGCCGGAAAATACGGTATCCAGTGTGGGGGGGAGGGTCAATAAACTGAACCTCCTAAATAAAAGAGAAATGTACTGGATATTCAAATTGGGTACAAGACAACCACAAGGGATGATGAAGGAATGTGATTTAAATCACATATTTCGCCATTAATGAACTTGACACATTGTTGACATTTCCCTCCTCCTCTGCCTCCATCTTTGTATGCAGTATACGATCTTATATCTTATACTGCATAAGCTGGATTAAACTTACATACTGACAAACCTGTCTAATTTCGAAATTTGTCTTGTGAAGACCAAATGGGATGGGTGGCGCCATGCAGGGGTGCCCCAGAGGTTCCCTTCCCCCTTTGTTTTGTTTTGTTTTCTTCTCTCTCTTTTACCATTTTTTTTTCTTTCTCCTCTCTTGGGACTCTGTGGGCGCACTCATCTTGGACCCCTAGCAGTACCGTCCGCCTCTTCAAAATGTTTTTCTATTTTTGCATAATATATGCATGTATTTTCTGTCTGTTTTAATCAATATTGATATTTATTTACTAATTACTGCCCTCCATGCAAATATATATATTTGTATTTTTATATTTTGTATTTTTTATGTCTGTCACTGTCTTATGTTTTTCGAGAATTATCACTTTAAATTATCACGTCATACAGGTATTTAAAAAGCGGATATCACTCATGCCCTGACGAAATGCGTAGGCAATCTTAATGTGCAAATTAGCTGCAACGTATACTGCAATAAATGTATATGCACAGCACTTTCCAAAGCTTTTGTTCTTTTGTTACTTCATGTTACAAGCCGGCGACCCTCTACCCCCCTCTCCTTTTCTCAATGGTTTGTAGCCCAATTACAGGCCCAGGACAGGGCATCTCTCTTTCTACTTTTCTCCTACCTCCAGTTTTTTAAATGTACACTGTCTATTACATATAGATATATGTTATGTTAGGGAGTGACTACCCAAATAAAACGACTAGGCCTCCATGGTCAGTTGGCAATGGGTGGCCTCTGGACACCAGAGGAAAGAAAGCTTCACGTCAATTGCCTGGAATTGATTACAGGTTCCTTTGATGTCCTCAACTTTACCAAAGGTCTGACTCATTGTTCACTAATTCTGCGCATGGACAATGTCTCCACTGTTTGAAACGTCAACCATCTTGGCGGGTCGTGCTCCAAACTCCTGACGGAATTGATCAAAGATTTTTACGAATACTGTTTGGATCTCCTGTCTATCAGAACGGAATATCTCCCCGGGAAGGACAATCTGATAGCGGATTGGTTCTCCTGACTCTGGAGAGACACAAGCAATTGCCCTTCGGGGTCCTTTCCATATGGATCTGTTTGCCTCCAGAACAAATAGACAGACCATGGATTTCTTCAGTTGGATGCCCAATCGTCTCTCATTGACAGTGGATGCTTTTCTACAGGACTGGCCACCTTAGGGGTCTTACGCCTTTCCTCCCTTCGCCATGATTCTTCAGTCCCTCCGTCTGGTGAGCTTGCAACATGTCATGGTTCTTCTCGTCACTCCTCTCTGGAGGGCACAGCTGTAGTTTCCCTTTCTGCTGGAAATGTTGCACAGAGACCCTGTTCTTCTACCATCGGACCCAGATCTTCTTTCGGACCCTCAGGGGAATCTCCATCTGATGATTTTGGAGGGTTGACTGTTGTTGGTTGCTTGGACAGGTTCTGGGGATTGTGGCATGTGTGTCGAGTTTATCGATGAAGCCTCACAAACTATGGGATTCATGGGCTCCAGGCACTAGGAAGTCAGATCTCAATGCATGGCGAACTTGGCATAGCTGGTGGTTGGGACAACAGAATGATTCTGCCAAGGCCCCTATAGTGGCTATAATTTTCTGGCTTCTTTGTTTTCACAAAGGAAATCGTACCGTACGATCAATATATTTTGTTCTTTGATTTGTCGGTGCATTTTCCAATTGACAGTATAGGGGTGGGCAAGGAACCGTTTAGTCTGTCAACTGCTTAAAGGTAATCAGTCAGCTAGACCTCGCTTGGCTCTCTATTCCTCCTTTTGGGACATATCCCTGGTTCTTTGTTTTTTGTAGGACTTGCCGGATAATTTATTGTTATCTCAACCAGAACATTCCGCTTAACTGGCACTTTTGCTTTGGTTTCTTTTCATCAAGTTTCGGACGTTCGTGCTTTTGACACAAACTCTTTTTCCCCTGTAGGGGTTTCAGTCTCTATCTTTTGTCAGACTAAGTCCAATACGACTTCTATTTCCTATCTGTATTTTCCGGATAATCCACATCACTCGTTATGTTCATCGTTATTTGGTGAATACGGCCCCTTCTTGCTCTTCTTCTCAGAGCCCTCTGTTCATCTTCTACTTCTGTCCCTTCAAGCCAGTTTCAATTCCTATGCTGTCTCACTGGATTAAATATATCTTGTGTTTAGCTGGCGTCAACGGGAATTTCGGTGCTCATTATGTTCGGGGTGTGGCAGCTTCGGCAGCCGTGGTGTTAGGGGGATCATTGACGGATGTTTTGGTAGCTGCCGATTGGTCCTGAGAGTCGACCTTTCATGTATTTTACTTCCGTCCTCGGGCTCATGTGTCGAGGGATTATCCTAGCTTGGTGTAGAGATAATCTAAATTGTATTAAAGACTGGAGGTGGGTGTTTTCCCTCCCTTCTTCTCCTTATTCTTTTGTATGGTTTGATTGCTATGTTTATGACCTGTGCTTGTTATTCTGCCATTGATTTTATCCATCACTAAATTTAAGGCTGGTTTATTATTACATTGCTCTCATCTCCTTTCTTTCAGCATGATTTGCTTCTTCGTTGTGGTTATCCATTTCAAGTTGTTCCTGGACCTGGAATGGCGATTTGTTACTTTTGAATGTCTGTTTTTCCGGTTCAGCACACAAAGAAAGATGAAGTGGAAGTCTGTTTGGGGTTTATATAATGTGCTGTTTTCTAATTGGTTATTTACTATCAGTTGTTAACTGCTTTTGCTGCTGGAGGTTTGTCAGTAAACAATAAGCAAAATACTCGCCTCCTGTCTTTAATAAAAATTTAGATTATCTCTCCACCAAGGCTAGGATAATCCCTAATTCTCCAGTTCACTACTGGACAGTGGCGTAGCGTGGGGGGTGCAGGGGGGGCCGGGCGCACCGGGCGCAATATCTGGGGGGGCGCACTAGCCCTATGCGGCCGCGTGGCCGCCAGGGCCGTCTTTAACGCGGGGCAAACGGGGCAGCTGCCCTGGGCCCATTTACTCCTGGGGGGCCCCAAGGCAGCTGTCCCGTGGGCCCCCAGCCCCTGCTGCCGCGTTCACAGCGCATTGCGCTTGTGAACGCTTTTTTCCGGCAAGCCGCATCCGATGGATGCGACGGCCGAAAAAAAACAAAAAAAAACTGACGCCGGATGTGACGTCGCGTCACATCCGGTGTCTGCTTCCCTCCTCCGTGCAAGAGGGAAGACTGCACGGAGGAGACATCCGGCGGGGGCAGTGGTGTATCTTGATTTTGTGCTGCCCTAGGCAGACAAAATCTGGGCACCCCCCTACCCAAGCTGCACACCCACGTTACACACCTAACACATGCCCCATCATTCAGACTCACATCAATCTCACACTCCCATCACACTCAGTCACACACTCCTACTCCCATCACACTCAGTCACACACTCCTACTCCCATCACACACACTCCAACTCCCATCACACTCAGTCACACACACTGTCTCCCATCACACACACACTCTGACTCCCATCACACTCAGTCACACACACTGTCTCCCATCACACACACTCTGACTCCCATCACACTCAGTCACACACACTGTCTCCCATCACACACACACTCTGACTCCCATCACACTCAGTCACACACACTGTCTCCCATCACACACACACTCTGACTCCCATCACACTCAGTCACACACACTGTCTACCATCACACACACTCTGACTCCCATCACACTCAGTCACACACACTGTCTCCCATTACACACACTCTGACTCCCATCACACTCAGCCACACACACTGTCTCCCATCACACACACTCTGACTCCCATCACACTCAGTCACACACACTGTCTCCCATCACACACACTCTGACTCCCATCACACTCAGCCACACACACTGTCTCCCATCACACACACACTCTGACTCCCATCACACTCAGTCACACACACTGTCTCCCATCACACACACTCTGACTCCCATCACACTCAGTCACACACACTGTCTCCCATTACACACACTCTGACTCCCATCACACTCAGCCACACACACTGTCTCCCATCACACACACTCTGACTCCCATCACACTCAGTCACACACACTGTCTCCCATCACACACACTCTGACTCCCATCACACTCAGTCACACACACTGTCTCCCATTACACACACTCTGACTCCCATCACTCTCAGTCACACACACTGTCTCCCATTACACACACTCTGACTCCCATCACACTCAGTCACACACACTGTCTCCCATCACACACACTCTGACTCCCATCACACTCAGTCACACACACTGTCTCCCATCACACACACTCTGACTCCCATCACACTCAGTCACACACACTGTCTCCCATTACACACACTCTGACTCCCATCACACTCAGTCACACACACTGTCTCCCATCACACACACTCTGACTCCCATTACACTCAGTCACACACACTGTCTCCCATCACACACACTCTGACTCCCATCACACTCAGTCACACACACTGTCTCCCATCACACACACACTCTGACTCCCATCACACTCAGTCACACACACTGTCTCCCATTACACACACTCTGACTCCCATCACACTCAGTCACACACACTGTCTCCCATCACACACACACTCTGACTCCCATCACACTCAGTCACACACACTGTCTCCCATCACACACACTCTGACTCCCATCACACTCAGTCACACACACTGTCTCCCATCACACACACTCTGACTCCCATCACACTCAGCCACACACACTGTCTCCCATCACACACACACTCTGACTCCCATCACACTCAGTCACACACACTGTCTCCCATCACACACACTCTGACTCCCATCACACTCAGCCACACACACTGTCTCCCATCACACACACTCTGACTCCCATCACACTCAGTCACACACACTGTCTCCCATCACACACACTCTGACTCCCATCACACTCAGTCACACACACTGTCTCCCATCACACACACTCTGACTCCCATCACACTCAGTCACACACACTGTCTCCCATTACACACACTCTGACTCCCATCACACTCAGTCACACACACTGTCTCCCATTACACACACTCTGACTCCCATCACACTCAGTCACACACACTGTCTCCCATCACACACACTCTGACTCCCATCACACTCAGTCACACACACTGTCTCCCATCACACACACTCTGACTCCCATCACACTCAGTCACACACACTGTCTCCCATTACACACACTCTGACTCCCATCACACTCAGTCACACACACTGTCTCCCATCACACACACTCTGACTCCCATTACACTCAGTCACACACACTGTCTCCCATCACACACACTCTGACTCCCATCACACTCAGTCACACACACTGTCTCCCATCACACACACACTCTGACTCCCATCACACTCAGTCACACACACTGTCTCCCATCACACACACTCTGACTCCCATCACACTCAGTCACACACACTGTCTCCCATTACACACACTCTGACTCCCATCACACTCAGCCACACACTCTGACTCCCATCACACTCAGTCACACACACTGTCTCCCATCACACACACTCTGACTCCCATCACACTCAGTCACACACACTGTCTCCCATTACACACACTCTGACTCCCATCACACTCAGTCACACACACTGTCTCCCATTACACACACTCTGACTCCCATCACACTCAGTCACACACACACACTGACTCCCATCACACACACTGTCTCCCATCACACACACTCAGTCACAGTCTCAGTCACACACACACACACACACACACACAGTCTCCCATCACACTCAGTCACACACTCCTACTCCCATCACACACACACTCTGACTCCCATCACACTCAGTCTCACACACACACACACACACACACACTCTCCCATCAGCACTTACCTTTCCCTGGCAGGCAGGCAGCATGGTCCCTCCATGCTGCCTGTTCGGCTCCCCGGCGATTGTGCCGACAGGTCACGTGACCGGGCGCGCGTATGACGTCAGCGCGCCCGTCACGTGACTGTCGGCACTTCCGTGTCGGCACACTGCACGGGGAGCTGAACAGGCAGCACGGAGGTTTCTCTGTGCTGCCTGTTCGGCTCCCCGTGCAGCCTGGCAGGCAGAGCGATGGTGAGGGGGGATCTTCCGATCCCTTCTCACCTCCGTCTCTGGCTGCAAGCGCGGTGGGGTTTTTTTTTTTAAAGGGCCGCGTTTTTTTTTTTTTTTCACTTTTTTTTTTTTTTACATTTTTTTTTTTCAGTGCTGGGGGGCGCTGCCGCCCCCCAAAATTTGCCGCCCTAGGCATCCGCCTAGGATGCCTCGCGGTAAATACAGCACTGGGCGGGGGACACGGAGCCGCTTCATGTAAGTACGGGGGGGGGGCTGGCTGGCACAATATTCCTGGTATCTGACTGGCACTATATTACTGGGCATCTGATTGGCACAATATTACTGGGTATCTGACTGGCACTATATTACTGGGTATCTGATTGGCACAATATTACTGGGCATCTGATTGGCACAATATTACTGGGTATCTGACTGGCACTATATTACTGGGTATCTGATTGGCACAATATTACTGGGTATCTGAATGGCACTATATTACTGGGCATCTGATTGGCACAATATTACTGGGTATCTGACTGGCACTATATTACTGGGTATCTGATTGGCACAATATTACTGGGCATCTGATTGGCACAATATTACTGGGTATCTGACTGGCACTATATTACTGGGTATCTGATTGGCACAATATTACTGGGTATCTGAATGGCACTATATTACTGGGCATCTGATTGGCACAATATTACTGGGTATCTGACTGGCACTATATTACTGGGTATCTGATTGGCACAATATTACTGGGTATCTGATTGGCACTATATTACTGGGTATCTGGCACAATATTACTGGGTATCTGATTGGCACTATATTACTGGGTATCTGAATGGCACTATATTACTGGGTATCTGATTGGCACAATATTACTGGGCATCTGATTGGCACTATATTACTTGGCATCTGATTGGCACTATATTACTGGGCATCTGATTGGCACTATATTACTGGGTATCTGATTGGCACTATATTACTTGGCATCTGATTGGCACTATATTACTGGGCATCTGATTGGCACTATATTACTGGGTATCTGATTGGCACTATATTACTTGGCATCTGATTGGCACTATATTACTGGGCATCTGACTGGCACTATATTACTGGGCATCTGGCTGGCACAATAATACTGGGCATCTGACTGGCACAATAATACTGGGCATCTGACTGGCACTATATTACTGGGCATCTGGCTGGCACAATAATACTGGGCATCTGACTGGCACTATATTACTGGGCATCTGGCTGGCACAATAATACTGGGCATCTGGCTGGCATAATATTACAGGCATCTGGCTGGCACTATATTACTGGGCTCTGACTGGCACAATATTACAGGCATCTGACTGGCATAATATTACAGGCATCTGACTGGCACAATATTACAGGCCTCTGACTGGCACAATATTACAGGCCTCTGACTGGCACACTATTACAAGCATCTGACTGGCATAATATTACAGGCATCTGACTGGCATAATATTACAGGCATCTGACTGGCACAATATTACAGGCATCTGACTGGCACAATATTCCTGGCCTCTGACTGCACACTATTACAGGCATCTGACTGGCATAATATTACAGGCATCTGACAGGCACCATATTCCTGGGCTCTGACAGGCACAATATTCCTGGGCTCTGACAGGCACAATATTCCTGGTATCTGACTGGCACAATATAATTGGTATCTGACTGGCACAATATTACTGGTATCTGACTGGCACATTATTACTGGGCTCTGACTGGCACAATATTGCAGGCATCTGACTGGCACAATATTACTAGGCTCTGACTGGCACAATATTACTGGGCTCTGACTGGCACAATATTACTGGCATCCGAAAGTTACAATATTACTGGCATCTGAATGGCACAACAATTATGGCATATGTGTGTGTGTGTGTGTGTGGGGGGGGGGGGGGGGTAACATTAGAGGTACAGGATTGAGGAAGTTGGCTCCATCTAGCCCAGTCTTGGATCATCTCCAGGGTATGGTTCCATTTTGATGTTTAGTTTTTGTTCTTGATATTGTTTGTCGTTTACGATGGTTGTGAGACGACATATAATAGCATGGCCCATGCTAGGTTACTACATGTGTATATTTGTATTCATAGACCTGCTGAAAATGTGGAGAATGTGTGTAATGCATGTTCGCACTCAATAAAGTGTTGGAAAATAAACTTGTATTTAGATGCATTTTACTTTAATTACATAAGTATTTTCATAACAAACAATACATGTGCTTGGGGGGTAAGGGTTTCTTTAACTAATCTAGTAGAAGAGACTCGAGTGCTAAAATCCACGGGTTAGGGGGCGCAAATTACTTGCCTTGCCCCGGGTGCTGACAACCCACGCTACGCCACTGCTACTGGAGAATTGAAATGCCCGGAATACGGCAGTATTTGGAGGTTTTGAGTTATTTGGGGGGGGATTTCGGCACACTGAGTAGGGTGAATCCACAGGATTCGCAGGGCCAAAATTCCTGAATAAAATATGGACATAAATCAGTGTGAAACTGAATTTATTGATTTATTGAGTAGCCAAATTTTGAATAAATATACTATTTCCATGGCAATGAAAACATTTTTAATTATTATTATTATTATTACATTGTTTTTGTTTTTTTTATATATTTTTATTTATTTATTTTATTTAATATATTTTCTTATAATATATTGTATGTATATTTTTTTACAATTTGATTTTCAATTTATTCCAATTTCCTTTTATTTCGAGCCATTTCAGGAGGACTTTGGCTATTTTCGCAATATACACTCTGTATATCATGTTAGTGAGCAGTAGTAAATGCATACTCACTTGGTATATCATGTCAGTGATTAGTAGTAAATGTATACACTTGGTAAATCATATCAGTGAGCAGTAGTAAATGCATACTCACTTGGTATATCATGTCAGTGAGCAGTAGTAAATGCATACTCACTTGGTATACCATGTCAATGAGACTGGTGCACATTCATATAATGTAAAAATGGACAGAACAAAAGACAGGTGTTTAAAATAGGGAACAAGTAGAAACAGAGTGTGGGGGGATAAAGGGACTGGAAGAGGTGGGCACACTATTCTTTGCTACCTTGTTGCATGGATGACAAATCCAGCTGCTGTGGGTCTCTTCAGTTATCGTGAACTAAAGGCTAATAGTAAAGGCCTATTCAGGGAGCATAGTTATATCTTTGTGATAGTAGGAACGATTTGGATTTATAAAGAATAGTGTTCTATGTTGGGGGGGGGGGGGGGGTGGCATCTTTCTTGGATGTTGGCTGTGGATTTAAATCCCCCTCAGTAATATGGGAGAAGAGACAGGTATTGCTGTTGATTTATATGGGTAAGCTTTCCACTTTTTGTGTGGGCTGGATGTAACGGACCTAATCATTCAGAGTGGTCTACTCACAGAAATAAACATTACACATAACCAATATACTCATAGAATATAACGAACTAACAATATTAACATATAGAGTTATGGCACATAAGCCAGGGCCCATAATCTGCAGGGAGGTGTTTGGCTCTCAGGCCCCTCCAAGAACCCCAGTCACGCAGGCTGTCAGAATTCACTTCGTGACACTAGATATTCTTGGTTTATGGTTATATTAAGATGTTATGGTTAAGTAGTATATTGTACATTTTATAAAGCCCCTAATACAGGTCACAGCCATTCTCCATTCATTTTATTTGTTTGTATTTTTAATTATTAAGTATATGGTAAACATGATAAAATTGCACCATACAGATGCCATGTAACACATACTGTTTAGACTTCCATCTGTCTTGGGCATTATTATGAATAATAATAATTTTCGGGAAAAAGATCTGGAATAGGTGGTTCTGCCTGAGGTAATCTGGTAATGTGTTTTAGAGGCAAGGATTAACTATTAAAATGCAACCCTTGGTACCCCGAGAGCCTGGACAAGCTGCTACTGGGTCTTAAGAAAAACAATGCATGGAGCAATATAAAAACACATTGCATAAGAGAGAAAGCAACTAGATCAACATCCTATGTTTACCACAACATAATAATAAAAATGAAAAGGCCAGAATAAATATTGTAATCTACAGAATATATAAAGTTACAATGAGAAAAAAATAGTTGTTATTCCAAAGTAATAAGAAGTAATTGGCATTATTTTTTCATAAGACATGGGAATTTGCTATTTACGCATTAATATATATTAAATAAAATAAGTATAAAAAATGTAAAGGAGTTAGGGATCAAAACCAATAAGGAAAGTAAATACAACAGGATACACAGTCTTTTGTTTTTCTTTTCCCCCTCTTCCTCCTGCTTTTTAGAAAATACTTTAAACTAAATTGGGGAATGGTTAGAGAATAAGCAGGAAGTAAAGGACAAGGATTCCACTTCCCCTTTAATGTCTCTTATCTAATCATATTTGATATACAAGCTCTTAATAGAGCTTAAAAGAGAGTCAGACTAATCCGTACAGACTCAGACATTGTGGTCTACGGCTAATAGTACAGGAAAAGCGGAATACAGTAGTTCGTTAGTAACAATAGCACTGGCACCAGAAAGAACCCTGGATCTTTGTGGTTGTTTTTTTTTTAGGATCCAGAGCAACCGTAGGGAGGAATTTACCCCCCCCCCCCCCCCCCATTCCTAACAGTGCAAAAATACTGAAAGTATGATTGTAGGGAATGTAGGCGTGTATGGTATAAAAGAGAGGGATGAGTGCTTGGTGTTGGGTTTGGATTGGTGGACAAGTGGAGGGAGGACCTCCCTCGTGGACAGAAAGGGGGGGTGGGCAGGGGTCATTGATGACTGGCGGCCTGTATGCTTAAATGTAAGTGAAATTCCAATTTCAAAGAAAATTACATTTGAATATGTCTTCACACATTCCCAGGGAAGACAACTGACGCTAATATGTAGGCTGAATGAAATCTTGTTTACCTACTGAAAGTCTATCTTCCCAGTGAGTCCCCGGGAAAATCCCTCAGTCAGGCGATAAAGAGAACAGACTGTATAGCTAAGGGAATTCTGGTAATAGGTGTTTATATAGATTGTATTGCGGACATAATACTTGACAAAAAAAGGCACCGAAGAACTGACTCTAAGTTGGAATCTGGAGCTTACAATAAAGGAAGTTCAACTTCTGGAAAAACTGGAAGATTTAAATCATCCTTTATCACTTCAGGAGATCAAACAAACCATTCGGGACCTAAAGAAGGGGACATCCCCGGGCCCAGATGGGTACACAGATGGGTACCCAGATGGGTACACAGCGATCTTCTATCAGATTCTAGAGTCCTGTTGCCTTTCCCCCTCTTGTTCAGGATGTTCAACAATATCACAAATGGGACGGAATTTCCATCTGAGATACTAGAAGCTCCGATCTGCCCAATCCCAAAACCTGGGAAAGACCAAAATTATATGACAAACTATAGACCAATATCGTTGATCAACCTGGACATTAATATATTTTAAAAGATCCTGGCGGAGCTACACCAGCTGGTTTTAGCAGATCTCTCACACTCTTACACGTTGGGATTCATCTTGGGACAATCTACAGAGGATATTACCCGCAGAATTACAGATCTGATAGCTGAAGTAAGCCAGAGAACAGTCCCTCTGTGTTTCTGGCTCTCGACACAGAGAAGGCCTTCGACAGGGTTAGCTGGTCTTTTCTCTTTGAGGTTTTCTCCGCGTTTGGTATTGTTGGTGCTTTTGCCAGAAGCTCTTTTACGATGTATACAACCCCGGGTGCCAGAGTGACAGGTCCAGATTTAGGCTTGGAGAATTTTAATATACACAATGGAACAAGGCAGGGGTGCCCCTTGGCTCTACTAATATATGTTTTGAGCATCGAACCACTAGCAGCACTTATTAGAGCCTCACAGGAAGTAAGGGAGATTTAAACCAGGAACACACTGTTTGCAGACAATGTTCTCCTGACTCTGGAATCTCCATCTATATCTATTCCAGCCGTCTTAGAACTTATCGACCAATAGTTCATTTTCTAATTACAATAACCTGAATAAATCCCAGTTAATCAAATTTAGTATGTCCTCTGCCCAAATACAGGATCATGGGCTCAGATATTATTTCGACTGGTCAAATAAATTTATTTCCTACCTTGGAATTAAAATAGCGTTTGACATCCAGTACATGCAGTAAAAATTATAATGACCTAATCTCTGAACTTTGTGAAACAACATATAAATGGAAAGGTCTTGAGGTTTCCTGGCTTGGTCTGGTAAATGTAGTAAAGACATATCTCCTACCAAACCTGGTTTATCTCCTGAGAAGTATCCGTCTCTCAGTTTCAGTGCTAATCTTAAAACAAGTATCAAACGTTTTTATGAGCTATATATGGCAGCAAGGGAAACCAATAATTTCTATGGAAACCCTCAAGATTTGATAGCCATACAACAGGCGACAATGGTTGCTAATTTTCTAGCCTGGGACTAAGATAAATAGAGACACGCAGGCTGGAAAACTCTAGAGACCAAGGTGGGTGGAATTTGGAAGAATATTCATAAGATTAGGAATTAGGCAATAATAAATAATAATAACGTATATAACAACAATAATACCTATACAAATACTAAAAATATACATCCCAGATCTCCATGAAATTATTCAATAAGTTATCCCATAAAGGGAAACCCTCGTCATTAGAGAAGTGGGAAAGGGATATCAGAATAAACTCCCAGCTGTCCAGTTGGTATAAGGCTTGCAATAAAACCCGGAAATCGATACATTGTATAAACATTCAAGAAACATACTTTAAAGTTCTCGACCAATTGAACATGGTTCCCTCCCATTTACACAGGTTTCCGACATGAGGTATCGAGTAAATGTAGAGTTAAGGAGGGCACCATGTACCACATATGGAGGGAATGTGAAAAGCTGGCAATCATCAAGAGTTAAACATAATGTTCACAAAAATATTAGCTATTAATGACCCTCTAAATTTCCACAACAATCTATTCCATATGGAGCAAAAAGAAAAGATAGGACACTCAGCACACCGTTTAAGGGAGTTTAATCCCTTTTTCAAGTCTGGTGAGATGTGTGAAAAATCATCAATATATAGTACTCGGTAGTTACTTTACCCATGTACTATATATTGATGATTTTTCACACATCTCACCAGACTTGAAAAAAGCTCAGTGCTGGGATGAAACGTTGTTATTTTTTGATGGATTAAACTCCCTTAAACGGTGTGCTGAGTCTCCTATCTTTTCTTTTTGCTTTATGGGCGTGAATGACGCTCCCTCATGGCACCCGATACTTGTAAGTGTGCAGACCCATTCATACTTTTCACTATTCTATATGGAGGTCACCTCCCTAAATAAATTTACATTTCAACTAATGGTAAACATACTTCTAGCAGTTAAGCATACAATAGCCAGACACTGGAGGGATGTTGAACCTCCATCTTGGAATGAAATAATAAACCAAAATCAGTATCAACACAATATGGAAAGATATTTTTTCATGACTAGATCTACTATAACTAAATACAATGAGATCTGGGCCCCCTGGATGAGGTACTGCAGGTTAACGAACCAGTTTAATATGAAGAATTTCTACTGATAGATCCCAATGGGATGCGTAGCCCCCCACCAATATAACCCTCTGGGAGAGGCCCTCCCCCGCCAGCCTCTCCCAGATTCAGAACCAAGGTATGAATGTGAAGGATAAACGAGAGTGAATGAATAAGATGGATTACAAATAATGTCAAACTATAAAACTTCACCTAAAGGAAATATAGGAATAGGTTGGATATATCTACTAACAACTGACTGAACTGGTGAAGATACTTATATTTTAATACATTCTGTATTTATTGTATTTTGGATTTTGCATAAAAAAAGATGCATAATTACATTTTTCAAGTCAGTACTAAGATAAAACAGAATCTTTTTTGGTCTTCAGTCATATTCAGTATTTCTATAACTAGACCCCCAATTGAAATGTCTAATGGTTGGTTCTCATGTGGAGCAGATAAAACAATCTTTCATCTGGATGAAATATCTTTAGCAAGCATTGCTCTAAAAATAGTGGTTTATTTTTCTCATAATGCACAACCAAGGTGCTTTGGGGTTGCTATGGAAACAGAAATAGATAAAAAAAAAAAAATAATTAATGCATGGAAACTGTCCTTTGCTGTGCTAAACAAAAAGGGGCTATTCTCTAAAACTAAAATGACACGCACATGGCAAAATCATGCATTAATAGAGGAGTTAAAAAGACTGGGTTTTTTTCCCCAGCAAAAGGTATTAAAAACAAAAATATTTGGGGGGCATGTAATGGGGTAATGGGGGGTGATGAGGGCATGTAATGGGATAATGGAGAATGTAATGGGGGTGACGGGTCATGTAATGGAGGAATAAAGCAGGTAATCTGGGTGATGGGGGCATGTAATGGGGTGATGGGCGGATTTAATGTAATGGTGTGATGGGGGCATGTAATGGGGTATTTAATGTACGTGATGGGGCATTTAATGGGGTGATGGGGGCATGTAATGGGATAATGGAGCATGTAATGGGGGTGATAGGGCATGTAATGGGGTAATGGAGCATGTAATCTGGGTTATGAGGCATGTAATGGGGTGATGGGGACATGTAATGGGGTAATGGAGCATGTAATTGTGGTAATGGGGGCCTGTAATGGCGTGATGGGCACATTTAATGAGGGTGATGGGGGCATGTAATGGTGTGATGGGGGCATGTAATGGGATGATGGGGCATTTAATGTGTGTGCAATGTGGGTTATGGGGCATGCAATGGAGTGGTGGGGCATCCTCTAGATTGTAAGCTTGCGAGCAGAGCTTTCTACCTCATGTACCAGTCTGTTCTAGTTTGTCTAACTTAGTATGTAGTTCTCTTCTGTGCTCTGTACCCAGCTCTACATAAATTGTTGACACTATATAAATAAATGTTAATGTAATGTGATGTTATGTAATTGGTGTGCAAATATGTATATCTTGGGTAACGTGTAGCTTGGAGGAAAGACATAACAGGGGGGATATAATAGAAACATTTAAATACATGAAGGGAATCAACACAGTAAAGGACGAGAGTATATCTAAAAGAAGAAAAACTACCACAACTAGAGGACATAGTTTTAAATTAGAGGGGCAATGATTTAAAAGTAGTATCAGGAAGTATTACTTTACTGAGAGGGTAGTGGATGTATGGCATAGCCTTCCAGGGAAGTGGTAGAGGTAAACACATTCAAGGATTTTAAGCATGTGTGGGATAGGCACAAGACTATCCTAGATATAAGATAGGGAACTGTGGACTAATAAGAGTTTTTAGAATATTGGGCAGACTAGATGGACCAAATGGTTCTTATCTGCCGACACATTCTATGTTTCTATGTGGTTGATGGGACATGTCTTGTGTATGCTAATGTGGGTGATGAGGCATGTCCTGGGTGAGGTGAGGGGGTGCCAGAATTTAGTCTGCCTAGGGCAGTACAAAACCAAGATACACCACTGGTAAACAGTGATTCTCCAATGAGAATCTAGTTAATTAAAGGTTCGGCACTGCAGATGTTACATAGTTACAGTACATGGTAATTTAGGATGAAAAAAGACTTGCGTCCATCAAGTTCAACCCTTTTCCAGTTCTATTTTTACAGCTGTTGATCCAAAGGAAGGCAAATAAATACCCCTTATTTAAGCAATTTCAAATTGTGCTTTCAGTGGGGAAACAAATTCCCATCAGATTAGCCCTTGGACAAACAAGCACTAAATAAATGTTAATGCATATTCTAACATGCATAACCCTCTATGCTCCAGCTCATTAAAAAACGTATCCAGGCGGCTTTTAAAGGCATCTACCTCTTCAGGTTCCAGTGAATTCCGTACCTTAAACTGTAAAAAATCCCTTCTGCTGTTGTAAACTAAATCTAATTTCTTCAAGTCATAGTGGGTGACCTTTTGTCCTTTGTACTGTTCTGTTAATGAGCTCTTTGTATAGGCCCTGTACATATTGATATAACATTATCATATCCTCTCTAATTCTCTAGTGTGTACAAATTTAACTTCATAACCAAAACCTCCCATTCCCCTTATTAGTTTTGTAGCCCTCCTCTGCACTTTCTCTAGTTCCTTAATGTTGTGAACTACATCTTCCATTGTGCTCTTACAGCCATAATTCTGTTAAAGTGTCAAGAGAAATGTAGTCCACAACATCTGGAGTGCCAAAGGTTGCCTACACCTGGACTAGATCATTAAGTAGTCTTCTCAATATTTGCAGAAAAACATAAGTTTTATATTGTCTTCTCAGGACATTCTGCCTATGACCTGGGAACCAACAACAGTGAATTTTCATGTGTCTCTATTAACTTAACATGCTGGAAACTAATAAAAAAAAGATTAGATTTTTTTTTTTTTTTTAAATGTGCACATCTACTTTATATAATTTGTCAGCTATACAAGCTTCACACAAACAATTCTCTTTCAGGTATATAAAAAAATTGTGTCCAGTCTCTCAAAATTCTACAAGAGTTTGTGTGCTTCTGCATAAGCCATGTTTATTTACTACACAAATCCACAAGTAGCACATGCAAAGCAAGCGTTTAACAGTCCAGGAATGCTCAATATTCATATGTTCAGTGTGAACAGCTAACAAAGTAATCTGGCTTTGATAGCTTATTGCAGTGCCCATTTGTTATGTAATAAACCAAGTTAACGATCTCAAAGTGGAATATCTCTGCATTTATTATGACCTGTCTCCTGTTTTATTCCAGACTCTCTTCCTTTTAGTTTCCCCTTCTTCCTGTTTTTGTTCCTTTGTTTGCCCCTTCTCAGTCTGTCCATATGCATCAAGTCTCTCCATTTATCCAGCCAGTTGCTAAGTGCCTCCACAGAGGTCCATGAGTGCCAGAAGTTGCACCCATGCCATAGGTTCGCCATCATTGGCCTTTTGTAACAAGGCTGCAAGTTGGATTTTTATGCCATTTCTATATGAATAAAATAAGACACGTCATTCAAAGTTATGCGTGGCAAATATTTTATTGAAATTCTAACAGCATAATTCATCACAAGGTGCAACACATTACTTAGTTGCAAGTTCACATTGAAAAAATTAACTTGCAGTGCAGGTGCTGGAAAAGGAAAAAGGAAAAGTGACACTAACCCAAACTCAATGTGACAATGTGAAATATAAACAGTGAAACAATGTATAAAAAATATATACTCCTCCTCTGATACTGCAGCACCCACTTAAATGCTCCTTGGGCACTTGGTACAGTAGAAAGACAGACAAAATTGGGGCGCATGTACCGGGGGGGGGGGGGGGGGAACAGAGAAAACAATAGTGCAACACAATATATTCAATTGGATGTATTGTAGGTTTCTGAGAGGGTACACTCACAAACGAGTAATGAAATCAGGCTCATCAGAGTAGTATGGTCATTTGGTTTAATCCATTATCTAAAAAACACATTAAAAAACCATTGCGCGGTGGCTGACAAAAAACAGGCAATTTAAAAACACGTACAAAATGTTATAGGGCTTTCGAGAAGCCTGAAGCTTTTCTGTGGGACCGTCTGAAAGTGTAAGCCTGCTCGTTGAAAATATCGTCTTATTTCTGTTACTTGTACTTGCAATTGTTTTTATTCGCTACTTGTATCAGTATCTACTGTAGCATGTAGAATTATTTCTGTGCTTTCTTTTAGTTAATATAGCTGTTTATTATTATTATCTTTTAACCCTGACGAGGGATAAAAATATTTTATTTAAAGTGTTTAATAAATTGTTATATATTTTTATATTTTATCCTTGACAGCATTTATTCATATTTTGTGGTCATACACATATAGACCATAATATCCTTTCTAAATAAACACACCTCTATTCGGATAATACAAAGCTCTGTACTCTCTGTATCTCTTGCATGTTCCTCTGTGATTTATTGGACCCTGCCCTCGTTTAAAGAGAAAACCCGACTATCAAGAGTTAATCGATTTATAAGTATATTTTATTTTCCTCTCTCACTAATATCACTTATTTGTTGGCTTTAATATTATTTATATTGTGTAGCGCTCCAGGCAGGGGCGTTGCTAGGCTCAAAAATGATCTGGGGCTATAGCCCACAGCTTTAATAATACTTAAAATACAATGATGTCTCATGATCGATAGGTAGACAGACAGAGGTACAGAATGCATAGGTATAGATATAGGATAGATGTAGATAGATATAGGTACATGATGATGCATGAGTACATATATGATACAGATGCACATATAGATAAAGATACAGGATGCATAGGTACAGATTTAGGCTATATGGACAGGTACAGGATCCATAGGTACGGATATAAGCTATTAGGACAGACACAGGTGCAGGATGCACAGGTATAGATATAAGATACAGGTATAGTAATGCATAGGTAAAGGTATAGATATAAGATAAAGGTATAGGATGCATAGGTACAGGTGTGGTCAGTCTTAAATATCCTAATATCTAGGATAACCTTATACCTGTCCCACGCTTGCTTAAACTCCTTCGCTGTATTAACCTCTACCACTTCTACTGGAAGGCTATTCCATGCACCCACCACCCTCGCAGCAAAAAAATATTACGTTTATAATCACAAAACAAAACCTGTAAAATATTACATATTTCCAGCCTTTTCAAAAGCTTGAGGTAGACCCCAAATAGATGTATATAACTAGTTGCATTTATGCCAGGGCTTGACGAACTTAACTGAGTTTTAGGAGCCAGTAAAAAATCTAGGAGCCAGACAACAGCACATACACACAATCACATGCAGTCATATACAGACACACATACACACTCATACATGCAGTCAGTCACATAGACACACACACTCATACATACAAACAGTCTGTCACATTCACTCGTACATGCATACATAGTCTGTCACATACACTCATACATACAGTCTGTCACATAGACACACACTCATACAGTGTCAGATACACACTCATACATACAGTCTGTCACAGAGACACACTCATACATACATACAGTCTGTTACAGAGACACACTCATACATACAGTCAGTCACAGACACACACTCATACATACAGTCTGTCACAGACACACACTCATACATACAGTTTGTCACAGACACACACACATACATACAGTCTGTCACATAGACACATACATTCATAGAGTCAGTCACATAGACACACACACCCATACAGTCTGTCACACAGATACATACATACATACAATCTGTCACATAGACACACACACTCATACATAGTATCACACATACATAGTCTATCACATACATACGTTCAGTCTGTCACATACATACAGTCTGTCACATACTCTCATACATACACACACACACATACAGTCTGCCACATACACTCATACATACATACAGTCTGTCACATACTCATACAAATGGTGTATTTAAAAAATAAAATAAATGTTGTTCAATATGTCCCCCCTCCCTGCTGCTATATCTCATTGCAGGGAAGGGGGCATTTCCGTTCCGCACAGACCATCACTAACCATCATTTGTCAGGGTTAATTTCTCCATCATTTGCCAGGGTTAATTTCTCCATAATATGCCAGGGTTATTTATCCATCATTTGCCAGGGTTAATTTCCCCACCATTTGCCAGGGTTAATTTCCCCACCATTTGCCAGGGTTCATTTCTCCATCATTTGCCAGGGTTAATTTCTCCATAATTTGCCAGGGTTAATTCATACATCATTTGCCAGGGTTAATTTCTCCATCATTTGCCAGGGTTAATTTCTCCATAATATGCCAGGGTTATTTATCCACCATTTGCCAGGGTTAATTTCTCCATAATATGCCAGGGTTCATTTATCCATCATTTGCCAGGGTTAATTTAGACATCATTTGCCAGGGTTAATTCAGACATCATTTGCCAGGGTTAATTCATACATCATTTGCCAGGGTTAATTCAGACATCAGTTGCCAGGGTTAATTTCTCCATAATATGCCAGGGTTATTTATCCACCATTTGCCAGGGTTAATTTCTCCATAATATGCCAGGGTTCATTTATCCATCATTTGCCAGGGTTCATTTATCCATCATTTGCCAGGGTTCATTTATCCATCATTTGCCAAGGTTAATTTAGACATCATTTGCCAGGGTTAATTCAGACATCATTTGCCAGGGTTAATTCAGACATCATTTGCCAGGGTTAATTCAGACATCATTTGCCAGGGTTAATTTAGACATCATTTGCCAGGGTTATTCTGCCCATTAATGTCACCCTCCCTCCACCCCTTCCCCAGTACTCACCTGTTGGTGATATTTATATAAAAATACATGGAGATCCTACCTTGTGCAGCTTGTTCCTGGATGGGAGGTAAGTGGCAGGTCATAGAGGAGGCTTTTCTGCAGCCCCTGGAGCAGAGAGCAGCCTCTCCACAGCAGCACAGCATCCCTCGTGGTCTGTGCTGTGAGGTAAGACACGTGGGTTCCTGCCGGTCACATGGGTTGGGGGCGGGGTTATCATAGTGACAGAGCAGGAAGCTTCACAGACTCGGGGCTATGGTCAGGAGACTCGGGGCTCCAGCCCCAGTAGCCCCCCCCTAACGACGCCTCTGGCTCCAGGTATTTGCTGTCTTTTGTACTAATTTAAGAATTGTGGATGAGGTTGCACTTTTCTATAGTGTGAGCTGCTGATTTAATAGGATTATATGTTTTTGTAGCGCCACGTTAGTCACATAACCTGTATGACACGTACAAAATGTTATAGCACTGAAAGTGCAACTTGCGTGAAAAAAGTCCTGAGGGTTAAACCTCTTTCCTGCTGCCACCAGGATGGGAGACTCAGGTACTTCTCTTGAAGGTAAAACAGCTTGGATCCACTTCTCAACGCGTTTCGCCAGCTGTGCTGTCGGGCTCATTAGCGTTATCACCTGTAAAAAAACACATAGTGAACAGGGCACTAGTCTATGACGCAAGTGGGAGGAGGAGAAACCCACTATGCGTCCAGACCATGCGCGATCACGTGACCGGGACCGGAGAGAGGGACCCACCCTCCCCAGCACTCCTCCCCATCTGAAAATACTAATCAGTGTCTGGATGGACTCCCCGTGACGTTATACTATGCGTCTATCTATTACCAACGAGATACGTTGGGTAGATAGTCCGGGGCACGTGACCTCCTGTTCAGAAAACCATAACTATATTGACACGCGTCTAACAAACCTGCACACAAACACCTTGCCTCTGAGATAACAAGCTATAAACCTAACGAGATGAAGAAAAGACGGGAGGGGAAAAGAGAGGCTTGACTAATAAAATAAAATGTGACAGAAGAAATGTGTATAACAGAAAAGAAGTGTGTGTAGTAAGAACGGAATTTGAATGGAATAGAGGTAGAGCATGTGATGTATAAGAGTAGATCATAATATAAAGCTGGACAAGAAAATATAGTGCATCTTAAAGAGACAGAGAAGAAAAGGAGTGTATGAAGTGAATGTATAGCAAATGATATATGAAAAAAGAAGAAGAATATGACTAAGTAAGGGAATGTGTGTAGTGTATAGAAAATTGAGTGTGTATACAGCTGGTGAATATATGAAGTAGGATGATGGGGAAAGAAGTAAATAAATATGTATGTGAAAAAAAGAAAAAAGAAAAAAAATATAGATATAAAAATGCATATAAAAATTAAAATAAAGATGAAAATAAAAATAAAAATAAATAATAATGCTAATAAAAAATAAAATAATAATAATAAAAATAAATATAAACATAAAAATGAAAAGAAAAAGACAAATAATAATAAAAATAGAAAAAATAAAATAAAATACAATATAGTAAAAAATGGGAAAAGGAAAATAAGAAATATATGTAATAAAAAAATATATGTAATAAAAAATAAAAAATTTAATAATCTAAAAAAATTGGTAAGAGGCTCGGTGTTTGGCAGCATCTGTGTACAAACTAACAAACAACATATAACAATAAAAACATAGCTACAAATAGTATATGAGCTTATATAGAGAAAACAATTGCTTAAACATTAAACACGCAGAATATACAAAAGGCATATGAACTAGTTTTTATATGCAATAACTGCAAAAAAAGGCTTAATGCTTTGTAGACATATCATTTGAAACATATACACAGTTAAAAATGTAGGATGCATATATGCACAGACAGAATACAATTAATTAATCACGGTAGGTCCTATGAGATCTCCACCCTGATTAATTACCGTATTTGCTCGAATATAAGACAAGGTTTTTTTCAGAGGTAATCGAGGTCAGACTAAAAGACATGGATCCAGGTCCCCCGCATCCTCTGGCTGCCTCCACTAGCCACCAGGAGATTTGGGCAGCCGGGGGATGTCTGCATGATAGGGCAGACATCCTCCATGCTGCCCGACACTTCAGTCTATTATGACGGACCGGCTGTCCGGCATAATAGATGGAAGTGTCGGGCAGCATGGAGGATGTCTGCACTATAGTGCTGACATCCCCCGGCTGCCCCCACTAGCCACCAGGGAGCGAGAGACAGGTGAGGGGGAGGGAGGGGGGGGGGGGGGAGAGAGACGGGTGCAGAGAGACAACAAGGGGAGGGGAGGGCAGAGAGAGACAAGGAGGGGGCAGAGAGAGCCAAGGGGGGGAGAGAGACAAGGTGAGAGGGAGGGGGGAGAGAGAGAAAGTTTGGGGGGAGGGAGAGATAACGTGGGAGGGAGGGGGAGAGAAATAACACTGGGGGGAGGGAGAGAGACAACGCTGGGGGGGAGAGAGAGAGAGACAGACAAAGCTGGGGGGAGGGGGAGAGAGAGGCAGCATTGGCACATAAAAGGAAATAAAAACAAGAAATGCATAATTGTTATTAAATATTAAAAAGCAATTTACATGTGAATATTTACAAGTTACATTTTTTTCCTATAGGGTATTCTTATATTCAGGCTTTTAGTTTTTTTCCTAAAGGAATATCCAAAGGTCGTCTTATAATCAGGGTCGTCTTATATTCGAGCAAATACGGTAATTGCTTTCTGTTTGTGCGTATATGCACCCTACATGCTTCCGGGCTGCACTTTGCATGCTCTTTCTGCAGCATGTGGAACAAATATGTTTCCCTGGAAACATGGCCGATGTTGGCAACTATGGGATATAATTATTGCATTATTCAGTTCGGAGGAGTGTCATTTAGACTGTGATTTATATGTTAATGAATAGTGAATGCATGGACATAAAAGTATCTATTTACTAACTAAATTTAAAAAAAAGAAATACATTTTCGACACATACTGCATATTTTAGAGAATTAAGCAAAAGCATACAAAAGCAGACATTAAGGAGGAAGTGCTTATAGAAAGATTGAGGAGGAAGTTTGCAAGAGGCCCTACTATCCCTTTCCTTGTATACTTTTTATAGACACATTCACTAAATATTATGATTTGAAAGGGAAAAAAATTGCTCTATGAACGTCACATTTCTTTACTTAAATTGGTTGCAATAGCAAAGCACCCTGTTTTTGCTACCTCCTTTAAACTATTCCGTTTAACCCATTAATGTCTGTACAAAAATCACCTAGATTGAATCTAACTCAATCTTGATTGACTGAATAAAGACAATAATTCTTTCTGCTTGTTAAAAGTATGGCAGAAGCTCATTCCTTCATATTCTAATTTGGCAATACACAAATATTTACATGTATATATTCAATGTATTAGATAATAGGTAAAATAAAGATAGAAACAAACTGATGCGCAAAACAAACACGTAAAGAAATATACACATTTAATAAAGTTGTGTTGTGATGTATTAAAAAACAATATTTTGCATAAATACTGCAATATGAAATTCATATGCACTGATTAGTTAACATAGACATAGGTGATATGTTTCTGCACTTCCATAAAAAGCACAATGACACATTATCATTAATAATTTAAATTAAAAGTATATCCAACAATTTAACTTGACATGTATACAACACTGTAATTCTAAAGACACATTAGTCATACAGGTGGCAAATACTAATACTACTTGTATTGTGATGGGGGAAAAAAAGCACCAGCTCATCAAGTATCATTTGTACAAAGTTATAAATAAATGGCTTGTGGTTATGTTTTTGCAGTGTCTAAAGAATGACATGTACATAATATTCCAGTTCTGAATTTCCATTGAGACTGATTCTGGAGTTTCATGGAGTGATCAGTGCTGTGTTAATGTGCTATAATGTAGTAAGTAAATCACCAATTTTTTTAAAAGTTGGATATGGTGATATTTCTATAATATCTACCTTCTGGAGACACTACATACATTTTGATATAAAATCACTATCCTACAGCAAAAGTGAGGTGTAATTGTATCTACTAAATGGTTAGCTAACAACATTAAAGTACATTTTTATCTCTTACAAGACACCATTTCACTAGAAGCATTGACCATTAATCAGTGATCATGCTCAAATGTAAAGGAGAAAAACACAAATGATATAGTTTCTCAGCAGAAACAATATATGAGGTTTACAAATATTAACAATTACAAATAATTCTCTGTTCCAGGACATGATCAGTTGGTTCCTTATATAATTTTCCCACATTGTTATTTACAAGATACTGTACAGTTGGTGAATGTCCCATGACTTCTGCTAATATTTGGTGAGTCCTATAAATGCTGCACAAACCATATGCAACTGACAGGGACATCAAGAGTCTGCAGCATGGTGCTTGGTGAGGACTTAGGTAAGTGAGGGGTTAACCTCAATTGGCGGGTAGATAGGCTGCTATGTGCACAAATGGGTTAACCATTTTGCTTAGAGACAGAAATTTCTAGAGCCTGCGCGTGAACAGATATTCTGTAGCGCGTGGAGATACGGTAATTAAAGTATTGATTAGAGGTGTGAGGACAGTGACAGCGAGGCACAGTTTAGGGTATAAATATAAGTGCATCACTATGTTTCAGTGCCTAAGGTAGCTGTAGCAGAGAGCTTAATCACTGAGCTAAATCACATCCCATCTATCCACTCTTCTTTTATTTTATCTGTTGTGACTTTAATAGGGATTTAAAGCCACCAGCTGTTGGACTTGTGTTGGTGCTAAATACATATTTTGAAAATATTGGTGGATTCCTGGCCTTTGGGGCAAAATCAGGTTTAAGGAAATTTAGTTAATAAAAAATGTTATGGTTTTGTGTTTTTATTTATTTTATTAACATAGTGTTTTACCAGGAATAATACATTGAGATTTATCTCATTTTCAATTATGTCCTGGGGACCCAGTCCAGAATGGAATTACACTGAGTACAACATTTAACAGTAGATTAAAAATATATACATATATACATTCAAACAAGTTGGAAATAGAATATACATAGTAAATCATTATTAATAAAAAAAGAACAACATGTACAGTATACAAAGAAGTTTTTAAACTAATAACAGGTACATTCTATTTTGAGGATGATTTGGCAGAATCAGGGAGGCTACATGTAAGGAGCTCTGAAAGAAAACGCACCTCGGCCTGCTTCCTTTTTGAAGTGAGGGATCGCTAGTGAAGGGTTGGTGCAGGATCTGCTATATACATTTTGTTTGAAAAGCCTATAATAAAGGTCATGGCCATTTACCACTGACAGCATGTCTGGTCTCTGTTTATTTACAAATTTATTCACCTAATGGTGTATTTAATAAATATGTTATTATACAAGTGTCAGCAATGAGTCAATGATGTTATTTGACCCTGAACAGGAGTTCATTGCGCAGACATGTGAAGCAGCCATTGTATTCAGTGTAGCTTCAGGAACAGCTGAAGGAATCCTGCAGACATCCTGGAGCAAGCATGGAGTATAACTAGTAAAGGTTAGCAGGATGTTGCAGGCTAAAGCAGAGAGATGAGCCGAGCAGAGCAGAGAGAGTACTAAGAGAACTGAAACCAGATGAGAAAAATACAGCATGAAGGGCTATAGGACAGACGATTTAACAAAGGGAGAACTAAAACATACATGGCAGAGCAAAGCAAAAGACAGAACTATAGAACTAAGAAGACATACAGAGATACATATATAACCCAGAACAACATACAGAGGACAGGGTAAGGGCTAAGGGAACACAAGTGATAAAGTGAGCAGCTGAGATCCTTCGATGCTACATAAGGGAAACCAAGCTGGATATGGGAATGGGAGAGAGGAGCCTAGATCCTCAGGTGCTTCAGGGAGAGAGGAAAAATGGAACATATACATACAAACAAATATACAGCATCTTACCTAATATTATTAGATGACAATTAGTGAGGATTTCGTTAAATTATAGCCATAAGATGCATAAGCTTGCCAGCCACGTAAAGGTACCTCACAAATATGCAAGTCCCTAAGCTAAAATTAAATAACAAACTAATAAAAATTACACCGACACAAAGATACCAACACATAAAAGCAAACCTTCAGCAAAAGTGAAGAAAGCAAAGAGAGGATTGAGTATAGTTGCATTTATAAAGAGGAACAGAGCAAGAATGGAGCAATAGTATAACCTACAGAAATGGATCAGAGCAAAGACTAAAGTAACATAAACTTGTGTTCAACAGGGTTCTGAGTTAACACAGGGCTGATCTATAAACAAGACAGTAACTATAACAGTATAGTAACTAAAGCAGAGCTGAGAAATACTGGGATTCAGGGCAAATGAGCAGACATAGCCTCCAATTTCCTCAGCAACCTTCAAAGGTGACCAGAACTTCTGCTTTTCTGGATAAGTTCTTTGAGGGAACAGAAGTCATCACACATACAGATTCCCTGGGTATATATCACAGGACACTCAAAGGATCTGGATCTTGAACAGGGCATTATCTGGACTGTAGCCGGATTGGGCAGGTGCCACTCTGTAGAGGGTACACTATGTGGCAGAGCTATAGAGGGATACCACGCTGTAGCTGATCAATAAGGGAACAAGATACAAGAATGCAAAACAAAGGCATTGCAAGCATAAGTAATAAGCAAAAACAGAGAGAAAAGCAAAACAGGTGCAAGCATAGAAAATAAACAAGTGAGCAAAGCAAAATTATACTGAAATCATTGGAACATCTTGGAGTCTAAAAATGGGGTGAGGCATCACAACAAGCCTAATGCACTGATATATAGGACCACCAACAAGGAGTGCCCAGGCACTTACATCTTACTGGTTATACTTATGTATTTTGTGGGTTTGGTAGTAAGTCCATCCTACATGGTAGTAAAGCTGCTGTCAAGATGGATTCAGTTCCTGATGACAGGCTGGACAGGTCCCATGGCACCTGGCGATTCACATGACTGCTACATTACCGCATGGGATGGCACAGATATCACCATGCACTTTATAACACTACCTTTCACACTGTCCTGGAAACCGGTTATTTTTGCTATACAGAAGAACGCTGTGTGCATATTAGTTTGGCCAAACAATCCCCTGATGTGCCTGTTTGAGGTTAAGGTGCAACATATTCCTCATAAGATACTGGGACCCTTGACTGATCTAATATATAATGTACTAAGGGATACACAGTCATTTATTTCTCAGTTATAACCATCCTAGGCTAAGGCAAACTGGAGAAGGGACCTGCAGAAACTCTTTGGACCAGCATTTATATAGGGACGTACATTTGAGCTGCATATGATACTAAAACTCTTGGCATATGAAGAAAATATTGTACTGAGAGATATAGGTACATTCCTTTCTCAGTTAAGATCTGGTCAGGTAAATGCCAAGGGGAGAAAAGGATTTGCAGATATTCTTTGGTTTAGTGTCTATAAAGTCCAATAAAACTACTTCATGGCAGAGAATTAAAATAAACAAATTACATAAAGGTCTGTCATAACTGCATAAAATAATGGGATATAAGCTGTTTACTCATAAAGGCAAACCAATCTTTCTTTCTTCTATTTAACAGTTGCATTTTACTCACAGAGGTGATTCTACCCTATGTGGTTAATTATGGAAATACTCTTGTTTAAATTACAGTCATGCCTTGATGAACAACTAGCACAAATTAATCAAGATTTAAAAAGTTTTTTTGTGGAGTTTAAAGAAGAGCTGGAGCAAGTAGCAGAAAGGGTGAAAGAGAATGAACATAAAATTGACAACTTAGAATTTGAAAGGCGCCAAGAATAAAAATTCAGATCTTGGAGAATCAAACTGAAGTGATGGAATATAAAATGATAGACTTTGATGATCGTGCAAGAAGGAAGAATTTTGTGGGTTATCTGAACAAATTGAACAGAGCAAAATGACATATTTTTTACTTGATCTTTTGAAGGAATTAAGAGTCCAAAAAGCTGAAAATAATATAATTGTAAGAGCACACTGGTTATCGACCTCTGCAAAGATTGCAGACGATTTACCAAGGGATATTATTGTAAGATCTACATATGTAAAAAGGTTATGATGGTGTATCGAGGATTTGAACTACAAAGGGCGCGAAACGCTCCGCTCAAGTGAATCTTCCCTTGCGTCGGATCACCAGCCAGAAGAGGAAGATCTCCATTGAAACCTGTCTGTAACATCCCCAGAAACTTCAGTACCACAGGTTTTATTACTAATAGCACAATACAGTTCATTTTCTAATTATAAAATGAATGTTAATAAAACCCAATCACTGACGTCTTCCTTGCCACCGTCTCCATCCAAGAACTTTCGAAGCTCAGAAATATAAACTGGTCTAATAAGATACTCGACTATCTGGGCATACATATTACTTATGATCTCAGGCAGACATTATTTCTTAATTATGAGAAGCTTATTCAAGATCTTAGAGCTCTCTTAACAAGCTGGAAGGGGATAGAATTGTCATGGTTAGGTCGTATCAACATTCTCAAGGCGTGAATTGTTCCTAAAGTACTATTTTTGATGAGCGCTATTCCTATTAGAGCTCCCACAATATATTTGAAACTATTAACCACTTTATTCTCTACTTATGGATGGAATTCAAAGAGATCTAGGACAGCTAATAATACCCTGAGAAGAAGTATGAAAAATAGCGGCCTAGGTTTCCCGGATCTCTTTAGGCTTCAGGATATTTGTCATTTCACACATTTCCTGGCCTGGAAACATAAAATACCTCAAAATACTTTTTGGTTTCAGCTTGAGATATCTGACTGTTTTTGGTCGAAATCCTTATTTATTTTTCTGGAATTCAATTTCAGAGTTGAATAAACTGAAGATTATAAATAGCTCTTGACGTAGTTAGAGGGATGTTCAAATTTAAAAAGCTCTTCTCGCATACACAGGGCCTCACCAGCCTGGGCCTTTTGGAGAACCTCTCTATGAGAATTAGTAATCTCAATGTAAAAAAATGGCTTTGTAATGGCCTGATGGAGATGGCGGATATATCCCGTAATGACGAACTGCTATCTTTTAGTTCTCTCCAGGAAGCTTCTAATCTCCCTTCTTCTTAATATCTTACTTACTTTCGAATAAGAAATTGTTTTGTAAATAATACTCTGATAGATGTTTACCCCCTTGATGAATTTCTCCACCAGACTAATGGGAAAAAAATTATATCTAAACTACAGTCATTGTACGAAAATACCTTCATACTAGATAAACCTACTTCCGTCAGTTATTGGGAATTAGATCTTGAGAAAACATTCCCAGTTGAGACCTGGAAAAATGCATGTCAAAACACTAGAAGTGCACTCCATGGTATCAACTTACAAGAATTATATTATAACATTTCTTTTTTTTCTCTTTTTTTTTTTTTTAACACTCAGATATTGGGGCATAGTATTTTAAATTTATTGAATCTCACTTCATTATGCCTTCAGTTCATCCTTGTGTTTTCCCTTTCTATATTATATTTTGTCTCGTCTCTTTATCCTTTCTTTCTCTATTTCTTATCTCTCTTTTCCTTCCTTTATTCATCTTCTTTCCTTCCCCTCTTTTTAAATATAGAAAGACAATACATAACACTCACACAAAGACACACAAAACAATATGCTACAAAAACATTCTTGGGCAGTATAGGCGCTGGGAGGACCTTGATCCCTTAACCTTCTCCTTAAAAATTGCCCCATCTTTTATCTTTTCTGCCTACCAGTCAGGGTGGGGGGAGGGGAGGAAGTCTAATATTATAACCATCTGTCTTGTAGGCCAGGATGTGTAAACGCGTATCAGGGACTCATGTAGAAATGCCTAACTCTCTTTTTTGCTTTCTCATACTATGTAGGGCCCAACTAATCTCTTTTTCCATTTGGACTTGGAACAAAATTTGAGAGGTGACTATTGTCCAGTTGATTTCCCCCTGCTTCTTCCAGTTACGAGCAATGGAAATCTTTACTGCCATATATATATGTGTAGTAATCAAGCGTTCTGCTTGGCGTAATTTCGGCCAATTGAGATGCAACAGGGCCACACTAGGCTTCTTTGGCATTTTTATCTTTGTGAGGGATTCAATTAAGGTAAAAGCCTTAAGCCACATATCCTGTATGTCCCTACAGCTCCACCATATATGCAAATGAGAACCCACTTCTTGGAGGCATCTCCAGCAGACCGGCAGGGAGGAGGGAAACATTTTTGATATAGTTGTTGGAACAAGATACCATCTATTAGCAATTTTGTACTGTGTTTCGACTAAGCTTAAGCTTTTGATATCTTTTAAAGCTCTCACAAATGCATCATACCATTCTCTAGCATCTATTTTCGTCCCTAACTCCTTTTCCCAGGCCAGTATAGCTGTAGGGATTATAGTTTGTTCTTGTGTTCTTAAGAGTTTGGAAGCTTTTGCCAGTACCTTATGTGTTTCCATCCCGTCCAAGAATTGATTTATAGAATTCAGGGTATTACTCTCCTTAATCAAATTATTATCAATAAAATTTCTAATCCTCAGGTAGCTAAATATCTCTCTATCCGGAAGCTCAAATTGTTCCTTGATATGGACGAAAGAATTTATCTTTTCTGCTATTAGTAATTGATGTACAGAATTAATTCCGCAGGATTTCCAAACTCTTAAATTTAAGTTATCCAATTGAGATTCCAGATAGTCAAGACTTAGATTGGACGGTATATTATCTCCAGCTATTCTTAGGAATTTCTTTATCTTAAACCATTCTGGTGTTAACTGTCTGTGAATCAACAATGGAGGTTCTATTGTTTTATTTCGTGTCTGACAGATTAGACTATTTAGGTCCTTTAGGTCGCATGCCGCGGTCTCCAGGGCAAACCATCCTTCATCTTTATTTTTGTTTACTTGGGTTGCGTGGATGTGGCATAATGTAGTGGCATAGTAAAGTTTCTTAATATCTGGGGACCCTAGCCCTCCCTTACTCGGCCTTTGCGACAGCTATTTATTTCTTATCCTTGGTTTTTTGCCTCTCCATATAAAACTTGTTATACTACTCTGGAGCATATCCAGCCATGCTTGAGGGATACTGAGGGGAACCATTCTCATCATATAAGACCATTTCGGGAGGAGATACGAATTTACCGAGTTCATTTTGCCCCACCAGGATATTTCAAATTTTTTTCTCTCTTTTAGCCAGGCATGTGAAAATTTGAGTAACGATAAGAAATTTACCTCCATTAGTTTATAAATATCCCTACTAATTTTAATGCCCAGGTATTCTATGTGGCCTTTAATCCACTCAAATTCATAGTTCTGTTGTATCTCATTAATGGAGGTGGGGTCTATATTAATGTCCAGAATGGTGGATTTGTTAACATTTATCTTATAATTAGATATTATGCTGTACTCTTTAATCATATACATGAGATTTTTCAGTGACTGAGAAGGGTTAGTCATAGTAATCAATATGTCGTCAGCATAGAGAGATATTTTAATTTCTTTATTTTTAGCTCTCCAACCCGAGATATTAATGTTATTTCTAACATTTATTGCAAAGGGTTTTCAACGCTATAACGTAAAGCGAGGGAGACAACGGGCATCCCTGTCTTGTTCCATTACTTAGCCGGAACCAGTCCGATATTATATTCGGGCCAATAGTTCTCGCTGTTGGTCTATGGTAAAGAGCCATAATGGCCTCAATGATCCATCCCGTCATCCCAAATGCCTCCAGTGTGGATCTCATGTAATTCCAGCTGACCCTGTCGAACGCTTTCTCTGCATTGATCGACAGGGTCAGCAGGGGTGTCCCTTTCATAGAAGCCTCATCTATTATGTTTATTAATCTTCTTAAGTTATTTGTTGAGGATCTCTTGGGTATGAATCCCACTTGGTCTGGATGGATGACCGAGGCCAGAATGTTCTTCAACCTGAGGGATAAGATCTTAGAGAACAATTTTACGTCCACGTTGATCAGCGAAATTGGCCTATAGTTTTTTTTACATCTGTTGGGTTCTTGTTATCTTTTAAAATTGGGAGGATATTTGCTCTAAGCATTTCATCTGGGAATTTTCCCCTTTTGACTGCTTCATTAAAAGATTCAGTTAGGCATAATTTTATCTGATTTTTAAATACTTTAAAGAAAGAATTTCCAAAACCATCCGGACCTGGAGTTTTTGCCTTCTCCAGGCACTCTATAGCGGAGTCTACTTCTAATTGTGTAATAGGAGTGTTCAATAGCTCTCTCTGTTCCTTGGATAATCTCTGGATTTCAGTAGAATTCAAGTAGTGAGTTATTTCTCTTATGTCTGGTTGGGGGGATATGTTATACAACTGTTTGTAATATTCATTGAATTTATTCCCAATTTCTTTGGGCAGCATATAGGTTCTATCCTGATCTATTAACTTGTGTATTCTATTTTGAGCAGATTTTTTCTTCAGTTGGTTAGACATTATTTTATTTACTCTGTTACCCTTTTCGTAGTATTTCCTTTTCATCTTATGCAGATTAAGGATAGTTTTTTCTTTTAACTTCTGATTTATTTTTTCTTGTATATCTCTTAATTCTGCATAGGTAGAGTGTGATGGGCTATTTTTATTCTTTCCCGCTATTTTTTCCATTTGCACATAAAGGCCGGCCAAACCCGCTCCTTGTTTCTTTTTCCATTGGGCTACTAATTTAATGAAATATCCTCTTATGACTGCCTTAAAGGCACACCAGTTGTTCAAATGGGATGTCTCCAATGGGTTATTCTCTCGAAAAAATAAATCAATCCCCATTCTCATATCCTCTTTGTTTTTATTATTTTGTAAGATATAATCTTTCATTCTCCATGTTACATTCGGGGATTTGTCACAAGGAGTCATTTCCCAGTATATTAGGCTGTGGTCTGACCAGGAGTTTTCTATTATATGGATTTTTGAGATTTTATGTACTAATTTTATGACCCCCAAACCATATCAATTCTGGAATATGTAGAATGGACCTTCGAGAGATGAGTAGAATCCAATTCCCTTGGATGGTTTATTCTCCATATATCATATAATCCATACTTATTTTTAATATTATTTAAAATTTGTGCTTGTTTAATAATGGATTTATTTATTTTATCTCCCCTCTTTAATCTTTTATCCATTTCTGGACCCAGAACTGTATTAAAATCTCCTGCATAAATACTGCATCCCATCTTAAATTTGTCTGTTTCTTCCATAATTTATTTTAGGAGTTTTGTAGGATGCGTATTTGGCAAGTATACATTTACTAGTGTATATGTCTCCTCATTTATTTTACAGATGACTATCAAATACCTGCCATCGGGATCCTTGATTCGGTGGAGTACGTCTATATGGAGGGAACTTGAAAATACTATCGCCACTCCGCATTTTTTTTAATCTTTATTAGATGCCTGCTTGATAATATACTTTCTACCTCCCCATGTCTGTTTATCCTTCTGTGTCCAGTGGGTCTCTTGTAAAAATGCCATTTGTATTTTATTCTTTTGTAAATAATTATATATCACTGATCTTTTAAAAGGTGTATTGAGCCCCTGCACGTTTACAGAAACTATCCTAACCATCCTGGTACCCACCTCCCCTCTCGCTGACCGGCCAATATTCTCCTGTAGCAAAGACAAACAAACATAGATACATAAAAAGGAGTTTTACTCCCTGGTTTAATGGAGGCCTGGGACATTCCCTGGACTCCCGTATAGGGTAGTTGTACCCTATCCTATACCTGTGTCTTTTTGGACACACGGTAGAGGGTTGTGTCATCCTTTGCTGTGCTCTTGCTTTCTCTTTACCTCTCTCCTTTCCCCTTTCCCTCATCACTCTCCCCCCTTCTTCCTCTCCTCCCCTCACCTCTCCCCCCCCCCCTCCCACTCCTTGCTTTTGTGGATTCTGTTATTGGCTCTCTCTTTTTCCCAAGTAACTTCTTAGGTCTTTTTGTGAGAATCTGGTTGTTCTTTATTTCTCTATTACTCCTCCTTATTCCCTCCCTCCATTTCTTCATCTTTTCCCCGCCTCTCCATACCTTTTACTTTATCTCTCCTCTAATCGATATTGCTTCTCTTAGCCTCCTCCCTCCCTTCTCTTCCAAATTCTTCTCACCTCCAATCCCTCTCTATTCATTTCCTACTACTCATATATTTCTGCTTCTATCTTGTGTCCCCCCCCTCTGT
Organism: Pelodytes ibericus; assembly: GCA_036172795.1. Lineage (NCBI taxonomy): Eukaryota > Metazoa > Chordata > Amphibia > Anura > Pelodytidae > Pelodytes > Pelodytes ibericus. Next base: position 47,502,590 of record CM069865.1, on the reverse strand, counting down.
GCAACCAGTCTCTTGTGCTAATTATATACATTTACATCATGTCGGTGTGGAATTGACCTTAATTTATTAATTTATTAATCAGTCCCCCCTTTATCTTGCCCTCTCTCTCCCCTACTATAGAGGGAGCGAATCAAAAATTGCTACCATTTGTGAGCCTTCTGTGGATTCAAGTTAATAAGTGAATCAGAAATTGGCCGCCAATATTGTGATATTTAACTTAATAGTGAATTATAATCCTAACATCGTGTGTCTTATCATCCCTTCTCCTATTCCCCCCCCCCTAGAGAAGAGAAAAAAAAATGCAGCTTTAGATTCATTGATTTACTGCTTTAGCCTCTATTTCTCTCCCCTTCCCTCTCTTGGTATAGAGACGGAAGAGGATAAAAAATCAGAAGTACTATTATTAGTTATCCTTCTGTGGGTTACGCTCTGTGAGTGGTTCATAACTTGGCCTTCATCATTCAATATTGTGAGGTTTAGCTTAATAATGAGTTATAGTTTTAACATCCTGTGTCTTGTCATTCACTCATCCTTATTCTTATGTGAGGGAGAAAAAAAAAAGAAGGAGAGGGGAGGAAGGAGGATTTCTGGAAGCACCATGCTTTTAGTTATCTGTCCCTTCCGGGTTGCTGCTTAGTTTATTTACTCGTAACCAGGTCATGAGGTCATTTGCCGAACCAAATTCTTCTGTACTATCCTTCCAGTAGATTTTTAACTTGGAAGGATATCTCCAGTTGAACCTAATGTTGTTAGTGCGTAGGATATTTAGTGGTATAGTAAAGGTTCTCCTCCAGTTTCTAGTCTGGTAGGAGAGATCCTGAAGGATACGTATGTCCTTATATTTGGTTTCACTATATGACTTACTATCTTTGAAAGATCGTATCAGTTTTTCTTTGAAATGGTGAGAATGTAAATTAACTATTACATCCCGAGGTATGGAGTCTGGAAGTGTTTTGGGTTTAGTCAGACGGTGAGTACGTTCAATCAAGAGATCATGTGAATCGGCGTCTGGCACCACAGATTTAAAAAATTCTGTTAAGAAATCTCTTAGATTGTCTTGAGTAACAGATTCCTCTATATTTCTTATTCTAATATTGGATCTACGTGATCTATCTTCCAGATCTTGTATCTTGACTTCTAATTTTTCCATTTTCTGCGTTAGAGTTTTGTTTTCATGTTTTAGTTCTTCTTGCTGTCTGTCTGTTTTTGACAGTTTCGTCTCCATATTTGTCACTCTGTCTGCCATTAGATTTATCGAGATTTTTATTTATTTTGAGTTATTTTCTAACTCTTGCATGATGGTTTTTAATTGTGAGTCCAGACATTTCTTTAAGAAATCCTGGGAGATCCTTGTAGGGTCTTCTGTATCCACAGAGTCCTCTTTATTAGAATCTATGGACTCGTTTGAGACCTTTGGTTTGTCTTTTGATGGGATTGGGGAGAAAAAGCCAGACATTCTTTTATCTTGCTTTACCTCTTTTCTCTCTCTCTTTTTCTCCCTCTCCCTCTCTACAGTTTTCTTCAAGGCCATTTTCTTCTCCCTTTTCCTCTCAAAGGTTTAAGGTATACCTTTTAGCTTATTTAGCCTAAGGCCTTCACAAATCTAGTGATCAAGCACTTATAGTAAGTTGAACAGTTTTTCCATCTGGTATATAGATATCTGCCTCTCTTGATAGTAGGGTGCATTCGCCAGTTGGACGCCCCACTCTTTGCCTTACGGTGTATTATTAACTATCCAACTGCAATGCTCTTGGTAGGGCAACAGTGTTTAATATCTATTAAGGAGATAGCAAGCTTTTGACCATTAGGAATTTTAGTTAGTATTAAAGCATTCAATTGCCAATAGAAGTGGCTATTTGCTCCTGCTAAAGCCTCTTTACTAGGCTTATTTGGCCTAGGGTATTTTCTAGAGTGCGTCTAACAGATTCGTTGTACCGACATCTGCCAGGTGTATAGCAAACAAGCACAAAGAGAAAGGGAAAAAAAAAAGAATAATTTATCTTTAGCATTCTGTGCCTCTGTGTAATAGTCTTTCGGCGTTTTTTCAGCTCCCTCCAATGCGCATCTGGGTTCCTTCGCGTGTGCTGTCTAGCAGCTGAATTAGCCCAGGCTCATTGGCAGTAGTGCCCAGCAGGAGAAAGCTCATCTGCTCCAACCTTTATTGCAGAGACTGGGATGCGAGAGGCAAGGGACACGGGGAACTCAACTCAACTCAACCATTGGCTACCTGGAGTTCTTCCCTCGATTCTCCGCACAGCTCCAGTGACACATCGGCTCCACCTCTCAGCGTGCGCGTGCGTGCGTCACGTCATCACGCTCCCCTGGCATTAAGTTAATAACAGCAAGGCTCTATATTATAACATTTTATATAGATGGCACTATGTCCCGTCCCGTCTTAGCACATTCCAACCGGATATATCAAATCTGTGCTGGAGGTGTGGAAGAAGGGAGGGCTCACAGCTTCATATTTGGTGGTCTTGTGAACACCTGGAACAGATAAAAAAGAGACCTACCGCATTACTAAACTTTGCTCAACAACGAAACACTCAGTTATCTCTCCATTCCTCTTTCAAGTTAGGTCAAGGAAGATCGCCAAAACAAATCGTCTCTATGAACATACTTATCGCGGTTAAATTACTAATTTCTCGTCAAAGGAAGAAACAAGATCTCCCAACCTGGCCAGAGATTGAGGAACAAATCGAATTTCAGCTTCGGGCAGAAAAAGTATTTTACGCCTCAGGAGAACTGAGAAATAGATACAAAGAGATTTTGGATATCTGGCAAAATATTAAAGTTTGGTCAGTTGGGGAGTGGACCCGATTTTGGGGAGATCATGATATCGGGAATTCTTGGGAGGATGGAGCAGTAGTTCGAACTGTGAAGAGGATACGTGTAATTAATGTAGTCTGTAAAGTTTTTTTTTGTTTTTTTTTTCTCCCTCCTTTTTCTTTTCTTTTTCTTTTCTGGTCCTCTTCTCTTATTCCCCACTTTTTGTTGTTGTAAACCATACTTTATGAATCAAAGACATATGTATATCCTACGTCTATGACTATATTTTTTTGTAGCCGGAATTAATTATGTGAAGCGGAAGGGGGGACGATATATCTGTATATTTTATGTGTATGTGTATCTTTGTGATGACTGTTATTGAAATTTGAACATTTATTTATGTGTATGTGTGTATTTGTGATGACTTGTTATTGAAAACAGTCCCTACTTCATGTCTGAGCTCCGATGTTCACTACAATGTGATATTAAAAGCATGGTAAAGGAGATCATCCAGGCCCTAGGAGAACGCACCTCCCACCTGGAGGACAAAATGGAAAGATTCTCAGATGCACATAATGATCTAACTGATAAATGTAATGCACTCAAAGAAGACCACGAAGCCCTGAAAATGAAACTGGCCTCACTCGAGACAGGAATAGGCAAAACAACATTCGAATCAATCCTCCCCCCCAGGATCTGAACAACTTCCTCCACGCCTACTTTAAGGCCTTAGCTCTATCAGACCTGGACCTGATATTGGACCAAGCCCATAGACTGCCGAGACCCAAGAACCTCCCCGTATCTGTCCCAAGGGACATTATTGCCAGGGTCCATTACTTCCAAGGGCCATCATCGCCAATCTCTCATCGCGTGCCCTCGCTAACCTGAGAAAATACCAACAGATTGAGGCACCACAACATTAACTACCAATGGGGCACCAAACTTGTGGTTAAACACAATGGAACCCTGAAAATACTCCTCACACCTGAAGCGGCCCTTAAAGAATGGAAACTATAACCACTACCAACCAGGTCTCAATGTTCCGCACCGGCCAAAGTAGCCCACGAATGGGTACAACAGTGAACGGCTTACATCAATCTACAGACTGACTGTCCCACCGCTATTTCGGTACATTCAGCACGCCCATTGCAACCGTCCACCAGCCCATGCTATAAATATTTTTTCACCGCAACTCTCTCCGAGACTAGTTATCTTTAAGGATCTTTCTTCCACAAACTTTACTCATACGGATTAGTGAAGGCTACCACACCCCTTTGATCTGAGACTGTGGGAAACCCACCCCATTCCCTGTGTTTGCCTAATAGATAAGTATATACTGCTTGCTATGTTCCACATGTAACTGACTATACATTCCCCTTCTCCCATTCAAACAGAGTCTAAGTCTTTTTACCTACTTTGGCTCTTATTACTCTACAATGGTTGCGCTAGGGTCCTCTTGAACCTGCCCACTACGCTACCTATGTTAGCCTTCCCACTTACCAAATCCCCACAGCGAGCCCCTCCGAAAAACCATAATATACCTACCGAACCCATGTATATTAGCCCCAAACCACCAACCCCATCTTCACTGTGGGTCCTGGGGCATACCTGACAGACAAAGCCCCACAAACCGCATCTTGGTACTGCAGCGGGATCCTCAGTATAGCTCATTGCAGGGAGCCACAATGAGCTGTTACCTGCAGGATGGTCTATGCCGTAATGCAGATTTTTACTGTAAAATGTAGCTGTCGCTCACTTTGAACGTCAGCTACATTTTCTGTATCAGAGTGAGGCCACTCAAAGTGGCCTCATCTGACAGTGTAGACCCTGCTGCAAGTCCCTGCAGTGGGGACCGCACATAGCTCATCGTGGGGTGCCGCGATGAGCTGTTTAATGTAGCACGTTCCATGTCGCCCTACTAGCCTCTAGGCACTAAAAAGTAGGACGGCATGGAACGTCCTACAAGCAGGAAGGGGTTAAGTTACTGTATTTAGCTACTTGTTGTATCTCACCCTCACTCTTGCAAAATGATTCCCTGCTCAAAAAAGACAGGCTTATCACAAGGAGCAGCAAACAACCTTCCTCTTGACTCCTTCTGAACAGCGATTATATCGCTCAACCTGAGAGTTGGATTTACATGCTATGTAACCATAAGTATTTGCAATTATGTAATTGTTACCCTCTATTGCCCTTGATACCCAACTACTGCATTGATATTGTACTTCAATAAACCTATTTCAAAACAAAAACAAAATTGAAAAAGCTTACATTAATGTAAATGTACTATTATAATATGTAACATTAATATATTATAATTGTATATACATATATTGTAATCAATATATGTTTACTTTAATTCTGAATTTTTCTAAAATCTGGAGAATTGAAATGGCGAATTCTGCCTACCTGAATTTAGGGCGCATTCGGGGGTGATCAGCGCACATTGTGTAATAATTCACACAAGACATCTTTCATGGTAAAGATCTTCTTTATTTTACCCAAAGTTGATATTCCTCATTGAAATATTTTAATACAGTTTCCACTATGTCTGTTATTTTTATTCTCTGCTGCCATCTGCCATCGTAATTTAATCTCAAAGAGATACAAAGTAACCTAATTTTGGTACTAACAATACTAGTTATCTGATTGCAATTCCTGAGATAATCATTTGTTTCTTACAAGTGAACATTCATGCCCATACAATGTTGTGTTGATTCATGCTCAGTAGAACTATAATTATTTTTACTTGCTTGTTGTTTTACTTGCTTGTTGTTGAGCCTTAGGTAAACCTTCATTTTTTAGCTGTGGCCGTGTGTCCACTGTTATTTACAGGTTGTAAAAATTAGCTATCCAATTAACCAATGGATGTAGGATGTTTTCCAACTGGTGATACAATAATTATTCATTACCTTCACACACCAATTGTTTGAGATTTCTTGACTGCATCTTTATCAAAATTAGAATGAGTGGAAACACTGAAAAACAGTGCTTTTTCAGGAGGACGTTGGCTATTATAAAAAAAACCGAAGATGTGGGATCCCTCTCAGAGAGAATGGCCAAAAGCTGAAACAGCCGGCCTTATAGGATGTAACCTACTTGGGAGAGGAATCACCGTTTTTAGCTCGCTTACACCATTACAGAGGAAACCTCTCCATTAGCAAATCAGACTGGTCCCACCCATAAGGGCAGTCCAGATCCAAATAGCCTGGCAGGTCTTCTCTGATTGAAGAATACAGCAACCATAGATGTACGTTTCGGCCTTCATTGGCCTCGTCAGTGTGGTACGGCTGGTATCCATCTAGGTGCAGCAAGCTAGGGACCCACGTCTGGGTATACCCTAATAACTCATAGAGACAAAAAACGAAGATGTGGGATCCCTCTCAGCGAGAACGGGCAAAAGATGAAATAGCTGGCCCTATAGGATGTACCGTATATACTCGAGTATAAGCCGACCCGAATATGAGCCGAGGAACCTAATTTTACCACAAAGAACTGGGAAAAAATATTGACTCGAGTATAAGCCTAGGGTGGGAAATGAGGCAGCTACTGGTAAATATTGCCCCCAATATGTCATTTAATATTCCAGGATTTTGCCCCCAATATGTCATTTAATATTCCAGGATATTGCCCCCAATATGCCATTTAATATTCCAGGATGTTGCCCCCAATATGTCATTTAATATTCCAGGATATTTCCCTCAATATGCCATTTAATATTCCAGGATATTGCCCCCAATATGCCATTTAATATTCCAGGATATTGCCCCCAATATGCCATTTAATATTCCAGGATATTGCCCCTTAGTATGCTCGTTATGCCACCTTCCTCCCCCCCCCCCTTCCCCAGACCCCAGTACTTACCTCTTTGCTGCTCCGTCTCCCGGTGCTCTGAAGGTCTGTGAGGGAAGCGTTGTGAGCTCCCCTCCAGCCACGCGGGTTAATAAAGTTTATTTTAAAAAAAAGTTTCAACAAACTTTATTGACCGCGCGGCTGGAGGGGAGCGCACAACGCTTTCCTCACAGCCACGGACCTGCACCGGGAGACAGGAACCGCTGGAGGTGTCACCCGGTGCGGTCCGCCCCCCACTTGTGACGCCACTGCCTGGATGCGTCCTCAGTTCTCGAGACGCTGACTCGAGTATAAGCCGAGGGGGGGCATTTTTCAGCACAAAAAATGTGCTGAAAACTTGGCTTATACTCGAGTATATACGGGAACCTTTTTTTTTTTTTGCAAAAGCCAAATTCTTACTACTGATTTCTATGGGAGGACTGCAGATATTTAATCTATAGCCAAAGTCTTCCGGAAATAAGCCAAAGTCCTCCCCATAGACATCTACTATGTCAGTACAAAATGTGGCCACAATTCTAAAATCCCTTTGGTGGAATTTAAGGGCCACTTAAGGGCCATTTAAGTGATTCAGTGGTCCGAAACATGGAACTCTGATTTTATCTAACAATATTGGAGCTACCTGAGTAGACCCTTGATAAGATTGCTGTCATATTGGATAAGTAGAAACAAATTACTTATCTGCTGTATTATATATTTTTGTACAGGAATAAGTGGTAACCTCTCCAGTAACGTACATTGTGATTTCACAATGATTATATTTTGTTGCTTAAATCAAAGTATATCCATACCATGCTTATGTGTAATGGCTTCTGGGAAATAAGTATTTATATTTTCCATAAAATGTGCTGCATGTGCCAGTGGCAAGTAGGTTCCCTTTGGGTTACCCTTCAATATAAGGATAATGTCAAGTAATTTATTTGTTTTACTAGACAATGGACTTTTAGTGCATTGTCACATGGTAAAATACTTGCACCACAGGTTATGGAATAAGGCAACATTTATTCGGATTGAGCAGTTTGCAATGGAAACGTTTTATCTCCTTTGTGCAAAAGTTTGCTTTAAGCTCAGCTTCTTAAATTATTACAGCTGGTGATAAACACAGACAGGCTCCAAATATGGATGCAGTATGAAGCCTGTCTAAGACTGTCAGTGTTAGCTCTGGAATTCTGCACACTATAAACAAGCTGGACATATACTGTATATATATACATGTAATGGTGATCCGTATCTGATAAATGAATTCATTCCATTTGGTTATATCACTTCTATTCCCAGCTTCCTCTTTTGCTGGGAAAATATACAATATACTATACTGTCATTTTTTTAAATAGAAAATGTAATATACAGACAAAATTGCATGTAAACTATCCCAAAGGACATAAATCCCAGCAGGTGTTATATGTATCACACTGCCTAAGATCATAATAGAGCATTCATGGAATGTAAATTTGGCTTAAAAAACAACTAAACTTTTTTCCCCCTTGTGCTTCTCATATAGAAACACAAATGAAAAAGAAGTTGTCCCTAGCATAAGGATAAACTGGCATGTATTTTGACAGTACATTACAGTTTATCCTCTGACTGGCAGCTGTCATCCTTCCATGGGAATTAGGCAGCCCAGTCAGGTTGGGGACTATCTAGTGCAGAGAAAGACCCTTGTTTTTACATGGGATTAGCAGAGGGGACCTTAATCAGTCACCTTAACCCTTTCCCGCTTGTAGAACATTCTATGCCATCATACTTTTTAGTTCCTGGAGGCTTGTAGGACGGCATAGAATTTCCTTCATTAAACAGCTCATCGCAGGGGGCAGGGACTTGCAGCTGGGTCCCCACTGTCAGGTGAGGACACTTTGAGTACCCTCACTCTGACACAAAAGTGAGCTCACTCACTCTGACACACTGACTCAAAGTGAGCATCAGCTACATGACCTGGTAGCTTTCTATCATTGAGGATATGTATTTGCCTATAAATAACTCACTTAAAACCAGACTGTGGGGTACAACAACGGCCACAGCACTTTATTTAAATAGCCATTGCATTTACAACCATATACACATATATATATATCCATAATTAATACAATGACTAAACATAAACATAAAACATTAAACATTCCATATACAAGAAAACCAACCAAGCTTGCAAGAGTATCCAGGTGGCTGCCGAAGTCCATGTTCTGGGCATATCCCAATGCCCCCAATACCTGAGGTTCGAGGTACCACTTTCCCCTCGAACCTCGCACCAGAGTCCCGATTGACTCTCCCCAATCCAAATCTTCCATTAACCCTCCTGGATACCCTGCAAGCTTCCGCCAACGCTGTGACATGTAATAAATAAATACAATTAAATAAGGCTCATTAACCATAAAATAAGGGAGGGTGGGTGGGACAACAGGTACTGGGGAAAAATTTTCCTAAAATGGCCCCTAAACTTCCTGTTCCTATCTTTTATACTATCCCAACTCCTCCCACTAATCCCACTATAGGCTGACATATCCTCTCAGCACCCTGTCATGATTGCCCCTCCCCGACCTTGTCTGGGGGCTACATGACCTGGTAGCTTTCTATCATTGAGGATATGTATTTTCCTATAAATAACTCACTTAAAACCAGACTGTGGGGTAAAACAACGGCCACAGCACTTTATTTAAATAGCCATTGCATTTACAACCATATACACATATATATATATCCATAATTAATACAATGACTAAACATAAACATAAAACATTAAACATTCCATATACAAGAAAACCAACCAAGCTTGCAAGAGTATCCGGTGGCTGCCGAAGTCCATGTTCTGGGCATATCCCAATGCCCCCAATACCTGAGGTTCGAGGTACCACTTTCCCCTCGAACCTCCCACCAGAGTCCCGATTGACTCTCCCCAATCCAAATCTTCCATTAACCCTCCTGGATACCCTGCAAGCTTCCGCCACAAGCCCATCACCCTGGATGGGCTCCCCCCCAAACAAAACTGTGGCCATCTCGATTCCTTCCTGCAGAGCCAGGTTGAAGAAATCCAACCCCAGCTCATTCGGATGTACCCCATCAGACCTAAACAGACCCCCCAATTTACCTTCCAGGTTAAAGTGCCGCACCACCACCCAGCCGTTCTTTCTCATGAAACTCGCCATTAGCTTGTTTATCTTTCCCCGGCAACGGTTCATGGCCGCCGAATCCCTGGCGTGCCTCCAAACCGACCGGGGAACCATCTCAGACCAAATGATCTTAATCCCTGGTAGAAGAGTATGCAAGCGGGACACGTCCCACTGCATATTCTTCACCAGCTCCCTCTGCGGCACCACCCCCAAATCATTACCCCCGGCATGAATAAGGAGTATGTCAGGGCGGCCGCCCCGACACACTCTTTGTTCAACATTAGATACCACAGCATTCCACAACATGCCCCTCACTCCAAACCACTTCAGACGAACTCGATCCGGAGGAAAGCCCAGCTGGATTCCATTCCTACGAACTGCAGCTCTCCTCTCGGCCCAGTATACGTATGAATGGCCGATGATCCACACCTCCAAACCGGAACCTGGAACAGAGAACATCGTAAACAACATAGCACTATGTACACCGCTCACGTGGAAACAAAATCCATCAAAACACAACTTCTCTTCTCTTTTTTATTTTTTTTTTAAAACCATAACACAAATGAACTTTTTTTTTTTTTTTTTTTAAACAGAATTGTTTTTTTTTATTTTTTATAACAGTAATCTGTGAGGACGAACATACGATCTGTACCGTCCAGACTCCCAGCGGCCAATCTTCTTGACTAAAGCCTCCCCCAGGCCTAGCCGTGAAGCCTCCGTGGCAGCCCCAATCCGAAAGGAATGGGTGCCGTACTCGTGCGCAGGCACACCCAGGCGCTGCAACGGCATCCTCATTACCCTAAGGAACTGAAACCTCGATAAACCAGAGGAGTCTGCGTGGACCAGGAGGGACTGAGACCCCTGCGCCCGCACTACCAAAAACTCCCTGATGCAGCGTACCGGGCACACCCGTTCGCCCGGTACCTTAAACAATTCCACCATACGGCCCCGCCTAGCCGTATCCATTTTTGAGGACCTGAGCCACACCAGTAGCTTCCCAGGCTCACACACCACATCCGTCGCCCAGATGCCGCCCAACCGGGCCCTGGAAGGACTTACCAGCTCCGATATCCGGAATGCCCCGAAAAAAGCCAAGGAAAAAGCCGCCGTGAACAACAAACACTCATAATCTGATGTGCAAATAGCTCGCAGCACCTCCACCATTCTACGCAGCAACGCAACCGACACCGGGCGCCGCATGTCAGCCTGCTTTTTCCCCTTCCGAAAACCTTTTAACGCTTGCCTTACCAAAAAATTCTTACAAACGTCCACCTCCCCTCGCAATTTAAACAAAAAGGACAAAGCTGCCACCGCTTTGTCCAATTTGGAAGGGGACGCCCCTTCAGCCAAAAGCTGCACCAAAAACCAAAGCAAAGCATCCAGCAGGGATGCCTCAGAGCAGTGCCTACCCCCCGTAGCCACCAGTGCATCCCAGTCTCGCCAGACCCTCGCGTATGCCGACCATGTGGAAGGAGCAAGCGAACCTTTTACCCATCCCGCAAGCACTCCATTCCGATCTTCCACAGTACCAACGGGCACTCCTGCCCAGTCCTGTCTGCTCCCGGCGCTTCTGCTCGAAACCGCTCCCACTGGAATCGAGAAAGAGCATCTGCTATAACGTTTAAATGCCCTGGTACATGTTTTGCACGGAAAGAAATATTCAGTTCCATGCAAAGCAGCACGAAACGCCGTAAAAGCCGCACCACCGGGGCCGAAGCTGCTGACAGGTTGTTCACTGAATGCACGACCGCCAAGTTGTCAGAGAAAAAGACAACCCGCCGGTCTTGCATGCACCCCCCCCATAACGTTAGGGCCACTAACAAGGGAAATAGTTCCAGGAACGCCAGGTTCTTCAGGAGTTTGTTGCCCGCCCATGCCTCCGGCCAACGCTCCGCGCACCACTTACCCGCAAAGTATGCGCCAAAACCCACGCTACCCGACGCATCCGTATAAAGCTCCAACTCATCTGCCTGAACCACTGCGCACTGAAATACCACCTTCCCGTTAAACCGTTCCAGGAAGACCAGCCACACCACCAGGTCTGCGCGTATCTTCCTAGTCACCCTGATAAAATGGTGTCCCTCCGCAATACCTGCCGTAGCCCGTGACAGCGACCTAATAAACACCCGACCCACCGGAATTATCCGACACGCGAAGTTCAGGCGCCCAATCAGTGACTGTAACTGCCATAGAGTAACCTTTTTGGCCCTACCTACCATACGCACAGCATTCCGTAGTACCACTAGCTTATCCCTGGGGAGACTGCAGACCCCTGCCACCGAATCTATCTCCAACCTCAGAAAGCTTAAGCACGTAGTAGGACCCTCTGTCTTGTCCGCCGCCAAGGGAACCCCAAAGCTACGCGCAACCTGTTCCAGCGAGCGCAGCAAAACCATACAAGATCGGGAGTCCTTGGGGCCTACGCACAAAAAATCGTCCAAATAGTGCACCATTGAACGATTTTTTGCCACTTTCTTAACCACCCATTCAAGAAACGTGCTAAATTTCTCGAAATAGGCGCAAGAAACCGAACACCCCATAGGCAAACAAAGGTCCACATAAAACCCTTGCTCAAACCAGCAGCCCAGGAGGTGATGACACTCCGGATGGATGGGAAGGAGGCGAAAAGCCGACTCGATGTCAGCTTTTGCCAGCAGCGCCCCAGATCCCGCATCTCGGACTAAATCAACCGCTTTGTCAAATGATGTGTACGATACGGAGCAAAGCTCCCTATCGATGTCATCATTAACTGACCCTCCCTTAGGGTAAGACAAATGGTGTATTAGCCGGAATTTCCCGGGATCCTTCTTGGGGACTACCCCTAAAGGAGAAAATTCTCCATCGGTGGCTCCGGAAATGGGCCGGCCATCCTGCCCGCCTCCAGCTCCTTCCTCAGCTTTTCCCGCACTACCTCCGGAAATTGAAGCACTGACTTCAAATTCCGACGGGAGATACGGCCCGGGCCTGGAATGAATGGAATGCGAAACCCGGCCCTAAACCCCTCCTCCAGAAAGCTGGCGTCTGCACGCCTACCGTAGCGCCTTAGCCACGGCCGCATCGCGTCGCTGCTCACCGGTGTTGTCCCCTTTAGCCCCAGACTGTCCAGTCCCGCTCCCGCCTTCCCGCGTTTGAAGCATCTGGACGCGCTATGTGAGCCTCCGCACACCGAGCACTCGTGCCGGAACTTACAGGAGGCACCCCACTTACACTGGCTGTCGTTGAACAGCCAGCAAGTGCCACGTTTTCCGTTGGCCGGCGTGGAACCTTGAACTCCACCACCGGCCCCCCCAGGAAAGGGCGACGCTCTCTGTGCCATCATGATCTTTACCCAGAGAGTGATATCAATCTGGTCAAAGCTCATGCCGGGATTGGCGGCGAGGCGTTGACGAAATTGTTCGTCGTACCTCCACCAGGCCAATCCCCCGTACAGGCGGTAAGCTTCCCATATCCCGTCTACATAACAGAATAAGGAGGAGCACTGCTCGGGGCGCTTTTCCCCTATAACACTAGCCAGTATGCAAAAGGACCTCAACCAGTTCCCGAATGTTTTTGGGAGCTTCCTATACCGCTTTTTTCTTTCCTCTTCCTACTTTTTCTTCCTATCCTCTTTTTTCTCATCCTCTTTAAGGTCAATGGGTTCCTCCAGAGGCAGAAGAGAAAGAAGCTCAACATATTCCCCCATCCAGATCTTTTCCCGCACCTCTACCTTCAGATGAACCCCTAACGGACCCGAGAAGGACGCATAAGAGGAATATCGCGCTACCTCCGCCACACTAATCAACCCTGCGCCTGCCACCCCTGTATCGCTACCCGAGGCGCATCCCGCCATCGCTGATCCCAGAGAACCTACGCCCAAGGGATGCTCAGCGATCCCCGTGGGATCTGCCCCTAACCCGGTCGAAACGCTAGACTCGCCGCTCGCCGTGGGAGGGGACCCCGTAGGTACCCACGCGGATACCACCGTCTCTGCCACCACTGCATTGGACCTACTCGCCCAGGAGTCCAAGAAAGCTCGCAGGCCCCCAAGCAACTCCGCCTCCCCCGGCTATCAGGAGAAGGAGTGACCAGTAACTCACCGGTCGGCCTTGTGGCCGAGCTGATCCGTTGGTCTACACAATGCGCTACCCCCGCCTGCGGCATCCCGTCAGAGGCTCGCCTCCTCCCGTCCGTCGACTTGTCCTGGCCGTGTTGCCTTCCTTTTCCGCAGCTCCTGGTGCCCGGTTGCTCTGCTCCATGCTGGCGCCTGAAAAGGGGGGAACATTGTGAAAGCACCGGAGATCCTTCGCTTCCCTCCGAGGATGGAGGGGACCCCGCCCCCCGTGCGGCCCTCCTGGACCTGTAAGTTCTCCTCCCGCCGCCCTGCTGACCACCCTCCATGGGGGAGGAAACCCTCTGATCTGGGGACCGCACCCTGCGCCTTGACCTACAGCGGCTACGTACCCCGCGCTGCTTATACTGCCCCCTAACACTCCTACCCGTACCGGGAGCCCTGGGACGACTTCTGCCCAGCCTCTGTTATCATGGGAGACCTTTGGCTGACTGGACATCATGGGAACTGTTGTTCAGAGTGAACTGTAATATTTATGACATTTAAGTATCTGCTATTAACTACAATTCTCATGATGTTCAAGTGATATTGCAGTCACTTACCACAATGGGAACCTCTATTCCAATTCCTTTCAGGTGGCCAATTAGCTGACTGGGCCTGGAAGTTAGATAATTACATAGTATTTTAAGTTGACCCCCGTTGATCCAAAAGAAGGCAAAAAAAGCACTTCAGCATTTCTGCTTTCAATGGGGAAAACATTCTTCTTAACTCCAAATGGCAAAAATATTTCTCCTTGAATCAACAATCACTAAATAAATATTAATACCTATACTAACATACATCCAGGCCCCTTTAAAATGCATCTAATGCATTTGCTAGCACCACCTTTTTATATAGTGAATTACATGCCTTTATTGTACTTACTGTAAATAATCCCTTCCACTGTCAAATCTCCTTTCTTCAAATCTTAGTGGGTGACCTCTTGTCCTTTGTACTGTTCTGTTAATGAACCGTATTTGCTTGAATATAAGACGACCCTGATTATAAGACCCCCCAAACTTTCGATATTCCTTTAGGAAACAAACTAAAAGCCCAAATATAAGACTACCCTATAGAAAACAAGTTTAGCTTGTATACATTCACATGTAAATTGCTTTTTAATATTTAATAAAAAATTATGATATAAAAAAAAAGCATTTCTTGTTTTTATTTCCTTTTATGTGCCAATGCTGCCTCTCTCTCCCCCTCCTCCCAGCTTTGTCTCTCTCTCTCTCCCCCCCATCCCCCAGCATTATCTCTCTATCCCCCCTTAGTGTTGTCTCTGTCTCTCCCCCCAGTGTTATATCTCTCTCCCTCCCACGTTGTCTTTCCCTCCCCCCAAACTTTTCTCTCTCTCTCCAGAAGTGTCTAGACGGAAGTGTCGTGCAGCATGGAGGATTTCTGCACTATCGTGCAGACATCCCCCGGCTGCCTATATATCCCTGGTGGCTAGCGGAAGCAGCCAGAGGATGTCTGCACGATACGCGCAAACATTCTCCACTGCTGCCCTGCACTTCCGCCGGGACTTCTATGATGAAGC
Organism: Pelodytes ibericus; assembly: GCA_036172795.1. Classification (NCBI taxonomy): domain Eukaryota; kingdom Metazoa; phylum Chordata; class Amphibia; order Anura; family Pelodytidae; genus Pelodytes; species Pelodytes ibericus. The sequence continues at coordinate 47,487,244 of CM069865.1, read as the reverse complement.
CAGAAGGTGCCGGCTTCATCATAGAAGTCCCAATGGACGTGCCGGGCAGCAGCGGAGGATATCTGCGCGCATCTGTAGCTCTGGATCCCAGTCAATTTTAGGTCAGACTATAAGATGACTTTGAATATAAGATCATGGGTCTTTTTCAGAGAATTTTTTCACAATCCCGCGGCCCCCTGTTCGCAACTGGAGAGACCACGAGGCGAGCACCCCGGCTAACTCTATTCCCTGTGCAGCAACAAATATTCTCCTCCGCACCATGGAAGAATGACTTTGCTAGTCTGATCCTGGAGCTAAAACACACAGTGCAGGACGAGGTAAAAAAAATTGAGGTCAGATCTTGGAGGCCCGGAAACGAGGAGGGCAAAACATGCGACTGAAGCTGTGTCCCAGTCCCGCCACTTAACTTGCCTGGACCGCACAGTAACCCATTAGGCTGAACTCTTTGCAGACTATCGCAGATGATTGGAAGATCTGGATAACTGGGCCGTCGGCATAATATCAGGAACTGTGGGTTGCCTGAAGTCGCAAATGGCCTAGTCACAGGCATTTTTAATCTTATGCTTGGATGCCCGCCCTTGGAGGCAGTCAAGATGGACAGGGCTCACAGAGTGCATAGTGCGCAATTTGTAATACACAAAGACAACACTAGCACAAGTAAAAATAGTGAATAATAAATCAAAAGATACTCCTCCTATAGTACTGCAGCTCTCAGTTAAGTGCTCCTCGGGCACTCCAAATATCAAAACACACCAAAGCCGAGGCGCATGTAAAGGAGAAAAAAAGGAAACTATATATGTGTCAACTGGTATTGTTTAGTTCTCACACTCACAAGCAAAGGAAGATATCATGCTCATCAAAGTATAAATTCTTCTGGTTTATTTGCATAATCCAAAAAATATAAAAAAGACCCTGTCACAGACAGGGTAATCGGCTGAGCCATGACATGGGATTTTTGGGTTGAAAGGGGCTAAACGTCAACCGGACTTCCAGTGCATTCGTCACTTTCCCCACATGCCACAAAGAAACCAACCCGAACCACTAATGGTCACCCCCAAACCTCACAGCTAAAAGAACAAAAAGCTGCTACCACTAAGATTTACCGGGCATCTTCAGTTACCACAAAAATACAGTAGAACTGCAATATACACACAAACTCTTACTGACCAAATATCGAGCAAATTAACTCCCTAGTAACATGATATAAAAAGGCTATATCTAGGCTGAATTCGATTAGAGAACGAGAGACAGAACTGATTAAAAATATTTAATCTCTGTAAAATAAGTCACAGTGCTGCTACACAACAATAAACAGGACAAAACAGAAATTATCATACCATAGGTGGTTCCTGGAGTCTAGCATTGTTGTTGCTTTCGATGGTAAAAATGACTCTGTTGAGTACTCCTTGCACACAACTTTATCCCCCTCTATCTCTAGCTGAGATAGCCCAACTTTGTCACCTGCAAAGGGGATGGGCATAGGTGGCTCAGTAGATTATTACATCCTGAAGGTGGGGTCATAACTGCTGAACTTTGTCCTTAGAAAACAAAACATGAAATAGAAGGTTCCCTGCGCTTGGCATAATTATGACACCAGGTTCAGAAAATGGGGGAGTGTATAATAGTTCTGCCCCGGCGGCAGGCCAGAACAGTGTGCCCTGTCGAAAAGGACCCGGGGCTGGGTGTCCCGTAATGTGATCACTTGAAATAGTGTTATGTGGCCAGCCCCTATCCCCAGCCAGGATGGGGGCTGTAACGTAAGTTCGTAATGGCCTGCCTGGTAAATCTGAGCCGCCAAGGATAGCAAGTGTGTGAGGGCCTGAAGGTCCGGGGTAAGTGGAGCGGGGTACTCATGATCATGAGTGTTCTGAAGAGTGTGTGACTAGGGCCGGTGATCTCTGGTTGCTATGAAGGCCATGATCCGCAAGATGTGTGGGAAAACCTTCCACCCAAACTGTTGATATGTTAAAGAGGGCCTCCATCCTTGAGGTTCATGGATAATTGGTCTTAGGAGGCAGCCTGCTCCTCATGCAGAGGGTACTTCGCCATATCTGGGCAGCCGGCTGTCTGTAGAAGACGATGATAAATGTTCATCATCGGAGAGTGGTATAAGGTAATATCTCCCCGGATCTCTACTCGGTGTATCTGTCACACTCCCATCTTAAGGATGAGGTGTCAGCATGCTGAGTCTTCAGTGTGGTCAGGATGCTGGCCCCTTCTCCTGCAAGAAGTGTCTGGTCCGGCCACCAAAGATGTCAGTCTGAGCTTTTGCTCGAGTGTTGTAACAAAGGGTGTTCTGTTTGGCATCAAACCGCTCTGGGGGGCTTCCTCTGTCCATCAGAATAAAAATCTGAGTGCACTGAGGGTCATGGTTTGGGAGGGTCATCTGAAAAGCCTCCAGATGCGGAGCTCTGTAGAAGTGCGACCGGCCATGTTGACAGTTAGCCACGCCCCTCGGTTGTGAGATTTAATGGCTTGGTAGATCTATGGCATTGCTCTCAGAGATGCAATTTATCATTAATAATACTTTCTGGGATGCCCCCAAAGCAACCGTTCATTGCTGCATCTAGATCAATCGTCTAATTTGGATAGTTTGGATTCCAATAGCTCAATCTTTGATTGATTGGTTTTGTTTCTTCTGTTTGCCCCTTAATCTGGAATTCAAGGTTTTACTACTTTTTTCATTTTTGTACCTATTGCAAGTAATTCTCCCTTCAGATCCATAACATTCAGATGAATCATGTGTTTATTTCTTCAAATTGGTTGTGTAATGCTATTGATAAATGTTCTTGAAAAGCGTTATGTAGATCAAATTTATATGTTCTATCTGTTATAGGATCTTCTTCATTTGGAGGAGAATGGTTTCTGGGATTTTCCAACTCAGGCCTTTTTTGGTCTGTTCTTGTTGTGTGTGGAGAAAAGAAGGATAGCCTCTTTTCGGGCTTTGAGTCTTATCTCTTTTATTTTGAGCTTTATTTTCTGGTGCCCTCTTGCTGGCCATCTTTCTTGGTTCGCAAAAAGCAGAGGGAAAAAAAAGAGATTCCTAGTTCTTTCTTCCTGTCAGTGGTACTAGTTGTGAGTATTTTAGTTTGCCCCCACACTTTTTTTTTTATAAAGTTGAGACTCAATTGGCTCTTCTCTTTAAACTCTTTGCAATCTCAGTGGTACAATAAGCATCCAAACCTGGGTTGATCTCCCCTCTTAGTAAGTTTATTCAGTGTCAACTAGTCATAGAATAGACAGGGCTGGCATCTGCATATATAGCTTAACCTCTTCTGGTCTGTAATCTGCCCAGATGGAAAAATATTTATAGTCTTTGAGCAACAATATTTAAAGTCACATAGCAGCAATAAACCAAAAGCTTCTCTCTCTCTCTCCTTTGTCTTTTCCCAGAGAGTTGCATCTTCTTTACTGCTACCTATATTACCAGAATCAGCTACCGTAGGTTTTCTACATATATCAGGTATAACATCCATTTATCTCTCCTCCCAATTAATCAATTTGAGATATATTCAAAGAGGCATCATACATGAGGGGTATAATTCCCTTAAAGTACCATACCCTCAGCAGTCCCTCTGAGTTGGATCTCTGGGTTAACTTCAGAGATATCCCTCTTAGTAACATACAGAGAGTCTTTTTAACTTTTTAAACACCCAAACATCTGAGAGACCCTGATTATTATATTGTATCACCATCTTCAGGTATCAGTTAGCAAGAAATCTATAGCCAAGATATATGCAAAGTAAAATGTCTGGTATTTAGCTGCCTTTAGGGAACATGGGTTTGTAAACTTTTAGATATGCAAAGGTCCAGGAGTTTTGTGAGCCCTCCTGTTGCTGTTTTTTCGCAGAACTATGCAGCCCCACTTCAGCGTGATGGCACAGCGTTCTCCTACAACAAAAGGCATAAGATAAGAAAATCCACGTGAACCTCCTCTAAACCATGTGGACCTCCGCTAGCTCTGCCACTCAGTGATCATGGAGAACCGTCTGACACTAGGGTGTGTGGGAGCTTCTGGCATAGGCCTGTGGTCCCTTCCCTGTCGCTTCTCTCTCCAGCTCCGAAAAAAAGTGAGACACAACACGTGTTTACGTCATCGCTCCTCCCCTCACCAGATCGACTGCTTTTAGCGGTTTTGAATTTCTACTCTGTCCAGGAACTGGGACCCCTAACTTGGAAAGCTCAAGCAGTAGAAGGGTTCCAGCATATCCTGCTTAGTTACCCTCTCTAGGGTTTTCCTGCTTTCACTTACCAAAAGGCTTGTTTTACTCTCTCTACCCCTACCTCTGTATTTTATCTATACTGCAGTTTCTAGTAAAACCCTTTTCCAATACTGCAGTTCCTTGCAAATGTCCCCTTTTGGCCTTATTCCAGTACTTATTTCTTTGTTTCATTATCTGTTCTCAACCTACTCCTACTTTAACACTGATATTTGGTGTTTAAACAGCACACCAATTTTAGTGTGTTGTATGTAATTTGTATTAATAAATATAATTATATTTATTTAATTGCCCTCTAGATTGTAAGCTTGCGAGCAGGGTTCTCTACCTCATGTACAAGTCTGTTCTAGTTTGTCCCTTCTATGCTCTGTACCCAGCGCTATGTAAATTGTTGGCGCTGTATAAATAAATGTTAATGTAATGTTAAGCAGTAATTTCTATTTTTTTATTTGTTAGGGGGGAAGGGAAATGGTACTTAAAGGATTCTTTAAACCAATGACTTTTTTTCTGGTCTGAATCATATCTAGCACAGAGCTGTTTTGACACTGACATAAAGTTGAATTTGTTGCACTCTGACCCCCACCCCTTGTTCACAAATACATTTTCCTTTTGGATTGTGGTGATAGCAACAATTCTATAAAAATTATTTTAAATCCTGCAAAAACTGACTACTAAGTTGATGTTTCTGGTAAAATATAAGCACTAGAACTAATTTCTTCTTAAAACTTGGCATGTTATTCTGTGAAGGTCTCAGTTAAGGTCCAAAGAATTAAAAAAAATCCATACATATATAAGTGAACATGTTTAGGGGGTTAACTATCACTGTTCCCAATCTTTTGCACACTGCCCTGTCCCCCTTTTTTACTGTGCACATAAATTCATGACATGAAAATGAACATTAAGCATTAACTAATAAACCGTACAAATATGTTTGTTTTTTTGCCACAGTGCCATTTCAACTCACAATAAATCATTAAGCACCTGTGAAAAATATTTTTTATATTTTTATACAGTAGAATTGTTTTGAACTCTAAAAATATGCAATTTATAGCTTTTGTTATGTCCTCAATATCAAATCAAGCAATAATCAGTGAAAGGCTATACAAGAAGGTTTTGGTGGGAAAGTTGGGCAAGTGGCATTCTACAGCTATGTGCTATCTATCCTATTTCACACCTTATAAATTTACCCATATGCGAGGATCATGTACAATATTACTTCTCAGCACTGTTTGGTGTTTCGGTATGATGTTTTTTAATCTCTACTCGTGGGAAACTCAGATTAAGGTCACCGTTATCCCCTTAGCGATTTTATTCATAAAACCAATTTTGTGTAAACATACATGCACATCTGCAATATTTATAGGCGACAGCTCTCTAGAGGCCTTGGTCAATGACCCAAGGCTTTTTAGACCTCTTGTTGCTCTGGAGACAAGGAATGATGTCATCACAAGGGAGAAAATCCCAAGGTGTTTGGAAAAAATGTGCTTCAGGCAGTTTGAATAATATGGAAAAACATAACCGTCTTCATTAAAAGACATTGAGAGCTATTATATCCTGCTTTGATATAAACCAGATGGAACAATCATAATTTATCCATATATTAATGCAGCCCTCTTTTCTAAACATATGGATACCAACTTTTCATAAATTAGAAAGTGTTAATCATATAGATAGTGCAGTGTTTGTTTTTTTGGAAAGGCTGCATTAAATAAACTTTTGATAATGTGACTGTTTGTGAAATTTTATCTAACTTGATTTGATGTGCCCAATTTTAAGCAACCTTTGCCTGTGTTATGTGGGGGCTAACAATTGGACATAGGGGCTGCTCTGTAACTTGACTTGGGGCTGCACCACTTTTCTCTTTTGAATGTATCACTGTGTAGGCACCTTGTGCGTGCCAGTGACTTTTCACCCTTTCTTATATGAGGGTCTAATTGAGATAATTAGGTTAAGAATGAAAGCATTTATCTGTCATTCTATTTAAGTGTCTGGTCTGTCAGTGTCGACTATAGGATCAATATATAGGGGGCACATAAGATACCACCGTCAAAACTGGGGGGTGGAGGATCACAAATAATTTCCACCACTAAAGAATACCAGTTAGTTAAGAAGCAGCATTATGTATAATCTTTGTATATGAAGGCAAGCTCTAGATCGCTTTCATATACACATATTATACCTATGCTGCTGCTCCAGATTACATTCATATACAAAGATTGTACATCTGTTTCTGTATAATCTCTGTATATGGAGGCAATCTTTCTATATGAAGGCAATCTGGAGCAACAGCATAGGTATAATCTCTGTATATGAAGGCATTCTGGAGCAGCAACATAGGTATCATCTCTGTATATGAAGGCATTCTGGAGCAGCAACATAGGTATCATCTCTGTATATGAAGGTATTCTGGAGCAGCAGCATGTCTGTGTACATAAAGATATTTTGTCCGTTCCAAAATTCTGCAGGGGGGAAGGGTGACCACATTTTATTTTTTCCATTCTGAGACACATTATGAGGAAGCCTTGGGAACCATTTCAATATCCGATTGAATAATATATTTAAAATAATATGCCATCATTATCAGACAGGAGCATTTTGAGAGAATTAACTCTAATTGAGGATTATTCTAGCCTTGGTGTAGAAATAATCTAAATTTTATTAAAGACCAAGAGGCTAGTATTTGCATAAACCTTCTTCACTGATAAACCTCCAGCAGCAAAACAGTTAAACTTACTGATAGTAAAACAAACATTCAGTAAACAGTAAACAGTACAAAACACCCCAGCAAACACTTCCTCTTTATTTTATGTGCCGATCAGGAGAAACACCAAATTTCAAAGAGGTAGTTCCAACGTTCTACTGAATAGAAGACGGAGCAGATAACAGCCTTCAGATCCGAGATCAAGCTGAAAGGGGACAGGAGAAACAACGTGAAAGTAAACATATTCTGCAAGCTGTATACAGCATATCAATAGACAGAGAACCAATAACTAAGGTGTAGAATCAAAATGCAAACACATATTAATAAACATATTTTATTAATTAGGACGTATAAGCTAATGCAAGACACATAAGCAACACATGGAAATTATGAGGTGGGAAAAAAGGAAAAGGGAGGGAAATACTCACCTCCTGCATTTAATAAAATTTAGATTATTTCTACACCACGGCTAGAATAATACCCAATTTTATGGCAATACATGAGGCTTTGTATTTGCAATTTTAACATTGGTGCAGCAGAGAGGTCGACACGTGAGTCTGAGGTCAGAAGTAGAAAACATGAAAGATCGACTCCCTGGACGCCATAACATCTGCTAGCGAACCACCCAAAGATAGGTCCGCGGAAGACGTGCCCGCTAAACGAATGAGCGGTGAAACAACCATCTATGCCTGTCAAATGTAACAGCCATTTAATCCAACGTGAAATGGTGGAGACCCACACCGATATAAAGGGACGGACATAGGAAATGAAGAAAGGACCCCGAGCTGCAGAGCGGAGAGGTGCCGTGGAAGAGAGATAGCAGGGAGTCTGGGGTGATCAGGAAAATATGTATATGAAATGGAGGTAGACTGAGACTTAGTTCTCCATGAGATAGTAATGGCCACTCCTTCAGGGGAGAGTCTACGTTGAAAGCACAATTGTCCGAAACCCGGTGGAACGACACAGAGACAGCGAGACATAATAAAAAAGCAAGTTTAGCCGAAAGGTGTTGCAGACACAGGAGATCCTTATCCAGCCAACCTTCAACAAAACTAATTACTTGGGAGATGTCCCAAAAGGAGGAGGTCAAGCCAAGTGAATGCAGACAGATCCTTGCCCACTCCCGAACCGCTACCAGGGATGTGAGCCACTGAGAGAGCCAAACGAAAAATGTTAATTGTCCAATATGATTTACCCTGTGTAAACAAAGAGGCTAGAACATTTAGAAAAGTTACCATAGTGGCCATAAAGGAATTGAGCTGTTGTCCCAAACACCAGCTATGCCAGATCCTCCAAGCATGGAGGTAAGACTTCCTGGTACCTGGAGCCCATGAATGCCAGACAATAATCGATAAGGACGATAATCGTAACACATCCCTTGAACCCCTGAAACTGTCCAAGCCACCAAGCACAGATTGTCCTGCAGGATGAAAATTCCCCTGAGGTACCACCAGTTGATCCAGAGATGTCGGCAAAAGAAGGGGGTCCCTGCACGACAGCTCCAGCAAGAGAGGAAACCATAGCTGAGTCAACCAGAGAGGGGTGATCAGGAGAACTGTGGTGCCCTACAGCCCCCCTCCCGATGGAGGATCTGAAGAATCATCGAGAATGGTGGAAAGGCATAAGCCCCTTGAGGCGGCCACAACTGGAGAAAGGTATCTACTGCTGACGACAGCAGATCCAGCATCCAACTGAAGAAGATCTTTGTCTGATGCTTTATCCTGGAAGGTACCCCGAAGCTGATCGAGGTGCTGAAATACCAAGGGATGTAAGCGCCAATTGCTGCTCTCCCTCCAATGATGAGAAAACCAGTCTGCCACAAGAGTGTCCTTTCCAGGTAGGTACTCTGCCTGAATGGACAGGTGATGATCCAGACAATACTGGTAGAGGTCCTTGGTCAATACTGTCAGGAGTTTGGAGCGAGAGCCACCTAGGCAGTTGATGTAGCAATGCGTGAGATCTTTGGTGAAACTGCGTATGGTGAAAGAGTCGCCATTTGTTTAAGGCAGTTGATATGGAGACTTCTCTTCTCCAGAGTCCAGAGACCTCGGGTGGCCACTTCCCTGCACAAAGCACACCCAGCCCAGTAGACTGACATCGGAGTCCAGAGTAAAGTCTGGCAGGCGGCCGAAATTAGCTTTGCCGTTTCATGCCTCTATGTGGTTTAGCCACCAGTCGAGTTCTAGCTGAACTTTGTCCGTGATGAAAACCATCTGATCATAGTAGTCTGAATAAATACGGTGAAGAGTCTTGAGCCATTTCAGAGTGCGGAAAATGTAGGGGCCCTGGGAAGATCACCTGAATAGAGTCTGACAGCAAGCCGATCATGCGAGCAATATCCTGTAGGGAGTAATGCGAGCGTCGGAGGAGAAGAATTGGCTTTTTGATGGTCGAAATCTTCGATTGAGGGAGTTTCAGAACTGAACATACGTACATAGTAAATTTGAGAAACTGGACCGATTGAGTCGGGACTTGATCTGATTTGGCCTCGTTGATCACATACCCTCGTTCTTGGAGTAGATGGATTTGTCCCTGCATAGTGTAGGACGATCTTGGGCCATCAAAAGAATGTAGTCTGGATAGATTATGGAGCGAATCCCCTGAGCACGTAAGAACTCCATGACAGGCTTCAAGAGTTTTGTGAAACACCAGCGGACTGAACTGAGTCTGAACAGGAGGCAGGTGAACTGCCACAGGCAGCCGGAATTTTCTGTTGCCTGGATGGATAGGAATCGTGAGATAAGCATCCATCCATTTAGATCCAAGTGGGCAAACCAATCTCGTTCCCTGAGAAGATCACATAAAAGATGGATGCCTTCCATCTTGATGTGTCGATAGGATACAATGCCTCAGGAAATCGGGAGCCAGCTCTGCTGGCGGCATGGCCCCTCTGCCGGCCAGCTCTGTAGGAAAAACGGTCTCCTCTGAAGACTTGTCACATGGAAGCTTGTGCTATGTTTAGGGAAGCAAAAATGTTGATGTGTTGGTTCAGGTTCTTAAAAAATATGTCCCCAAAGAGCAGGTCATTTGCTTCAGGGCCCAGTTCTTTAGTGGCCAACTCTGTCAATTTATTGTCCAGCTTGAAGAGCGCAGCTTTGTGGCATTCTGTAGATAACGCTGAGTTGTGCTGCCAAGTAGGCAGAGGGCACATTGAGCCCATTCCCTGGTCAGTTGGGGATCCAAGGGAGCTCCATCTGTGAGACGTCATCCGCCATCAAAAAAATTTGGGTCAGAGGGCTAGAGACGTCCAGTAGCTTGTCCTGGACAGACCGCAGGCCCTGTTCCAACCCCTTCTTGGGGTCCTTAACACTTTGTGCCATGAATGTGGCAAAGGTCGGGTCGAAATCCAAAGTATGTGCGACCTTGTCCAGCAGTGTGGGTTTCAGGCATTTGGCCCTTAGCTTCTGGTGGACATCTGTCTTGAGAAGTTCGAGTAGCCAGTATCAAGAATTTGGCAATATGCACCTGGAGAGTCCACTCCGAGGACCGTGGGTGACATAAGGTCCGAGGGTCGAACATGGGGAGGCCTGCAGCATCCAGAATCTTCACTGAAGTGTCTGAGTTAAAACCACCAGGAGGATGATTGCTCAGCATGGTCTCCGTATGTAGGAATGTTGTGCAAGGTCGGTAGGGAAAGAGTGCCTGAGGATCCGGGTTTGGAGTTCTCTGCATCATATTCATGGAGAACCTCGAAGGCATCAGAGGGTACTGCAGTTTTGTCTGGTACTGATGATACAGTAGGGAGAGAGCCGTCTTTAGCCATCTTGAGGGGCGTCCTGCCCTTCATGGAAATCCGTGCCAATGTGTCTGGCCAGGGCCTCTTGAAAGAGGGATCCAAAGTAGACATGTGATGAGAACCTTCCAATCCAGAATCATCATGATTGGTTGGGGAGCATCCCCCATGGAGGTTAGCCGAGGGTTGAGCAATAAGGGTCTGTGGCCCATTTGAGGGGGTCACCCTCTGGTATATGGTAATTAGGTTGCCTGTCTGGATTTAGTAATAACAAACAATGAGCAGCTTATCTCAAACATCAAAGTAAGGGAACACTTGGGCAATAGTGACCATAACATGGTTTCGTTTGAGATTAATGCAAAAAAGCAAATTGGTAACTACGCCACCAAAACACTTAATTTTAGAAGGGCCAACTTTGATGGACTAAGGGCATCAATGGAACATTTAGACTGGGAACGATTGTTTTCTGGACTAAACACAGAAGACAAGTGGAATGCCTTTAAGCACACATTACAAAAGTACACATCCCAATATATACCTTTGGGAAACAAATACAAAAGACACAAATCAAAACCAATGTGGCTTACCTGTACCGTGAAACAGGAAATGCAAAACAAGAAAATGGCATTCAAACATTATAAAAGCAAGGGATCAACATTATCATTTATAAAATACAAAGATGCCAACAAAGCCTGCAAAAAGGCAATTAAAATGGCTAAATTGGAAAACGAGAAAAAGATTGCCAAGGAGAGTAAAATTAACCCCAAAATTTTTTATAAGTATATAAATGGAAAAAAGCTAAAGAGGGAAAATGTTGGGCCCTTGTTATCCCAAATGGGAAATTTGGTAAGTGAGGACAGAGAAAAAGCAGACATTTTAAATACTTTTTTTTCTTCGGTTTATACTAAGGAAGAACAGATGGATGAGCCCCTGCTACCGGAAGTTACGGAACAGTCACCACAAACATGGGATTGGCTGACACAGGAAAAAGTGTTTATGCAATTAAACTCTGTTAAGATAGACAAGGCCCCAGGGCCAGATGGTATACACCCAAGGGTCCTTAGAGAGTTAAGCATAATTCTGGCCAGACCAATATTTATGATCTTTAGGAATTCGTTCAGTTCAGGTATAGTGCCAACAGACTGGCGAAAGGCGGATGTCATTCCAATATTTAAAAAGGGATCAAAATCTCTGCCTGGTAATTATAGGCCAGTGAGCTTGACATCTGTAGTGGGGAAATTATTTGAAGGATTGCTAAAGGTGTACACTCAAGAATACATCTTGAATCAGAATATAATTAGTAAAAGTCAACATGGTTTTGTGAAAGACAGGTCTTGTCAAACAAACTTAATAACATTCTATGAAGAGGTCAGTAAAAATATAGATCTAGGTGTGGCAGTTGATGTGATCTATTTGGATTTTGCTAAAGCATTTGATACAGTTCCACACAAAAGGTTACTCTACAAATTGAGAGAAATAGGATTGGGGGCAAATGTATGTATTTGGATTTAAAATTGGCTAAAAGATAGAACACAGAGGGTTGTTGTAAATGGTAAAGCTTCAAATTGGACCAGGGTAGTGAGCGGAGTACCTCAGGGGTCTGTTTTGGGACCTCTTCTTTTTAATCTGTTTATTAATGATCTCCCACGTTGTGCTGAGTGCCATGTCTCAGTAGTTGCTGATGACACAAAATTAGGTAAGGTAATAAAGACTAATCTTGATGTTTTTTCTTTACAGGAAGATTTGGACAGAGTGGGGAACTGGGCAAGAAAGTGGCAAATGAGGTTCAATATAGACAAATGTAAAGTTATGCATTATGGGAAAAATAATAACAAAGCAACATATACGTTAAATGGTATTTCCCTGGGAAAAACTATTAACGAAAAGGATTTAGGAATCATTGTAGATAACAAACTTGGCAACAGTGCCCAATGCCAGTCAGCAGCTGCAAGGGCCAATAAGATATTGGCATGTATAAAACGAGGTATAGATTCACGGGAGGAGGACATCATCTTGCCTCTTTACAAATCAATGGTAAGACCTCACCTTGAATATGCAGTATAATTCTGGGCACCAGTCCTTAAAAAGGATATTAAGGAACTAGAAAAAGTGCAAAGGAGAGCTACAAAATTAATAAGGGGATTGGAGGATCTTAGTTATGAAGAGAGACTTACAAAATTGCATTTATTTACTTTAGAAAAAAGGCGTCTTAGAGGGGATATGATAACATTATATAAATATGTGCAGGGCCAATATAAGGAGCTCTCCAGGGACCTGTTCATTAATAGAAATGTACAAAGAACAAGAGGTCACCCCCTGAGACTGGAAGAGCAAAGATTTCATAGGCAGCAAAGGAAGGGATTCTTTACGGTAAGGACAATAAAATTATGGAACTCACTGCCAAGAGAGGTAGTGCTATCAACCACAATAGATGCATTTAAAAATGGTCTGGATGATTTTTTTTAGAAAAGCAGAACATACAGGGGTATTAATAATAGAATGAGCATTAATAATAGAGCTTTTTGATCCAAGGAGAAATCTGATTGCCCTTTTGGAGTCAAGAAGGAATTTTTTTCCCCCTAGGAGGCAACATTCGAAAAAGCTTCCTTAGGGGTTTTTTTTGCCTTCTTTTGGATCAAAACGCAGAAATGATAGGTAGAAGGGTTGAACTTGATGGACTTTTGTCTTTTTTCAACCTAAATTACTATGTTACTATGTTACTATGTTGCAGATATTTGAGAGGAAAAAAATCGTCCTCAGGAAAAAACAGCTGTGCTGCAGTGAAATAGGCAGGGGCAAAGCACACAGTGTTGTAATAAAAACAAACAAGAGGGGGTCACCCTCAGGGTCAATGTACTCAGTACTGCAATAAAATAAATAAGAGGGGGTCACCCTCTGGTGCAGAGCAGGACAGACTCAGTGTCCAGAGATAAAGAGGGGATCCTGATGAAGCCTATTTAAAACGGGCGAAACGAGTTGATCAGATCAAGCATTACTTATTGGAGATTGAGACTCTCCATAGCGATTTGTCAGAACCGTATCCTGTTTTATCCTGTGTTCCAGACTTTGTTTCCTTGTGATGTTCCTGATCTTAAGTGTAAGATTCTATATGCATTTTTTATTAAATTGAATTACCATTTACTGATATCTTTTTATTCTTGGAGGTTGAAAGGACATCAACCCAGGAGAAAGAACCTTCAATTTTGTATACAGTTTGTCCTAACAATATGGACTATATGTGAGTGCTATGTGTTTTACATCCTGTACTTTTGTACAGTCCATATAGATTTATCTGCTACACTGGTCACTTTTAAAACATTTTAGCGCACTGTCACTTTGTGTTAATTGTTTAAATATTTTATTATTTCACAAGCTTAAGTATCCATGTAAAGCTTGAGTAGGAACACTGGTGCATCAGTGGCCTGCAGTTGATCAACCATCTTTGTTATTTATTTTTATTTATTTAGAAAGTGTTTTTCCAGGAAGAATACATTGAGATTTCTCTATTTTTTTTTAATATTTTTTTATTAAACATTTTCTTTTACAAAGAGTACAAAATATTAATTTACAATACAAAATATAAAAAGACAATTGATTAACATATAATTTACTTCAGTATAAATGTTCCTCGGATTTTAATAGGAACTACCATAGATCTCCGTCTAACTTAGTAGTTACAATTTCGCAGGGTGTTTCACAAAACTTCTTTAAGTAATTACCGTATTTTCCGGCGTATAAGACGACTTGGCGTCTTATAAGCCGAAAAAATCGCATCTATATTTTAACCTTTTAGGTTAAAATAAAGAGTTTCCCACCCCCCTTACCCAATCCTCAATCCCCAGTACTTACCTATTTTCTGCTCTGTCTCCCACTGTTAAGCCGGTCCGTGGCTGTGAGGGAAGCGTTGTGAGCTCCCCTCAGGCCGCGCGGACAATAAAGTTTTGTTTAAAAAAAAAGTTTAAACAGACTTTATTGAAGCCGCGCGGCCTGAGGGGAGCTCACAACGCTTCCCTCACAGCCACGGACCGGCTTAACAGCGCGAGCGGAGACAGAGCAGAAAATAGGTGAGTAAATCCCAGTACCCGGCGTATAAGACGACCCCCCAACTTTTGAGAAGATTTTCAGGGGTTAAAAAGTCATCTTATACGCCGGAAAATACGGTATTTAAAAAATGTTATATCAGGAGAATGCTTTAGTAAACTATCCTTCCCCAAAATATTCCTGTCAATTGCCTTCTTTACATATCTAACTTCACAAAACAACAGTTATACACATATATTAAACACATACTAACTCATTTTACAAATGCTCCCCTCACTCCCACGCTTTCCAGAGAACTGGTTATGCCCTAAGTAAGCTAGGAGTGTGCCTGGAGACAAGCCTCCATGAGTGTTATAATCACACTATAGTGCAAACTACACAATGTATTGTACTGAGTGTCGAGTTTACCGAGATGGGTCTGAGGGGCAGAATCATACACAACATCTCCATAGTCTAAGATCGGCATTAAAATTTGCAGCACAATACTTTTCCTTACTGTGGAATCTAGGTTTGATTTGTTTCCAAAGAGCGACCAATTTAGCTTGTTTAGCAGAAGATCATGATCAACCGTATCAAGGGCCTTTGAAAAGTCTAGGAAAATTGTACCTCTGAGTTCACCAGTTATGTGTATAGGAATAACATTTGGGGTTCATCCTGGGGTCTGATTGCCTTTCTAAGTTTATGTATCATATAGTAATCAGGTTCATCAGTGAATAATGTGCAAAGCATTAACCTCAGTTTCCCATTGAATTGTGAGACACTGTTTCTCATCATCATCAGTTTCCCATTGAATTGTGAGACACGGTTTCTGCGTAGTACAAATCAATGTGTTTTTTACATGAAACATACCTCCTAACTTGTGCCCGCAGCAAATCTGGACTCTGGGGAGAGGGATCTTGGGAGTTCCAATGTCAGCACTAACGAGCATGCATGGTAGCACTGCAGGTGCGGATCCAGAGTCTGATCTCGGGAGGGGCACATGTCCGTCTGTCTTTTTTTCTCTCCCATGTCCGTCTGTCTTTTTTTCTCTCCCATGTCCGTCTGTCTTTTCCTCTCTCCCATATCCGTCTGTCTTTTCTTCTCTCCCATGTCCGTCTGTCTTTTCCTCTCTCCGATGTCAGTCTGTCTTTTCCTCTCTCTCATGTCCTTCTGCAAAGCTCCTCTCCCTTCCCATGTCTGTCGCACTCCTCTCACTCCCCGTCTCCCTCTGTCTCTCTTCCTTTCCATGTCCGTCTGTCTCTCCTCTCATTTCCCATTTCTCTGTCTCTTCTCTCCCATTCCATGTCTATCTGTCTCTCCTCTACCATGTCTGTCTGTCTCCCCTCTCCCATGTCTGTCTGTCTCTCCTGCCATCCCATATCTGTCTGTCTCTCCTCTGCCATCCCATGTCTGTCTGTCTCTCCTCTGCCATCCCATGTCTGTCTGTCTCTCCTCTACCATCCCATTTATGTCTTGCTCTTCTCCCTTCCCATTTATGTCTCTCTCCTCTCCCTTCCCATATCTGTCTGTATCTCCTCTGCCATCCCAAATCTGTCTGTCTCTCCCCTCCATCCCATGCCTGTCTGTCTCTCCTCTGCCATCACATGTCTGTCTGTTTCTCCTCTACCATCCCATTTATGTCTCTCTCTTCTCCCTTCCCATTTATGTCTCTCTCCTCTCCCTTCCCATGTCTGTCTGTCTCCTCTCCCTTCCGATGTCTCTCTCTATTCTCTACCTCCTATGACTGTCTCTTTGTCTCTCTAAACATGTATGTGTCTCTCCTCTTCCCAATAGCTCTCTTTTCCTCCTCTCCCCCATACGTGTTCTCTCCTCTCTCCCCCACCCGTCAGTGTTCTCTCCTCTCTCCCCCCATTAGTGTTCTCTCCTCTCTCCCCCACCCGTCAGTGTTCTCTCCTCTCTCCCCCCATTAGTGTTCTCTCCTCTCTCCCCCACCCGTCAGTGTTCTCTCCTCTCTCCCCCCATTAGTGTTCTCTCCTCTCTCCCCCACCCGTCAGTGTTCTCTCCTCTCTCCCCCCATTAGTGTTCTCTCCTCTCTCCCCTCCTATCAGTGTTCTTTCCTCTCTCTTCCCCCATCAGTGTTCTCTCCCCCCCCCCTCCCCCCAGTGGTGTATCTTGGTCTTGTGCTGCTCTAGGCAGACAAAATGTGGGCGACCCCCCCTACCCATGATGCACACCCACAACATGACCCATAACCCACGTTGCACACCAAGGACATGCCCCATCACCCCATTTACATGCCTCCATTACCCCATTACATACACATTGCCAATATCATTTGCCATTAATATTCCCCAGCCAATTTGCCCAATAATATGCCAGTATTATTTGCCATTAATATGCCCCTGCCAATTTGCCCAATAATATGCCAGTGTTATTTGCCATTAAGTTACAGCCAATTTGCCCAATAATATGCCAGTGTTTTTTTGCCATTTAATATGCCCCTGCTAATTTGCCCAATAATATGCCAGTGTTTTTGCCATTTAATATGCCCCAGCCAATTTGCCCAATAATATGCCAGTGTTTGCCAGTGTCATTTGCCATTTAATATGCCCCTGCCAATGTGCCCAATAATATGCCAGTGTCATTTGCCATTTAATATGCCCCTGCCAATTTGCCCAATAATATGCCAGTGTCATTTGCCATTTATTATGCCCCTGCCAATTTGCCCAGTAATATGCCAGTGTCATTTGCCATTTAATATGCCCCAGCCAATTTTCCCAATTATATGCCAGTGTCATTATTTGCCATTTAATATGCCAGTGTTATTTGTCATTAATAAGCCCCTGACAATTTCCCCACTACATCCCCCCATCACCCCACTCCCCAACACTTACCTGTTTTCCCTGGTGGCTAGTGGCAGGCAGCATGGTCGCCTCCATGCCGCCTGTTCAGCTCCCAGGCGGTTGTGCCGACAGGTCACATGACCCGGCGTGCGTATGACATCAGCCTGCCAGTCACGTGACCTGTCGGCATTTCCGTGTCACACTGCACGGGAAGTCGAATAGGCAGCACAGAGAAACCACAGAAAAACTATGTGCTGCCTGTTTGGCTCCCCGTGCAGCCAGAGCCATGGTGAAGGGGGTTCTTCTGATCTCCTCTCACCGTCTCTGCCTGCAAGCTTGTTTTTTATTTTTTAAAGCAGCGTTCCCCCCCCCCCCCTCTTCTCGTAGCACTGTCACTCAAACTGGCACCGGTGACCCAGACACCGGAGAATAAAATTGGGACTGCTGAATTGCTGTCCTGAATCCCAAGCTCTATCTATGTCCCAAAAGCAGCAGAGAGACTCCAAAGTGTGACTGTCCTGCACAAACCAGGACAGTTCTGAGGCATGCCTATAATGCTCCATAAGTGACATTATGGCTATGTAAAAACACTATAAATAAATATACTGTTATATCTTTGACCTTTCACTATTAGATCTTCAATTGCTAATTAAGGGCTCAGCTACAAATATTAATCAAGTAACGATGGAAGGATTTTAGTGGCTGACTTACTCTCTTTGCAAAGCTATTAATCAAATGGCTATGCAATGGTTCACATCACACTCAATGAGGCTTACAGCAATAAAGCCACAATAACAAAGTAAACACATGGTTTCTATACACAGTAGAATTTGTTTCTGCTAGCTATTTCCATGCAATTAATATAATCCTATATTGGCATTTGTACTAGTTATATGTATTTATGTACTAGTTATATGTATTTATGTTTGTTTAACCTTATATACTCAAAATTATATCTATTTAGCTGGCAAAAAGAGGACTATTTTTACACTGTGTTGACATTTTAATATTTTCATATTTGAGATTATTAAGAGCATTCATGTCATTGCTTTTAATGGCCATATTTAGACTTTTGTGGTAGTAGAAGGTTAATAACGTTTAATGTAATGTTGAGCAATTGGAGGCAATTTTTGTCTGGAAACAAAGTTAACTATCATACAGTGCCATCTCTTCTTTTCCTTGTACACTGACTTTCTTTTTGCCACATGGAACCAATAATTTATAAAGACACGGAGGCTCATATTATGCTTATCTCTTTCTTTATTTACCCTCAGCAGCAAAGAGAATGCATTAGAAAAATTTAACCAATGAGAACATACCAAATATATAATATCCCTCCCCTCCTCTATAAAGTCCAGTGTAATAGGAAATACATCCTCTTTCTTTGCTGCTCCCTCAGCTAAGTACATCTATAATTTTCTAGAATATTGCTATGATATTTGATATGTTTATATTATATATGTAGGAATATATATATATTTATATCTTCCTGTAGCTATGTAATTTTATGTTTAATCATTGCATTGGTTTTGATTATTTGCCTTTTATCATTGCATTTATTTTCCATTTACTTTCAGTTTCATTTGCATAGCTGTTTATCTTCTGTTACTATCAGGGGTTCGGTTGTGTTCCCCTCCTCTCCCTTTACCTTTTTTTCTGTCAGTTTCCTATGTTTTTATCTATTTTCTGTTTTTCTCCATTTATTCCCGGGCTTCTGGACCACTGCATATGTGCAAATAACATTGCGGCGGCCATTTTCTTGGAGCCCGTTTTTCCTCATAGAGGACTCATGTTTTAACATTACGGCGGCCATTTTCTTGTAGCCCATAGTGCAGATATTATGCACGGCGGCCATTTTAAGTCTGTGTGACACTGATCTTAGTGGATACTGCACAGCCTTACTGCCTGCTCCGTTTTTACTCCCGTTTTTTGCTCCCTTAAGGTGATATTGCCTATTATTTCTGCCTGTTTTTCTCTGCCTTGTATTGCTGTTAATGATTATGGATAGTCAGATCCCTGTCACATCTCCATCCCCCACTATGCATGCTGCTCAGCAAGGTGGGATTTTTCCCAATATAGAGGAGGCCTCCTCTGAGATTATAGATTCTGAGGATCTACATAATTACTTGGACTCTGCTATGTCTAAGTCAGTGACCAAGGCAATTCAGTCTGCTATGGGGATGATGTCATCTAATATTGCCCAGTCTATCTCCTCTGCCTTAGCCACACACTCTAAGGCTGCCCCGACACCCCCACCCTCTAAAGGGAAACGGGCGTTACCTGCCGCCCCGGGCAAGAAAGCGTCATGTAAAACGCATCATACAATGCCTCATGCTTCCAAGCTGATTAAGATGGGCAAGGCTACGCCTGCCGAGGATGTCGTGGTTACACCACGGGAAAGAGCTAGGTACCGGGCTAAAACGGTACGTTCATGGAAATCGGCAAAGGCCGATAATGATTCATCGCAGTCTGACTCGATGTCGGAAGAGGTTTTGGAGGAGTCAGAAGACCCTGACGTCCTGATATCTGAGGACGAGTTCCCAGTCGGGCAAACAGTTGGCCAGGTACCCCCTTTGGTCCCTACAGAGACCTCGGCCTTGATAGATCTCCAGGGCGAACCTCTGTTTGACCCTACCAACCTCCACCACCCCCGTTCTGCGGAATGGTTCCCCACAGACCATATTGCACAATACATTGCATTCCGGGTCCGTAATCCCCTTGATAAGGCCTCTCGCAATAAACTGCGAGCAGAGTGTCCAAGGCCCACAGTCCCTGATATGGCCTGTGACACGCCTGAAGTGGATCCAAAAATAGCCCAGTTCCTGGGCAAGACAGGTTGGAAGACCAAAAAAGGTTTAGATTTTTCACTTAAAGTGTGCCAAGACAAGGTTCTAGACATCATGGGGCCTTGTGCAAAGATATTTGAGCTGGTGGAGTCAGGCCTATCCACTGATACGCCTGTTGATTTACCCGCCATCAAAGGATGGATTCAACGGGTCATTTGCCTTATCGGCAACGCTAACACGGCTTTAGCCGTTGAGAGGAGGAAGGCCATCCTCCTAAAAATAGAACCAAAGTTGGTTAATATGGCAACTAATGAACCAGGTCCACAGGCTAAAGGCATGCTCTTCGGAGATAACTTTGTTAAGGAGCTAGGCTCTTTTGTGCAGACTTTCACTGCGATAGATAAGGCTCAATCTAGTATGAAACGAGTCTTCACCACAAAGGTTTTTGGCGGGGCCGGCAGATACAGGGGCCGTCTGCCCGGCCGTGGCTCCAGGGGACCATTCCGTGGATCCCGAGGCCCTGGGTCTTCACGGACATCCTTTGCAGACAGCAGGCCTCCGCCCGCAACTTTCTTCCCGCAAAGGAGCAGACCATGGCAGAATCGGGGTGCCAGAGGGTCCTATCAGTCCCGGCGACCATACGGTAAGGACCAAGCTAACTCACCTTTCTTCCCTTACAAAAGTAGGTGGCAGGCTCCGATTTTGTCTACCAGCTTGGGCCGACATTACGTCAGACCCTTGGGTATTACAGACGGTGACAGGTTATCATATCGATTTCCTGACAACCCCTTATCAGGTTTCTTCCCCTCATATGATTCGGTTCTCCCCAGAGGACAGAGAATTAGTTTCCCAAGAGGTCACCAGCCTTTTCTCGAAAGGAGCAATCAGAAAGGTTCCTCCAACCTCCCTGGGCTCCCTAAGCAATCTATTCCTGGTCCCCAAGAAAGGCGGAGGTATTCGCCCTGTGATCAATCTCCGTCCTCTGAATGCCTTCGTCATGTACCAACATTTCAAGATGGAAGGCATTCATTGTTTAAGAGACCTACTGCTCATGGGAGACTGGATGGTCAAGCTGGACCTTCAGGACGCGTACCTGACAGTCCCAGTCACACCAGATCATCAACCGTACCTTCAATTCATGTGGGATCACACAATTTGGCAGTTTACTTGTCTCCCCTTCGGTCTCTCTTCCGCCCCTTGGTGCTTCACCAAGCTACTCAAACCAGTTATGGGCTTCCTCAGAAGGAAAGGGGTTCGTCTGATCATATACCTGGACGATTTACTCATTATGTCTCAGGATTTTGCCACTCTGAACACCCATCTGAATTGGACCATGGATCTCCTCCAGAACTTGGGTTTCTTGATCAACCTAGAAAAATCAATACTCACGCCTTCCCACACTATGGAGTTCCTGGGGTTCGCTATCAACTCACCCCACGGTTCATTACACCTTCCAAAGGCAAAGGTGAAATCAATCAAGAAAGAGATAAAGAAAGTCCTTTCGTTACCTCTAATCTCCCTGCGCCATCTGGCTCGAATCATCGGTCTCCTGTCCGCATCCATTCAAGCCATTTTTCACGGCCCTCTTCACTACAGGGCGCTGCAACAGTTGAAGATCCGTTCCTTACGACTCGGGATGACTTACGATCATTCCATCCCATTGGACTACGGAGCCAGAGAAGAACTCTCCTGGTGGTTGACCCACATGGAGGCATGGAACGGGAGAGCAATCTTCGGCACGGTTCCGGATTTAGTGGTGGAATCGGACGCAAGCCTACTAGGCTGGGGCGCACAGTGCGGCACCTTATCCACAGGTGGATGTTGGTCTCTGCAAGAAAGCAACCTGCATATCAATTGCCTGGAGCTTCTGGCTGGAGAATTTGCAGTACGGAGTTTCGCACGGACGTCTCGAAACTGCTCCATACTGTTGCGTCTGGACAACACCGCTGCAGTCCGTTACATCAACCACCTGGGTGGCACGAGATCCCTGGCACTATCCCATCAAGCTACAACCTTTTGGACCTTTTGCCTCGCACACAACATATCGGTGCAAGCGGAACATATTCCAGGCCTATCCAATGTGGACGCAGACTGGAATTCCCGACACTTCACAGACTCCAGCGACTGGCGGCTCCACCAATCCCTATTCCACAGATTGGAACTTCTCTGGGGTCCCTTATATATCGACCTCTTCGCCTCTCGCCTGAACACGCAACTACAACGTTTCTACAGTTGGAGACCAGATCCGGAGGCTCTGGCAACAGATGCGTTCCTGCAACAGTGGCCTCCGAACAGGCATTATGCGTTTCCCCCATTTTGCCTCATATCCCGCACACTGCTCCACCTCCGTCGCAGCGGAACATCACTGGTGTTGGTGACCCCTTGGTGGGATACTCAACCATGGTTCCCCACGCTGTTGGAAATGTCCATGGATTTTCCTCGTCTCCTTCCATCTTGGAGAGATCTGATCACCGACCTCCACGGGTCTCCACACCCGCTATTAGCGACAGGTCAGTTACACTTAATAGTATGGCTGATATCAGGGGACCCTGGTTTGTCGCAGACATTTCACAAACGACTCTCTCACTCCTGGAAGGGGCCTGGGCACCAGGGACAAGAAGGGCTTATCGCCATGCCTGGGGCTCATGGGCTAATTGGTGCATGGAACACCACACAGATCCCACTGTTGCTACTGTAAATGTCATGTTGCAATTCCTCACTTCATTATTCGAAGATGGTCGGGCCTACCGCTCCATTAATGTTTATAGATCAGCAATCTCTGCTGGACACTTGGGATTTGAAGGTGTTCCCGCTGGCAGACATATTCTGGTCTGCAGACTTCTCAAGGGCATCCGATTGAACAGGCCTCCGAGACCTCGTTACTCATGTCTTTGGGATGTTAATGTGGTTTTTATACTGTTTCAGTCCTGGCCAAATAATTGTGATTTATCCCTTCAACAACTTTCTGCTAAATTAGCTATGCTATGTTGCTTAATCTCGTGTAAACGAGTATCAGACGTTAGAGCGCTGGATATCTCAGCACGTTCCTTCACCCCAGAGGGTGTGTCCTTTGATATCTCTCGTCGCACTAAGACGTCAATTACATCTGTTTTTTACCCAGCGTTTCCTCGTAACCCTAAGTTATGTCCAGTCCTGTGCTTAAAGGAATACGAGTTACGGACTTTGCCTTTCCGTACCCAGTCTCGTCCGGAATTGTTTCTGGCTCTTCGCCGGCCTCATTCTCCCATTTCTACCACATCCCTGGCTAGATGGATTAAATGGGTTTTGACAGAGGCCGGAGTGGATACAGCAGTTTTTACTCCTCATTCTACACGTGGAGCCATGGCATCCAAAGCATTCACATTGGGATGTCGTTTGGAGGACCTACTGAAAGCGGCAGACTGGTCACGTGAATCAACATTTAAGGAATTTTATTTCAGAGTTCCAGAGCATTTTACTTCTTCTGTGATTGATCAGCTTTGAACTAGCATAATATGAGCCTCCGTGTCTTTATAAATTTTAAGATTTTACTAATAAATATGACGTAAAGTCATGATTTATAAAGACACGGAGGCGAGTATTATCCCCACCCAAATTGTATGTTTATGGTATATTTATTGTACCTTTATTGTACCTTTAATAAACACAATTTTCCCACCCATGTTGGGTTCCGTTACCTTTATGCGTGGTTTTTACCTAATTGATTATGTTGTATATCCTATAATTCATGATGATGATATGTTTTTTTATATACCGTTTTTTCGACTAAGGTCGAGGATTAATATTTCATCTTCTGGCACATACTTTACCGTATTTTTTCTGTTCTTTTAGCCTGAAGTTTCCCGTGGTCATATCCAGTTACCCATGTTTCACAGTTTACAGAAACCTTGGTCGATGTTGGGTTACCTGAATCGATCTTCTTCATTCGCAGTTCACTGGATGGATCCTCCGGTTGGAGTCTTCTCGTGGTTGGATTTCCTATGGATTAATTTCGGCTGATGTTTTCATTAATATTTGGATTTTATATGTTTTTTATATGTTTTTACACAAAGAAAGAGGATGTATTTCCTATTACACTGGACTTTATAGAGGAGGGGAGGGATATTATATATTTGGTATGTTCTCATTGGTTAAATTTTTCTAATGCATTCTCTTTGCTGCTGAGGGTAAATAAAGAAAGAGATAAGCATAATACTCGCCTCCGTGTCTTTATAAATCATGACTTTACGTCATATTTATTAGTAAAATCTTAAAATTACACTCCTAGTAATGTAGTAATGTATTCCTTTCCAAATCACTTGAATTCCTGTATGTAGCCTCTTTCCTCTAGATCTTTCATTAGTTTTATAATCCTTCAAAATCCTCCTTACGAGAAAAATTCCTTCTCAAGCTTGCCATTTGACTATGTGGTTTATTGGCTTTATACTTTTTAAGATGGGAGCTTTCAAAATGTAAATAACTATTTACAGCTGTATATTTTCTTAAATATTGAATACAATGGTCTGCCCTGGTATTCCCTGCATTTCTAGGTCTGAGATCTACACATTTTCTTTACTGTATTAGTGTTTAAACTTTAGATTAAAATCATTCTCCTTGATGTTATAAACCAAATTAAAAAATAAAAATTCCTTTTTCATCATTCCAAATGATGATCAGGTCATCAGTGAAATGTGCGTAGAGTACCGGGCTGCCCTGGGTTTCCCAATGTCCTAAGAACAAGTTTGCATAACTGAGCCCAAATCTGATGCCCATCTCCATTCAACAAAGCTGTTTACAGAAAGAGCCCTCCCACACAAGCTTTGTTTATTTGTTTATCTAATAGTGATTACTGCAGCCAAATCTCTTATTAACAGCAGCATGCTAATGATATTACAAATATTCATACACCTTCCAAATACCCCTGAAGATCGTTCTGGCTCATTAACTGTATTTAATTACAGCTATCAGTCAAGTGAGAAAACAATTATTTTATCCTAATGCACCTGCCAAGTTCCTGCACCATATCTGCGTTAACCCACAATATTATCTTGTGCACTGGATAATGACTTATTTACTGCTGGATTTTAAGAGATTTGCCTGATACTGAACAAAAATTTTATTTAGTCAAGTGAATAAGAAAGCATATTTTACAAAATGATTGACAAGTCAAAACTGAAATAATGTTATTGATAGGGAGTACAGGTAAACAAATTATTTTTCTTAAATACATGGCCACTTTATCGTAAAAGCTATTTTAATTTTCTCTCTGTCACTTATGATTGTCGATTTATAATGAGTTTGATTTTTACTTTTATAACATTAAGCAAATCTGACAGCTGAGCTGTGCGTAGAAATTCTGTCAGTTAACAGTGTTGTGGTGTCAGTGAACCCTGAATGTATAAAAGTTCACAACTTTAGATGGAGGAAAATTAGCATATGGAAAGGTAACTGCCTTGCTTACATGACACATTGCATCAATATGCAAATGTGCCTATGAGCCAAATTTGCAAATATTGCAACATTGTAGAAGAAGTTCACTGGGGATGAGGAAATACAGACAGATATTCCCCAAGCTGAAATTTTTAATTCCTTACACACACATGGTAATAAGAGCACTCATTTCCATGTCAATTAATAAACAAAATTCCCCAAACTGCAAAATATGCTAAATAAATGACCACAGTAAGTTTATTAAAACTATTTTTTCATTTTGTTTATATGATTAATAGCCCACAAGATATTTAGCTTTTAAGTTAAGCACTTATTTCTTCCAGAGCACCATGGGGAAGATACAAGCAATACTTTTTAAAATGGGTGCTCTGGAAGAAATAAGTGCTTAACTTAAAAGCTAAATATCTTGTGGGCTATTAATCATATAAACAAATGAAAAAATAGTTTTAATAAACTTACTGTGGTCATTTATTTAGCATATTTTGCAGTTTGGGGAATTTTATTTATTAATTGACATGGAAATGAGTGCTCTTATTACCATGTGTGTGTAAGGAATTAAAAATTTCAGCTTGGGGAATATTGCAGTGTAAATAAAAAGCCTCTGATGAAATTGATCCCCATGTCAACTAAGGCAGCCTAAATATTATCTATCTTGAATTCTGCATACAATATGATTATATCACATCAAGCTATGAAAGTGAGCGTAATCCGTTTCACCTGCAATGGTTTACATCCAGCACTCAAGAGGCAGTACATGATGACCAATGGGCAATGAGGAAGTTCCGCTGCTGCCTTTACTTTTGCCTCCCTTGGTGGGGAGAGAGCTAACCTTTCTACATTTTGGGTAAATGCAATTCCTTTGTGAGTGAAACTGATTTTTCAATAACTTTTTTAACTTGCTTACACTATGGAGATTGTTTTCCTCTTTCAACAGACCTGGAGCAAGCGCATCTTTCTTTGCAGTGTGATTTGCATCCACATTTTTTCAGAGGAAGGTGCCACTTGTATTCAATAACTAGTATATTTTCCTTCATATGACCATTGGACTTGTTCTTGTACTAATTTGGAATATACTAGGTATGGTCACATTTTCCTCAGCTATGTTTGCAACTGTCACGGGCAGGGGAGGGCTGGCAGCCTTAGGCCTGGGGGGCAAATCCAGTCAAGTGGCCCATTGCACCATCGAATCGCCTCGCCATCCACGGCCATCTTTTCCTTGTTTTATAACGAATATTGCCAGGATTTTCCCCCACAATATGCCAGGATTTGCCATTTAATATGCTAGAATTTTCCCTTACAAAATGCCAGGATTATTCCCCTCAGTATGCCAGGATTATGCCCCTCAATATGCCAGGATTATGCCCCTCAATATGCCAGGATTTTCTCCTCAATATGCCAAGATGATGCCCCCTCAATATGCCAGGATTTCCCCCTAAATATGCCAGGATTATGCCCCTCAATATGCCAGGATTATGCCCCTCAATATGCCAGGATTATGCCCCTCAATATGCCAGGATTTAGACACCCAATATGCCAGGATTTTCCCGTCAATATGCCAAGATGATGCCCCCTCAATATGCCAGGATTATGCCCCTCAATATGCCAGGATTTAGACACCCAATATCCCAAAATTTGGGCACCCCCCCCCCCTTACCCACGTTGCACACCTACGACATGACCCATAACCCACGTTGCACACCAGGACATGCCCCATCACCACATTTACATGCCTCCATCACCCCATTACATACACATTTCCAATATTATTTGCCATTAATATTCCCCAGCCAATTTGTCCCATAATATGCCAGTGTTATTCTGCAATTTAATATGACTCAGTAAATTTGCCCAATAATATTCCAAGGTTATCTGCAATTTAATATGCCCCTGCTAATTTGCCCAATATGCCAGTGTTAATTGCCATTTAATATTCCCCAGACATTTTGCCCAATAATATGCCAGTCTTATTTGCCATGTAATATTCCCCAGCCAATTTGCCCAATAATATGCCAGTCTTATTTGCCATGTAATATTCCCCAGCCAATTTGCCCAATAATATGCCAGTCTTATTTGCCATGTAATATTCCCCAGCCAATTTGCCCAATAATATGCCAGTCTTATTTGCCATGTAATATGCCCCAGCCAATTTGCCCAATAATATGCCAGTCTTATTTGCCATATAATATGCCCCAGCCAATTTTCCCAATAATATGCCAGTCTTATTTGCCATGTAATATTCCCCAGCCAATTTGCCCAATAATATGCCAGTCTTATTTGCCATGTTATATTCCCCAGCCATTTTGCCCAATAATATGCCAGTCTTATTTGCCATGTAATATTCCCCAGCCAATTTGCCCAATAATATGCCAGTCTTATTTGCCATGTAATATTCCCCAGCCATTTTGCCCAATAATATGCCAGTCTTATTTGCCATGTAATATGCCCCAGCCAATTTGCCCAATAATATGCCCCCCCCCCCCCCTTACCTTTTTCCCTGGTGGCTAGTGGCAGGACTTCCCTGGTGGCTAGTGGCAGGAGGACTTCCCTGGTGGCAGGCAGCATGGTCCCTCCATGCTGCCTGTTCGGCCTCCCGGCGGTTGTTCCCAATAATATGCCAGTCTTATTTGCCATGTAATATTCCCCAGCCAATTTGCCCAATAATATGCCAGTCTTATTTGCCATGTTATATTCCCCAGCCATTTTGCCCAATAATATGCCAGTCTTATTTGCCATGTAATATTCCCCAGCCAATTTGCCCAATAATATGCCAGTCTTATTTGCCATGTAATATTCCCCAGCCATTTTGCCCAATAATATGCCAGTCTTATTTGCCATGTAATATGCCCCAGCCAATTTGCCCAATAATATGCCAGTCTTATTTGCCATGTAATATGCCCCAGCCAATTTGCCCAATAATATGCCCCCCCCCCCCCCTTACCTTTTTCCCTGGTGGCTAGTGGCAGGACTTCCCTGGTGGCTAGTGGCAGGAGGACTTCCCTGGTGGCAGGCAGCATGGTCCCTCCATGCTGCCTGTTCGGCCTCCCGGCGGTTGTGCCGACAGGTCACGTGATCGGCACGCGTCTGACGTCAGAGCGCCGATCACGTGACTGTCGGCACTTCCGTGTCGGCACACTGCACGGGGAGCCGAACAGGCAGCACGGAGGTTTCTCTGTGCTTCCTGTTCGGCTCCCCGTGCAGCTTTGCAGGCAGAGCGGAGGTGAGAGGGGATCTTCCGATCCCTTCTCACCTCAGTCTCTGCCTGCAAGCGCGTTTTTTTTTTTTTTTTTTTTTTTAAAACACTGGCCCAGCGGCCGTGTTTTCCAAAGCTTAGGGCGGCCTGGGGGGCAATTGCCACCCTGCCCCCCGGCCCAGCCCGCCCCTGGTCACGGGGCTCATGAACACTGCCGCCACACTGTTATCAAACAGTCTTCTACTCAAGCAAGCAGAGGCGCACTGTTTAAAAGTGAAAGCAGTAAGTAACAGACTATCACCCTATGTCTTGCTTTCTGCAATGCCTGTATGGTGATCGGTCTTTGATGTGCTGTTGCCTAAATCAAATATCCTATGCTAAACTGATGAATTGTGGAATCCATCCCTGATCAAAGATTAGCTGAATTGAATGTAAGTGGAGGACTTCTACTTTGAATACTCTTTTCTAACAAGTGGGGAATTTACACATTTATACCTGTAACCTGCTTCCTTTCAGTTACTTGGTACATAAGTACTTAATCTGCTTCTGTTTAGTTACCTAGCACCTATATAAGTACTGAACCTGCGTCTGTTCATTTATCTGGAACCTGCAAAAATATTTCCCTGGCTCCTGGGATTATAATGCTGCATTATAAGAACTGCGCAATGTTCCTTCCCTGCTTCTATGCATTTACCAATTACCTGATTTAGTATTTACCTTACTCTGGATTACCATGCGAAAATACAATTTGATTTTAAACCTACAAAGGACCTAAATTCTGTGTTCCCCTGAACCTGTATATTAGAACTTTGAAAGCTTCTGTTCCCTGGATTCTTCATGTTATGAGGACTTTGTTTGTTTTGTACTTGTTTCAAGAAATATATGTTTTCTATATTATTGTCCTTTTATATTAAAGGAACAAAGAAAATAATCCTTTTTTTCTGATTCGGGTTGTTACTGAAACAAATTTCACAGAATAGAAGATGAATAGTTCTGTCTCTGTGAAAGATGAATATGAGATGCTAGCTTATAATATCAACATGCACTAGCAACGTATGTCTTGTTATCTCAGGGACTTGTTTATATTCCACTGTCCAAAAGACATACACACTTCCTTTCTCTAAAAACACATTACCAGGCCTCAGACTGTGAGACAGGAAGAGAAAATGTTCAATATTTTGGTCTGTGTAAGTCATCTCTTGCTTTGATTGAAGAAGGAAATTAGACAGGATAAACATTTCGGATCATTCTTTAACTCTCCATAGAAAACAGATGGCAATATGAGTTTTCAGAATGACTAACAAAGCATGCATCATCCATATACGATTCACACATGAACTCACTAGGGTGAACCTATGGCACGTGTGCAACACTGGGGATGCAGAGACTTCCTCTGGGTCACATGGAGGCATATGTGGAACCATACCTCGACAAGCATCCATTCTGGTGTTACACTGCACCATGGCTGCCATACTGTGATGTTGCGGCTGGGGTCTGAAAGAACAGAGACCCCTCCTGGTGCAGCAGCTACCTGTGTGTGAGCTGATATAGCGCATAGGATATGAATTGTACTCATATCATGTGCACTGTGAACTGCTTACACAGAGCACTGCACCACGAGGTCTGATTCATCCTGCAATACAACTACCGATAAGGCTTTAGAAGGTAAGGGCAATCTCTATATGTGTTAGTATGCATGTATTTATTTGTGTGTACATGTTTTTATGCATGTATGTATGTATGTATGTATCTATCTGCATAATCTGTGTTAGTGTACTTGTGTGTAAATGTGTCTGGGTATGTATCTGGTGTGAGTGTATCTGCTTTTATGTCTGTATGTGCTTATGTATCTGTGTAAACAACATACACAGTCATATACACAGTCACACACACAGAATTAATTTCTTACCTGATGCTGGAGTTTACTCTGAGCTTAGTGTGAAGGAGGGTCTCAGCCAATCAGAACTGTCCCAGATTCAAATTGCAGAGGACCCAGGAAGCATAAAGTCCCACTGAGGGACTGTCACAAGCAATCAGTACATGTGTTCACCCTAGAAAAGTGATGGCGAATGTTTTTGGTCCTGAGTGCCCAATCTTCTGACAAAATGCAGGTTCAACAATAGCACTTTGCTACTGGCGTATTCACAGTCTCCTCCCCGTTATGCCCGCTATGCGGGGAGCAGGTGGTTCGCCATGGCAACGTTTGCCGTTCCTGGAAGTCTACACACTGATTACTTCCGGTTACACAAAATAATCTCCGAAATGCATAAGCATCTGTTTAGTGTTCTCACAGGCAATATGCGCTTTAAAAGGGGATATCCTTCCGCACTGGTTTTATGCACTGATGCCCACCAGCTGAAGAAGACTTTACGGAATGCGTCCTGTGGGGTGTAGATGTTTTTGCAATATCACTTTTTTATGTGAATGTTAAAATTCCTGTTCAAATACCTGGCCAGGTGAACTTGAACCAGTGGGTTTGAATTTATATCTTTTTTGTATTTTAAATTATTGAAATTTTATGTATGCTTATATTATGTACATTTTGTCCATGTGACCAGCTTCCTATCATACTATACAGTGGCACTGGACTTTTCCTGTTTTATATGTATATACATTTTATTACTCTGTGTCTGTGATATGTAATAAATTTATACTTTATTATCTCTGGAATTTTTTTCTTTAACATTGTCTCTCTTTTCAAATACAATACACTATACACCTGCATTGTACCCATGTCTTGCCAGAGCACACACAGGACTTGCCCAGCTCCCTGATTGCACACACAGCTACAGTATTAAAATTGAACAGACAGGATTGGCCAAGAACCCAAATTGCATGCACAGGATATGCTGCATCACACAGATTGCACCCACAGCCATTTCTCTAGCATGTGCAATTTTATTACTTTTCAGTCCTTTCTTCATAACTAAAATATGCCATTCCCCTTATTAGTTTTGTAGCCCTCCTATGCACTTTCTCTAGTTCCATAATGTATTTTTTTTTTAAAAAGGCACCCAGAATTGAACCACATACTCAATGTGGAGTCCAACCATGGATCTGTAAAGATGCAGAATAATATCTTCCTCCCATGAGTCAATACCCCTTTTAAGACATCCCAATATCATATAGGCCCCTGCAGCTGCTGATTGGCACTGTGCACTACAGCTAAATCTTTTTCGTTAGTAGATTTCCCCAAGGTAACATCATTTAAACTACATGTTACATTTTTTTATTATACATAAAATGCATAATTATACATTTGTCTACATTGAATCTCATTTGCCTTTTAGCTGTCCAGTTGTCCAAATTATCTTGCACCAAAGATACATCTAGTTCAGATTGTATTACTTGGTAAAAAAAAAATACAAAAAGAAGAGGACCCAGGTGAAATCGCTAAGGTACTCCCCTTATCTGTCCAATTTGAGAACTTCCCATTTACCCCCACTCTTTGCATTCTATCTTTCAGCCAATTGCCAATCCACACACAAAGTTTGGCCCTAAGGCTATTTCAGTAACCTTTTGTATGGAACTTTATCAAATGCCTTAGCAAAGTCACATCCACCATGGCATTGATAGCTACCGTATATACGCGAGTATAAGCCGACCTGAATATAAGCCGAGGCACCTAATTTTACCACAAAGAACTGGGAAAAAATATTTACTCGAGTATAAGCCTAGGGTGGAAAATGCGGCAGCTACTGGTAAATATTGCCCCCAATATGCCATTTAATATGCCAGGATATTGCCCCAATATGCCAGGATATTGCCCCCAATATGCCAGGATATTGCCCCAATATGCCAGGATATTGCCCCCAATATGCCAGGATATTGCCCCCAATATGCCAGGATATTGCCCCCAATATGCCAGGATATTTCCCCCAATATGCCAGTATATTTCCCCCAATATGCCAGGATATTGCCCCAATATGCCAGGATATTTCCCCCAATATGCCAATATGCCAAGATATTGCCCCCAATATGCCAGGATATTTCCCCCAATATGCCAGGATATTGCCTCAATATGCCAGGATATTTCCCCCAATATGCCAGGATATTTCCCCCAATATGCCAGGATATTGCCCCCAATATGCCAGGATATTGCCCCAATATGCCAGGATATTGCCCCCAATATGCCAGGATATTGCCCCCAATATGCCAGGATATTGCCCCCAATATGCCAGGATATTTCCCCCAATATGCCAGGATATTGCCCCAATATGCCAGTATATTTCCCCCAATATGCCAGGATATTGCCCCAATATGCCAGGATATTTCCCCCAATATGCCAATATGCCAAGATATTGCCCCCAATATGCCAGGATATTTCCCCCAATATGCCAGGATATTGCCTCAATATGCCAGGATATTTCCCCCAATATGCCATGATATTTCCCCCAATATGCCAGGATATTTCCCCCAATATGCCAGGATATTTCCCCCAATATGCCAGGATATTGACCCCAATATGCCAGGATATTGCCCCAATATGCCAGGATATTGCCCCCAATATGCCAGGATATTGCCCCTTACTATGCTTGTTATGCCACCCTCCTCCCCCAGACCCAGTGGTGTATCTTGATTTTGTGCTGCCCTAGGCAGACAAAATCCGGGCACCCCCCTACCCAAGCTGCACACCCACGTTACACACCTAAGACATGCCCCATCATTCAGACTCACATCAAGCTTACACTCCCATCACACTCAGTCACACACTCCTACTCCCATCACACTCAGTCACACACTCCTACTCCCATCACGCACACTCTGACTCCCATCACACTCAGTCACACACACTGTCTCCCATCACACACACTCTGACTCCCATCACACTCAGTCACACACACTGTCTCCCATCACACACACTCTGACTCCCATCACACTCATTCACACACACTGTCTCCAATCACACACACTCTGACTCCCATCACACTCATTCACACACACTGTCTCCCATCACACACACTCTGACTCCCATCACACTCAGTCACACACACTGTCTCCCATCACACACACTCTGACTCCCATCACACTCAGTCACACACACTGTCTCCAATCACACACACTCTGACTCCCATCACACTCAGTCACACACACTGTCTCCCATCACACACAGGTCACACACACTGTCTCCCATCACACTCAGTCACACACAGTCTCTCATCACGCTCAGTCACACACACTGTTTCCCATCACACACACTGTCTCCAATCACACACACTCTGACTCCCATCACACTCAGTCACACACACTGTCTCCCATCACACACACTCTGACTCCCATCACACTCATTCACACACACTGTCTCCAATCACACACACTCTGACTCCCATCACACTCAGTCACACACACTGTCTCCAATCACACACACTCTGACTCCCATCACACTCAGTCACACACACTGTCTCCCATCACACACACTCTGACTCCCATCACACTCATTCACACACACTGTCTCCCATCACACACACTCTGACTCCCATCACACTCAGTCACACACTGTCTCCCATCACACACACTCTGATTCCCATCCCACTCATTCACACACACTGTCTCCAATCACACACACTCTGACACCCATCACACTCAGTCACACACACTGTCTCCCATCACACGCAGTCACACACACACACACACACACACACACACACACACACACACATCCCATCAGCACTTACCTTTCCCTGGCAGGCAGGCAGCATGGTCCCTCCATGCTGCCTGTTCGGCTTCCCGGCGATTGTGCCGACAGGTCACGTGACCGGGCGCGCGTATGACGTCAGCGCGCCCGTCACGTGACCTGTCGGCACTTCCTTGTCGGCACACTGCACGGGGAGCCGAACAGGCAGCACGGAGGTTTCTCTGTGCTGCCTGTTCGGCTCCCCATGCAGCCTGGCAGGCAGAGCGTTGGTGAGGGGGGATCTTCCGATCCCTTCTCACCTCCGTCTCTGCCTGCAAGCGCGGTGGGGTTTGTTTTTTTTTTAAAGGGCCAGATTTTTTTTTTGATTTTTTTTTTTTTTTAAATTTTTTTTTTTTCAGTGCTGGGGGGCGCTGCCGCCCCCAAAAATTTGCCGCCATAGGCATCCGCCTAGGATGCCTCGTGGTAAATACAGCACTGCCCAGACCCCAGTACTTACCTCGTTCCTGCTCTGTCCCCCGGTGCTCTGAAGCTGTGTGGCTGTGAGGGAAGCGTTGTGAGCTTCCCTCCAGCCGCGCAGTCAATAAAGTTTGTTTTAAAAAAACACACTTTACTGACCGCGCGACCGGAGGGAAGCTCACAACGCTTCCCTCACAGCCACGTAGCTTCAGAGCACCGGGGGACAGAGCAGGAACGAGGTAAGTTTTAGATTTTTTTCCCCCCCCCCCCACTGACTCGGTATAAGCCGAGGGGGGCATTTTTCAGCACAAAAATTGTGCTGAAAAACTCGGCTTATACTCGAGTATATACGGTATATTTTACTCACTTCTTCATAGAATGTTATTGTGGATTGTTCTAGCCTTGTGAAGAAATGCTTTTTTTTTTATTAAAGACAGGAGGTGAATATGTGCATTACCTTCTTTACTGACAAACCTCCAGCAGAAAACAAATAATTAACAGAGCATTACAATACAACCAATAGGAAACATGACAAGTGCTTAAGCCTTGAAATTGCAGGCTGTTGTGAGCGGTAACTCACACAGTCCTGCGAATGGTGTCGCGCGATGACATTAGGTGACCTGGTGGCGACGGGCCCCCCTTCTGGCCTGGGCCCTCCGGCAGTGCCCGAGTTCCCTTATGATCAGTCCACCCCTGGTGGGACCCACACCAATTTGCCATTTTGAATTAATCTGAAAGGATACCATGTTGTGGTCACTATTCCCCAAATGCTCCATTACTTGGAAGTTAGAGATAAGCTCCTCCTTGTTAGTTATTACCAGATCCAGGCATGCATCTCCTGGTTGGTGTCTGTACTAGCTGAGACAAAAATTGTCATTCAACAAATTCAAACATGTACCTCTTTTAGAAGAATTAGTAGCTCTATTTTTCAAGCCTACTTCTGCGTAATTACAATTTCCCCATCATTATATTATATAACCTAGTATAGGACCTATCCTTTCTAAACAACATGTGGTCCTCCAAATTGATTGACCAATCATGTGTCTCATCCCACCATGTTTCTGTTATACCAATTAAGTCATAGTTTTCGATTCCTTCTAGCAGCTTGAATTCCCTATTTTACCTGCTTGTTCAAGTATTAGTTGGTGTGGCGTCAGGAAAATAAATAAAATAAAGTAGCACAGTTTACTTCACTGTGCTGTGTACAAAATATACTTATGTGCAGAACTTTACTGATTTAAAATACAGTAAATACAGTATCCCTAGCCTGTATCCAAGGTGATAGGGAGTAATGCAGGCTTGATAGAGACACTTTATTTTTTTATTCATCTTGTATACATTGTGTCCAGACATTCTTTTGTGGCTTGTAGTGCTGCTAGTTCAGGGATTGACTCCTTAAGGCTGCATATTATCAAAATAAGAATTTAGATTATAGAGTAATTGCCTCCAATAGCAGTCATTCAGGACTCTCCATTAAATTGGGAATGTTCTATGAGTCACGCTCCTTCCTTTAGTGGTAGTCCATACTACTAGACTAATGTTCTATATTTATTACACTTGGGATGCTCAGCCTCAGATTCCCTTGCATGTTATCCCAGTTGAGGGTATTAGGTTACAATTTGTGCAGTAGTTAGGACAGTCTGTGTCAGCAGGCTTAGTGGTAAGTAACCTGCCCTCTTTGGCTACACTGTCTAGAACGGTCCAAATATAATGTAATACACTTAATAAAACATCCCCCTGTTAAAGCGTAAGGATCAAGGCTAGAGTCCCAAGAGAACCGTGTGCCTGACGCATGTTTCGCCACAGCTCCTGCTTTGGAGCGCCCAGCTTTCTCAAGGCTTACTCGAGAATGAGTAAATGTTCAGCTATTTAAATATCCCTGCTTCCATATGTGATTGGCTGTCCTTTCATTTATGGTCAGCCAATCCGTTGCCGGTGGGCGTGGCTTATTTTTTTCGGGAAACACAGAATCATCTCATAGTGCTTGCTACAGCATGATTTTGTTGTTACCCAGTCCTCTACTTGGTGGGCGTGGTTTCAATTTGGGAATCACCGAAATGGCTCATAGAGTATAGTAGAGCCTGTTTTATGAATGGGCAGTTCTCGTATCTATTCATTTACTGTCAATCGTGAAACTATATCTCCTTCTTCAATGAAGGGGGCATATGTACTTTGTGGTTAAATTGTTCGATCTCCTTAAAGGTTAAAACCTTTGGGTCTCCATTGTGATAGATGTTTACGTGTCTTGATACTGGTGTGTCTGTTTT
Source organism: Pelodytes ibericus (assembly GCA_036172795.1). Taxonomy (NCBI): domain Eukaryota; kingdom Metazoa; phylum Chordata; class Amphibia; order Anura; family Pelodytidae; genus Pelodytes; species Pelodytes ibericus. Next base: position 47,450,002 of record CM069865.1, on the reverse strand, counting down.
GTTTGTGATATCGTTGAAACGTTCCAGTACTCTTTGTCTAAGTTCTCTTATAGTTTTCCTATAAAGTTAATAAACATTCTGATCTCACAGGTTTTGGTATTGGTTGAGCTGCTAAAGGTTTTGGTAGTTAACATAAATTATGGACCAAGGAGTTCCTTAGACTTGGTCCCTTTTTCATTGGGACCGAGACCCGTGGTGCTAGAATTGGTTTGAGGTGATCATCTTCTTCGAGAATGGACCTATATTTGTCCAGTAGTTTCTTAGTAGTTGGCCATCCTGCATCGTACATACCTATACAGTGAAGTTGTTACTCCGTATTTGTTGGTTCTTTAGCTCTAAGTAGATCTTCTCTTCCTATGGTCAGAGCTCTTTGGTATGCCTTTTTATGGGGTAGCCTTTTTCCAGAAATCTTTTTTGCAGATCCTTGGCCTTAATTTTGAAGTCCTTTTTCAATGAACAGTTTTGTCTCAATCTTAAGTACTGGCCTATGGGGATGATGGCTCCCCCATTGTAATAGACTGTTTGTTGCTGTTGGTTTCCACCATAATGTGGTTTGTATTGTTAGATTGTCCTTAATACATATGGTGAGGAAGAAAGGAAATGAATACTATCTCCTCCTAGTTCTTTCATTAACCTTAAATTTAGGTCATTGTTATTTAATGCAGCTGTAAACTCAATAAATTGTTGCTCACTACCATCCCTCACAATCAATATATCGCCTATATAGCATTGCCATAGATATATGTAGTTGGTGAAGGGCTCAAGCTTATCTGTAAACACTCTCTGCACCTCCCACCATCCTAGGTACAGGTTCGCATATGCTGGGGCACAATATGTGTCCATTGTTGTTCCTTGTTTTTGATGGTATATTTTCTTCTCAAGTATAAATTTAAGTAATTCCATCGTAAAAGATGTTTGCTATGCTCCTGTCCCCTTCGTTGTAGGAAATGTTCTGATGTGTGTAATCCCCATTCATGGGGAATGGAGCTATTGATGCTCTCTACATCTAGAGAATACAGTCTAGATTCAGACTTAACCTTTATCCCATTGAGTCTAGCCAAGGTATCATTCGTGTCTTGAACAAAAGAGGGGAGTTTACGTACCAGTGGAGCTAGTATTGTGTCCACAAATACACTCGACTTTTCAGTTATACTCCCTATGCCAGATACAATTGGTCTCCCTGGTGGTGGGCATCTTGGTTTATGTATCTTTGGTAAGCTACAGAAAGTTGGCATTACTGGAGTGTTTGTGAACATGTAGTCAAATTCATGTAGTCTCAATACCCCAAGTCCTTGTCATTGACTTAGGATATTCTTCAGGTCTCTCAGATACTCCATGTTGGGATTTTTGTCTAGAATATTGTATGTATTTTGATCTGATAGGATGTCCATCACCATTTTTTTGTATGCAACATAATCCATGATTACTTTATTTCCTCCTTTGTCGGACAAAAATCTCTCTTCAGGATACTCTTTGGACTCTGTTTACGTTGCCTTTTGTCAGTCGTACCTGAGTTATCACTGCTCTGATCCTCAGTATCTGAGGTTTCTGCTTCCATAGATGAAAAATGTACCTTGTTCTTCTTAAAGTAGCTTGTTTCTTTTCTATATATGTTGCCAGTTTTGAAATAATTTGTGTCCCTAATAAACTTATCATGTTCTCTCTCTTTAATTGTTCTTTTAAATTTCTCAAGATCTTGTTTCAGTTTATTCTCCCATTGTTCAAAATCTTTGTCTTCTTGGAATTGTTTGATGTTACTCAGTTCTGTGTCTAGTTTTTTATTGATTTCTACTTATTCGTTTTTGGTGTAGTCGCAGATAAGGTTCATTCATTTTTTGAGCAGTCCTGTGTTGCTTCATTCCATTTTTTGGTGAATACATCATCTAAGATATTGACTGGCGATGGGATGTTGGCCCTCTAAGACCGTGACTATTGTTAGCAGACTCTCTGTTATAGGTATTGAAACCTGCTTGTTCAAGTACTGTTTTTGCTCGAATATAAGACAAGGTTTTTTTCAGAGCAAATGCTCTTAAAAAGACCCCTCGTCTTATATTCGAGGTTGTCTTATAATCTGACTTCAAATTGAGGTCAGACTATAAGACTGGGATCCAGGTCCCCCACAGAGCTGCAGGGGACCTGGATCCCCCTTGCTAACAGCCGGTGGATGTCTGTGTGATGCTCACAGACATCCTCCGCCTCCGCCCGGCACGACCGCCTGGACTTCTATGATGAAGCCGGGTCCTTCCGGCTTCATCATAATAGTCCCGGCAGAAGTGCCCGGCAGCAGCGGAGGATGTCTGCGAGTATTGTTCAGACATCCTCCGGTTGCCCCTGCTAGCCACCAGGAGATTTGGGCAGCCGGGGGATGTCTGCATGCCCCCACTAGCCACCAGGGAGCAAGAGAAGGACAAGGGAAGGGAGGGAGGGGGAGAGAAAGACAAGGGGAGGGAGGGGGAGAGAAAGACAAGGGGAGGGAGGGGGAGAGAAAGACAAGGGGAGGGAGAGGGGGAGAGAAAGACAAGGGGAGGGAGGGGAGGGCGGAGAGAAAGACAAGGGGAGGGAGAGAGAAAGACAAGGGGAGGGAAGAGGGGAGAGAAAAAGACAAGGGGGAGAGAGAAAGACAAGGGGAGGAAGGGGGAGAGAGATAACACTGGGGGAGAGAGAGAGAGAGAAAACGCGGGGGGGGGAGAGGCAGCATTGGCACATAAAAGGAAATAAAAACAAGAAATGCATTTGTTAAATATCATAGTTTTTATTAAATATTAAAAAACAATTTACATGTGAATATATACAAGTTAAACTTTTTCCCTATAGAGTAGTCTAATATTCAGGCTTTTAGTTTTTTCCTAAAGGAATATCCAAAGTTTGGGGGGTAGTCTTATAATCAGGGTCGTCTTATATTCAAGCAAATGTGGAGTCAGGCTAGTGTTTTACAATGTAACCTTTAATCAATTTAGTAAAATAAAAAAAGGAAAAATTAAATATAAAATAAATTAGCACAGTTTACTTCACTGTACAAAACATTCTTATGAGCAGAAGATTACTGATTTAAAATTGATACAGTATCCCTACCCTCTATACGAGGTGATAGGAAGCAACTCAGACTTGATAAAGCCACTTCTTTTTTATTCATCATGTATACATTGTGTCCAGACATTCTTTTGTGGCTTGTAGTGCTTCTACTTTAGGTATTGACTCCTCAAGGCTGCATATTATCAAAATAAGAATTTAGATTATAGAGTAATCGCCTCCAATAGCAGTCATTCAGGGTCTCTCCATTAAATTGGGAGTGTGCTATTAGTCACACTCCTTCCTTTAGTGGTAGTCCATAGTCCAGACTAATCTTCTATATTTATTACACTTGGGATGCTCAGCCTCAGATCCTCTTGGATGTCCCAGTTGAGGGTATTAGGTTACGATTTGTGCAGTAGTTAGGACGGTCTGTGTCAGCAGGCTTAGTGGTAAGTAGCCTGCCGTCTTTGGCTACACCATCTAGAACGGTCCAAATATAATTTAATGCACTTAGTAAAAGTGTAAGAATCAAGGCTAGAGTCCCAAGACAACCGTGCGACCGACACGCATTTCGCCACAGCTACTTCTTTCTCAAGGGCTTACAAAAGAATGAGTAAAAGTTCAGCTGTTTAAGTATCCCTACTTCCGTATGTGATTGGCTGTCCTTTCATTCATGGTCGCCGGTGGGCGTGGCTTATTTTTGGTAAACCCCGAATTGTCTAAGGAACTCCTTGGCCCATAGTCATTTGAAAACAATAACTACTGACATAAAATTAAACTGGCTTAAACCTTCAACGGGCTCCCAAAAATGTGAAACATGCAAAGGTTGCCAATTTATGTTAACTGCCAAAACATTTAGCAACTCAACCAATAGCAGAACCTATGAGATCAGAACATTTATTAACTGCAAAACAAACTTTGTAGTTTATATGGTCACATGTCAGTGTGGGATGATCTATATAGGGAAAACTATAAGAGAACTTAGACAAAGACTACTGGAACATGTCAACAATATCACGAACAAAAACAGACAGACCAGTATCAAGACACGTAAACATTTATCACACTGGAGACCCGACGGTTTTAACTTTTAAGGGGATTGACAAAATCTCTCCCGTACCTAGAGGAGGGGACACAAACAAGCGACTTTTACAAAAAGAGTCCTTTTCGATCTACCAACTGAAATCACTGTCACCATCAGGACTGAATGAAGGATTTTTGTTTAGCCCATTTATTAATTAAACAGCAACACACAGGGCCAGTGGAAGGATTTTTTTCTACATAGGCGAATGTGCATTTTAGTGAGCGGAAATCCGATGCCCTGCATCATCACTAAGCATGAGGAACGCGAGCAGCACTAACTGGGCTCCGTGTGTGTTTGACACACAGAGCTTACCCTGCCCACGGCTGCCCCATGAAGCAGATGTCACTCTGCTTCACAGGGTGGGGGTGGACCTTCACCTCTCACCCAGTGCGGTCCACCCCCTCCCAGGATCCTCCACTCCAGCCGTGTAGAGGGCTGGTGAGGGGAGATCGTCTAATCTCCCCAGCCAGTGCCTCTACTGGCAAACTTTTTTTAGTTTAAACTGGCGCCGCTCTCCTCACTGGCACCCCCCACTGCGGTGCCCTAAGGCAGCATTAATCTGGCGCCGGCCCTGGGTACACATACTCCCCACCTTCTAAAACAGAAGTGTCCAAGAGGCTGCCCATTTGACTGCAAAGTGTGACTAAACTGATTTAACTGGAGCTTTCCATTTCTGTCCTATAAAAGAGTAGGGTTTTTTAAAAACAAATAATGTTATTTAAACTTGGTTTTGAACTGCTTTTGATTTACTGCTAAACCCTTTTGTGTCCTTATGATGAGTTAACTTGTATGTCGGATGAGAGTGTTAGAGTTAGCATTGCACTAATCGTGTAGAATATAATTGGTAAAATAGTGAAAAAATGTGTTTGGTTTATTCTAAATTTTCCTCATTTTTACACGGTATCCTATATATAATATATATATATATATATATATATATATATATATATATATATATATATAATTTACAAATTAATATTAAAAAACATGTAAAAGGAGGAAAACCATTTTCCAATTATATTCTACACAATTAGTGCAATGCTAACCATAACACTCTCATCGCAACTAACTAATCATAAGAAAAAACAAGATCCCCAGACAGAAAAGAAAGCTCTAACTGTCCTTTTAAAAACAACACATTATCCGTATGGATGCATTAAATGATAAAGAGGTAAACCACGTCTCAAAAATGTAAACCTCACTCTGGTCTTGAACCCAGGAAAATGCCTGGTCCTTAAAGGCCTAAGAACTGAACATTTCCCTATGGATAACAAGCTATTCATGATTATTGTAGATTAAATAAATATGATGTGGCCCACTTCAGAAAAATCTTGGACGCTTCTGTCCTGAATTTCAGACCCACTTCTAGCAATGTATTTACCATTTCACATTACTAAACAAAATGGATTGAGGTGCTTTTTATTGCATAGGATAACCTTCCTAAAACCATTTTCCACTTTTCTAAATCCTAAAGAAAACTCTGCCTAAAATAAAAATATACCTGTAATACATGTTCATGTGTAACCTTTTATATAAATGTATTTATGTGTATTTTATCTTGATATGTTTTTTATGTGTATCATTAATCTGTATTCTCCTTGCAGATATACATGGTTTAGCTTGTATATGTATAAATGTGTGATATTGTATGGTATGCTCTCCATGACATGCATAAAAATAAGATAACTCTCAGTGTATCCTGTTTTGTAAAACACTTAATAAATAAGAAAATTACAAATGTATGTCTGTGCGTATACATAAAAACACCCAAATATACAGACACACATAGATATTTATTTAAGTTGAGGACCATTACCTCAGAAAGTCAGTCCATCAGGGAATAAACTTTTTTTAAGTGGTTATTTCCTTAACTTACTGCAAAGATCAAGAGGAGCACATTCTTTAAACAGCTGTACATATATAATGAAGCAGACCGTGTATTTTCTGTTTTCCTATTGGATTATTCCCATGTAGGGAGGTTTGCTGTGGACCTTGGGAAAAACACTGCCCTCTACATACTGGATCAGCAGAGACACCAGTCATCAGACTTTGCTGTGTCCTTGCAGCATTCTGCACTCATCCTGACGTCTGGAACTTAGTTGCTTTGTCGCCAAGGAAAATACAAAAGGACACTGTAGCAAGTAGGCAAGCTGAAATCTACAGTTGGTGTGCATTTTAAAGCTTCATCATTGACTGTAGCAGAGAAGAGGACAATTAAAACTGCAGGTTAAATGCTTTCACCACTGGAAAGCTCTTTGTACATTAGATGAGACTTTCAAAACGTTACTTAGAATGTTGTCTTCTACTAATAATAGTATAATAGTAAATGTGTTAGACACAACTTGTAATTGTTATTAAGATCACGCTATGCACCATAGTAACTTCATAGAAACAGGGTAGAACGCCTTGTGGAAGAAAGGCTTAGACGATAATGTGTAATTGCAAACTATTTTGATCGTCAACTGGCAATACTGAAGGACCGTCTGTCATTTTTTTATGAATCCGGACATGATTTGTGGGGTCAAGGTTTCTTTCTGAGTTAAAAGGTGTTTTTTTAAATCATCTTCTTCTGTCATAAGGACACTGCACATGGGGACTGTTATCTGGCAATTTGAAGAACAAAGAACAAATCTGCTGTTTTTGTTTGGTGAGAGAGAATAAGCACGAGCAGAGCAACACAAAACACAGGCAACATCGTTTCTTTCCTGAGTCACATCGTGTCAAGGTAAGAAAAAGCATGAGAGAGGGAAACAAAGTAAAGTCTTTGGCTAAACACCGTGCTTTGCATTGTAGATGGTTCAATTTATATTTGTATATGTGTAGAACGCAGCGATGATTAACCTTTGTCACTCCAAATGCAGCCTTTTCTATTTCGTTCACCAATCATGGGAGTATGCAAGTAAACATCATGGAAAATGTAATCCATATCAGCTCGAGTGCCAGTGGTCGCATATCACTAGCATTGCAGCATGAAGAATAATAGTGACATGCAATAAGAAAATAACATGCAATATATTACACTACAAGGACATGGAGCACAGTAAAATCATAGAGAATTGGTATAACATCCACAGTGATATTGTCAAATATATGTCACAGTGATAGTTAATGGCATCATTCAATAATTCACGCAGTACTGCAACATTGCAATGCAAGGCATTGGAACAGTTTTCAGATTACCGTAATATAGTGATATGTCACTGAAATTGCTTCAGTTGTGGATACCATGATTTAGAACATTATGTGGTCCATGATATAATAATATTAGTTGCATTGTAATGACAACATGCAGAGTAAAGTAAGTCAGTAAACTGCTAATTAATAGCTGGGACTAATTATAACATGAGACAATAAGATACATCTCCTGATAGTTATTCACAAAGTAGCATTCAAAGCAGTGATATATCATGAAGAATTATTTAGTGGAAATCACAACACTGAAAGAAAGCATGTGTTATGACTACTGGAATAACATGAGTTAGATAAGTAATAATAGGAAATGTGTAACAATTATATTACAATTAAATATATTATATATGTTCGTTTAACATAAACAGCTGTATAACAGCACAAATCATCTGTATTAATAGACCTTTTGCAACCTGTAGATAAATATTTTAATGACAACATGTTACAAGAGTTACAGGTTTTTTTTATATTAGGCTCAGAAGTGCGACAGCATGCACAAAGGAACAACAAACAATGAGGCACAATAGACACACACATTTTACTATCTGGAAACTCTCCAGTATATTGATACAACTCAATGGATCATCGTATAAATAACAACAATAGAAAAATGAAGGAAAATGTTCATGTGTGATCTGGTGTTTGAATATGTTGGGTATTTTTTCAAATTCTTACCTGGTTAAAAGTGCATTTTAATGGGCGAGTGGCCTGAACGTGGAGCTACATGGACACTTAATCCAGAGGCTCATTTACTAAAGCAGCAATTGAGCAGCACGACTAGCTTTAATCTTTTCTTTTTTACCCCACATCTTGGTAATATCACTCAAAACATATTGATGATGTGTAAACAATCTAATAGGATGCCACAGTACTTCCCAAAATGGTTGAAGCAGGATGTGAAGAAGACTCAAGATGGCATCCAGGGGCATTGCTAGGCTTCTAAATGAACCAGGGCTATACCCATTTGAATATTTCACAGACCTGTGTTTCCAAAGTACATGTATACGTAAATTTATACAGACATTCATACACCCACAACATCGTATATAATGTCTTAAACTAGAGGGTTAGAGGTTTAAATTTAAAAACACCTTTGCAAGAGTAGTATTGGTAGTGAAATAGCCTTCTAGCATAAGAGATAGAGATTAATAGATTTAAGGAGTTTAAGGGTGTGAAATTTTAGGGCCCCTTACTGACACAGTTCTGCGCCCCCATACAAGGTTTCCATTAATATGCCACAGCAAGTTTGTCCATTAGAATACCACAGTTTGGCCATTAATATGCCACTGTTAGTTTATCCATGAATATGCAACAGCCAGTTTGCCTATGCATATGCCACAGTCAGTATGCCCATTAACATGCCACTAAATGGCTATTAATATGCCAGTATATCCTTTAATAGGCCACTTTATGCCCAATAATAAATCACACTATGCCCATTAACATGCCACAGCCAGTTTTCCCATTTACATGCCACTATATGCCAATTAATATGCCACAGCCAGTATGCCCATTAATATGCCACAGTATGCTCATTAATCTTCGACAGCCTGTGTGCTCATTAATATGCTACTTTATGCCCAATAATATGTCACACCCAGTATGCCCATTAATATGTCCCTTTATTCCCATTATTATGTCACAGCCAGTATGCTTATTAATATGCCAGTTTATGCCCATTAATATGCCACAGCCAGTAGGCCTATTAATATGGCATAGACTGTATGCACATTAATAAGCCATAGCCAGTATGCCCCTTTAATATGCCCTCCTCCTCCCCCTTCCCCAGTACTTACCTCCTGTGCAAGAGACTGCAGCCCATCATGCTGCCTTCTCGTGCAGAGATGCTGGCGAGGGGAAATCTTTTGATCTCCTCAGTCAGGTTGTCTGCTGGCACGCTTTTTTTGTCATTTTTTCCCTTTTTTTTGTGATAGGTGTATCGCTCATCACCCCCTGATGGAGGCACTGTGTTGGATACATATAAGTTTATTCAAACATAAGATAATGCCATGGATGGGCTTGACAGATAGCCATATACTTTATAAGCTAGTATTCAGGAGACAGCCTTGTAATTTTTAGGAGCCAGGGAAATTGTAGTTGCATAGTTGTATGTACAAGAATTTAAAAAAGTTTAACTGTAGGAATTTTAGCAGCCCATGGGTTATTCCTGGTAGACACAGCACCATATTCCTGCAATTTGACAGCCACAGCACCAGACTTTCCCTAAATGAAAAGCCACAGCACCAGATTCCCCCAAATGAATAGCTGCGGGACTGCAGCACCAGATTCCCACAAATGAAAATGTGCAGTACTATATCCCCCCCAAAATGAATTACCACAGCACTGGATTCTCCCAAAATTAATTTCCAGACTACAGGATTTCCTGAAGTTAATTGCCATAGCACCTGATCTCTGCAAATTAATTATCACAGCACCAGATGCTCAAAATTATTTTCCACAGCACTAGATTCCCCCAAATTAATTATCACAATTCTAGCTTTCACTTATCCCTGCCCTTTCTTTTCTTGTGGCAGAAAGGAAGCTATACACCTAGTGCTCAGGATGAACGTTTATGCTGTTATTCTTCTGTTCTCCACAGGTCTCTTCTGTTCATCAAGGGTCTTTTTTTGTTCAGCAGAGGTCTCTTTTAAAGAAAAAAAAAAAGTTCAATCATAACACTTTTATTACACATACATCAATGTATTACACTTGTTCTTTTAACAATGATGCTTGTATTGTTTATTAAAATTTCATAAGACATTGCAGAAGGTAGCCATCATATATTTCCTTGGTAAGTTTTCTTTTCTTTGCAGGCATGTTAGGCAAGTATCAAAAACAAATAAAACTAAATAGGTTTAATTTTCTGCTGTGTAAAGTAAAAAGTTTGAATACCAAACATGTATGTCTATATAATGAGGCAGACAAGAATAGTTCTCCCCTACTTCTCCTGGCACCATCTTGAGTGTCTGACTTACACAATACGTTTGTCTCTCAGCAATAGCATTATTAACATGCTGTCTTTGTAGGACTCTCTACTAAAAGTATCAATCTCAGCTGTTTAGGAGCTCATAATAGAAAACAGAGAAGTTTAGAGTCAGACCCAACTTGATGGGATGTGTTGGTTGCATTTCCTTTTTGCTGATCCCGAAAGCATTTTGATAAACTGTATTTGCTGGAATATAAGACGACCCTGATTATAAGACAACCCCCCTAAACTTTGGATATTTCTTTAAGAAAAAACTAAAAGCCTGAATATAAGACTACCCTATAGGAAAAAATTTACGTATGTGCAGACATCCACCGGCTGGCCCAATCTCCCTGGTGGGTAGTGTGGGCAGCCGGTGGATGTCTGCATGATACGCGCAGACATCCTCCGCTGCTGCCCAGCATTTACGCTGGGACTTCTATGACGGAAGCCAAGAATAAGTTTAGATGAACATGCCTGGCAGCAGCGTTGGATGTCTGCCCGCATTACACAGACATCCACCGGCTGCTTGCAAGGGGGATCCAGGTCCCCTGCAGTCTTATCGTCAGTCCTCGATTTGAGGTCAGACTATAAGACGACATCGAATATAAGACGAGGGGTCTTTTTCAGAGCATTTGGACTGAAAAAAAACTTATATTCAAGCAAATACGATACTTTCTGAGACCGGTCCACAATCTCTAGCTAAAAATGTTTGTTTTATATACTGTGATATATACAAAATATACCGATAAATTTCAAGTTACAAGAAGTACATTTTAATAATGAGCACACTGCTGCTTTCTGGATCAGGTTATGTTGATGCGATATTGGCATTAAAAAGGGAATGCTTATAATAAATTACTCATTTATAATATTTTAAACAATGCCTTTCACTGTTAATTTTAAACCACATCTTATTTTCTGTTGCATAGCTATGTAAAATACATTTGGAATACCAAAGTGGTGTTCATGGTTTTATGCGGTACTGATCTAAATTGTATATTTTTAATAGATTATTTTTTTAATTTTTTAATTTTATCATTTTTATTATACATTTATATATATAAACAATAAATACATAAATGACATTCACAGACATAACAGGCTTCTGCAACTGGGTATATTAAATACCATAGTGAGCGTTTCATAAAGAATAAAACTGCTTAATTCCTTCAGCTCACAGCAAATACATGTCTTATATTATATTCTTCAAAAAGGACAATACAATACATAAGGAAACATAGATAACACATCACATTACACCGCATAACCTGCTTCTACAACTAAAAACAGTACGGTGCAATACATAACCAAAAACCATCCGGTGCGGCGGCCCATCGGGGGGTTCTGATCTCGGGATTAGCACTCATTGCTCCATGCCCGGTAGGGAAAACTACAACCCTCTAGTTACTATAAACCCCTATTGTGCGTCTTAAAGAAATAATCTATCCTCCATTTCCTCTAAGATCATCGTGGTCCATCCATCCCATTTAGCCCGTTTATCAGGCTTTGCTGTTTGATGGACCGTGATGCCCCTTTACATCTTTAATTGATGCAGCAGTTGACTTCTAATTTCTAGTCAACATGGGACCACCATAGATTTCCATTTCCTGGTAATTGAAATGTTACTACCAGTATTAGGTGCACAATAAGGACCTGTTTATCTTTGTCCATTTTTGGGAAATTAAGATGTAATAAAAGGACCTCCGGAAGCAGATCCAATTTAACCTTGGTAAGTCTGCTAATCAAGTCAACAACAAATCTCCAGAGCCTCTCCACTGGTTCACAAGACCACCAAATGTGATTCATATACCCATTTTGGGGCATTACATCTCCAGCATTCCCTGGAGTATTCTGGGTAGAACCTATTAAGTCGGTCAGGGACTAAATGCCACTAGTTAAGTATATACATAAGGATATATATACCTATACAAATGAGCTATTCCACTCCGTAGGGTTTATATTTAGATCCAAGGCATTGTTCCATTTGTTAATAGCCATATTTATGACCCTCCCCTCCACCTCCCTGAGGAACTCTATATACCTGGGGGTCAAACCCCCAGGTCTATCCTTATATAATAGGGTCTGGAATTTTTCTACTACCAAGTCTTGACCCTTATATAGATGGCCCATTATATATCCTTTAATGCGGATGTAGCTGAAAATCTCGCCCTTACGTTTGGGATTGGTAGCAATAATATCCGAGAAGGGTCTGACTTCTTCTCCTTTTATAAGGTCTTTTAATTTAAATAAACCATTTTTCAGCCAAATGTTTAATTTAAGATTCTCTATATTGTCTATCAAGATCCTCAGAGGGGTAGGGGGGATAATCCTATTTTTTTGTTTTATCTTCCTTTTAATTCCATTCCAGTTATCTAGGAGGCTATCAAGAACCAGACTATTTTGACTCTTGAAGAAATTCTCCTCTTTGGTTCTGTTTCCCAAAATAAAAACTCTATACCCTTAACATTACAAATTTATTTTTCTATATGGTACCATTTTTCATCTCTATTGATCTCGGCTTGTGTGAAATTACGGCTTGTGCTAAGAGGTTTGCCTCATGTTGTTCTTGTATGTAAGGCATTGAGAGGCCTCCTTCTTTAGGTCCCCTCTTAATTTTTTTTAGCCCCAGTCTTGGCTTCTTCCCTGCCCACACAAAATTCCTAAATGCGGATTGTGCCAAGGTTAACCAACTTTCAGGCATTTTTAATGGGAGGATGCGGAACATATATTGCCACTTTGGCAGTATGTAGGCTTTTAAAACATTTACCCGTCCCCACCAGGAAAAAGCCAGGTTACACCAGTTTTTTAATTGTTTCCAGGTTTGTTTTAACATAGGTAAAAATTCTGTTCTGATAGGTAAATCCATAATTCTCTACCAGTATCGGGATGTTAGTCGGCATTATTATTGATTTATCTACATTAAGTTTATAATTTGCGACCTTCGAGTATTGATCTAAGGTATCTATTAGCTCCGCTAAGGAATTTTGTGGATCCGTCAGTGTAAGGATGATATCATCTGCATATAAGTTTATCTTAACCTGTCCACCCAGAGTATTTATGCCTCTGATCTTCTCGTTATTTCTTATATTGGGTGCTCAATGGAGAGGACATACAAGAGCGGTGAGAGTGGGCAGCCCTGCCTCTTCCCGTTTGCCAGGCTAAACCAGTCAGAGCAAAAGCCCCCTCCCATACCTCGGGCTAAGGGACCAACATATAGGGCCATAATCGCATCCATGATCTTACCTTTAAAGCCAAATGCGTCCAAAGTCTCTCTCAAGAAACCCCACCTGACCCTATCAAATGCCTTTTTTGCATCCAGTGACAGGGTCAGGTGGGGCATCTTCCTTGTCTCAACCAGTTGGAGTATATCTATGAGTCTTCTCACATTGTTAGTGGAAGATCTTCCCGGGACAAACCCAACCTGGTCCGGATGGATCAAAAGTGGTATCACCTGTTTGAGACGAAAGCTATTATAGATGAATACATTTTTAAATCTGTGTTCAATAAGGAAATGGGGCGATAATTAGATGTTAGTTCTGTGTTTTTTCCCTCCTTCGGGGCTGCAACAGTATTGGCCTGCAGGAGCTCCAAGGGGATAGGAGACCCATTCATAATCTCATTGAATGCCAAGGTTAAGTCCTCATTTATTTAATTTTTTAATATTTTGAAAAATAAATTGTTGAATCCATCTGGACCTGGGGATTTGTTCGGTCTAAGCCCCTCAATAGCTTTCTCTACTTCTTCTGCTGTAATGGACTCATTTAGTTTTTCTACTTGTTCTATGTTCAGTTTGGGCAGTTGTGATTTACTCAGATAATCTCTTATCGCCTCCATTGACCCTTATTCTGGTAAGTTATATAGATTTTTGTAAAAATCTCTAAATGCAGAACCTATGTTTTCGGGGGTCATTAGGACCTCATTATTCACCCTTATTAAATTAATATTCCGTTTGGCCCTGTTTTTCCTCAATCTCTCTGTCATCATTCTGTCCACTTTGTTACCCTTATAATACCATTTTTCTAGGCCCCAGTTCACTTTTTTTTAAATAATACCTCATTAATTTGTTGCTCTATCTCCGCTATCTCTTTTGATTGTACATTATTTGGGTTAATCTTATTAACTTTATTTAAGTCATCTAATTTTATATACATTTCAGCCAGGGAATATGTGCTCTTTTTTCTCTCTCTAGAACCAATTTTTATAAGGTCCCCTCTTATTACACTTTTAAAGGCACACCATGTGCCCAAAGCTGAAACCTCTCCTCTCCCGTTTTCCACAAAAGAGTTTACTGCTGCATGTTTAATCTGTTTCTGGACAAAACCATTGGTCATAAGGGCGTCGTTAAGCCTCCATCTTGTTCTGTCTGTTCGTCTATCCTCTTTCATGGTCAATAGAATTGCGTTATGGTCCGACTATACAGTTTGCTCAATATCTATTCTATCTATTCTATCCATAAGATATCTATCGCCTAAAATCATGTCAATCCTTGAGTATGATACATAAGTCTTAATAAGTCTTAGAGAAACACATATAATCCAATTCTTGCGGATGTAACACCCTCCATAAGTCCATCAGATTGAACTCTTTAGTGATTTCTCTATGATTTTTTGCATCATTAAGCAGGTTTTTCTGAGTTTCTCTGCCCCTGGGCGACTTTTTGTTCATTTTTGTATCCATCACACAGTTGAATAGTAATAGAAAAACCCCTTGTCTGATTCTATCCGTTTTTAATAACATTTTTTTAATAAACTGTATGGGAGATTTATTTGGAGCATATATGTTAGCAATTGTGAACAAACAATTATTTATCCTGCAGATCAGAATAAGATATGTAGCTTCCGGGTCTTCTACCTTTTGTACTACTTCAACTGTTAAATCTTTTGAAAAGAGGACTGCCACCCCTCTTTTTTTATTCCTACCTTATGAAGAGCTATGAACCAGTGGAAAGTCCCTTGAGATAATCCTTCTTTTTTCCCCTTTTAACCAATGAGTTTCCTGTATAGCACATATTTGGATATATTTTTCTCAGTAAGTTATTAACCATAGTGCTTTTCTGGGGAAAGTTAATCCCCTGGGCATTTATAGTACAGATTTTAAAAGACATCCCAGAGCCTTGTTCCCCTCCCCCCATGAGCCGCATCCCCATACCAGCACCAGGACCCTACCCATAACCAACTCACAAAACATACATTGAACAAACCCCCGTATACCCCCCACACATGGGCATCCGCAGAAATTTTTTCAGGGGGGGGGGCATAATTTTACCGTCATCCTTTCTGCGCCGCGCCTCATTTTGACAAGTTATCATGAAGTGGAGGAGCTTTGTCATTATCAGTGAAGGCATGCAAAGGGTTGATAAACCCTGCACCAGATACAGATCCACAGCACCAGATATAAACCAACCACACTAGATATAGCCTCACTGCACCAAATATAGATCCACTGTGCCAGATATAGACCCACAACACCAGATATAAACCCACGGTACCAGCTAAAACCCCATGACACAAGATATAAACCACAGCACCAGATAAATATCCAGAGCTCTAGCTGAAACTCCACAGCAACAGATAGAACAACATAGCAAAGATATAACCCCATAGCACCAGATACAACACTATAGCACACAATATAACCCAACAGCACCAGATACAACACTATAGCACATAATGTAACCCAACAGCACCAGACACAACACTATAGCACACAATATAACCCAACCAGGGCCGGCCTTAGGGGTGTGCGACCTCTGCGAGCCGGTAGAGGCACTGGATTGGGGAGATCAAAAGATCCCCCCTCACCAGCCCTCTGCTCGGCAAGCTCTGTTGGATAACCGGCTGAGGGGTGCAGCTCCGTCCCCACCCTGTGAAGCAGAGCTTCACAGGGAGCCGCGGGCAGCAAGCGAAAGTGCTGCTCGGCTCCTCATGCTTGCATTAAGCATGGGGAGCCTGAATTAAGCCTTGGGAACCGAGCAGCACTTTCTCTTGTTGCCCGTGAAGCAGACGCTGCTCTGCTTCACAGGGTGGGGGCAGAGCTCCACTGCTCAGCCTGTTAGCTCCGCCCCCTCCTTGGATCATTTGCAGGCAAAGGGAGGGGGGAGAGAGACACAGAACAGGGGGGAGGGGGAAGAGAGACACAGAACAGGGGGAGGGGGGAGAGAGATACAGAACAGGAGGAGAGAGAGAGACAGAACAGGGGGGAGGGGGGAGAGAGATACAGAACAGGGGGAGGGGGAGAGAGAGAAAGAACAGAGGGAGAGAGAGAGAGAGAGAGACAGAACAGGGGGAGGGGGAGAGAGAGACAGAACTGTGGAAGGGGGAGAGAGAGACAGGGGGAGGGGGAGAGAGAGACAGAACAGGGGGAGGGGGGAGAGAGAGACAGAACAGGGGGGAGAGAGACAGAACAGAGGGGGGGAGAGACAGAACAGAGGGGGGAGAGAGACAGAACAGAGGGGGGGGGAGAGAGAAAGGGGAAGGGGTGAGAGAGACAGAACAGAGGGGGAGAGAGACAGGGAGGGGGGAGAGAGACAGAACAGAGGGGGGGAGGAGAGAGACAGAACAGAGGGGGGGAGGAGAGAGAGAACAGAGGGAGAGAGAGAGAGAGAAAACAGGTATGGGAGAGTTAGAAAGAGACAGACATGGCAAGGAAGAGGAAAGGGACACATACATATTGGGGGTGAAAGAGACGGGTTGGGGTGAAAGACGTGGGGGGGGCGCCACGGGGCTTGCACAGGGTGCCGGGACACTTAAGGCCGGCCCTGAACCCAACAGCACCAGACACAACACTATAGCACACACAATGTAACCCCTCAGCACCAGATACAACACTATAGCACACAATATAACCTCTCAGCACCAGATACAACACTACAGCACACAATATAACCCCTCAGCACCAGATACAACACTATAGCACACAATATAACCTTTCAGCACCAGATACAACACTATAGCACACAATACAAGCATACGGCACCAGATACAACACTATAGCACACCATATAAACACAAAACAACAGATTCCAAAACACCCAAATTCCTAAATCCATGACATTTCTTTATCTCTTTGCCCCCTTTTTATATGTTTTATTCCTCCATGTTTGCCATCTCTTTCCCCATCATTTTTTTTCTTTTTTAATTTATATGCTTTCTTTTTGTTATTTTTTATAATGACAGAACATACTATCTCATATATTTCAAATTTTACGGTATGTATAATACAAAATACACAACAAACAATCACAAAACAAAACACTTATATTGCGTCCCGGGGAGGTGGGACGCCCATACACCTCGTAAATTTACCAGAGTTATTATTTATGTATAGAACGTAATTCTTCCTCGATATGTTCTCTGTTCTTTTTAAGACAAAAAACAGACTGACTTTAAACTGCGGCTTTCCCCCCACCTGAACGCCCTAGAAACGTGGAGACATGGGACAGACCTCGACAGGACCGAATGGAGAGCAGTTTATTATTATGTAACTTTTACAGAATTTATGTTTCCTAAATTTTATCCCGGGTCACTCCATCAGTACTTTATCAACCCAATTATTCGAATTAGTCTTATTTGTTCCTCCTATTTCAAACTGGAAAGCAATTCCTGCCTCCATCTTAAGCTGGGTTATTAATTGGCTCTTTATCTGAGGCCAGATGGGGGTGTGTGTTGATCTCCAATTTTTGGCAGTAAGTAATTTTGCTGCTATTAAACAGTGGATAATAAAATTTCTACTTGATTTTGGCCAAGAATACACATCCAGATGAAGCAAAAACGTTTCAGGGGTCTTGGGCAGATTTACCCCACATATTGCAAAAATCCTCCTTCCAACCATTCCCCAGTACAGATCAACAGGCTTACAACTCCACCAAATGTGTATCATATCCCCCCTCTGCTCTCCACACGTCCAGCACAAGTTGCTTTTACCTGGGAACATCCTAGCTGTGCGTGAGGGCACAAGATACCATCTATTCAAAACCTTATAATGTATTTCAGTTAGGTTTAATAAATTAATTGCGTTGTGGGAGGTCTTAACCGAGTCAAACCAATCTCTCTTATTTATGTGCAATTTCAAATCTATTTCCCATTTCGTTAATGCTGGAATTATTTCTTCCTTCTCCCTTCTCTTTAATACCGACAAGCATTTAGTGATCGGTTTACTACTCTCCTTTTGGGCAATTAGTTCCTCTAGGGCTTTAATTACTGATGACGTTCCTGTATATAAATATTCTTCTAGGTATCCTTTCACTCTTAGATACGAAAATATTTATTTATTTGGGAGCCTATTTGGTGCTCCAAGATGTTCAAAATCTATCATCTTATTTTCATCTATTAGATCCGCTATTTTATTTAGCCCTCCCTCTAACCATGCTTTTAGATTTAAATCTTCAACATTTGAGGAGATTATTTCTGTTGATATTGCAGGGACAATTTTATTCTTGAGGCCAATTTGTTTTCTAAATATGTCCCAAGCGCAGAGGAGGTGCTTTAGAACCAGGGGTAGATTTTCTTTCTCTTGCCTCTGTTTCCTCTTATCCCTTGTTGTCAAAAACAGTTCTTCTAAGTTAGGACTCTTGGTGATTTATTGTTCGATACAATACCAACCCTCGGTTTTATATTGGTCTTTTTGTGAAATCAGGGCCTGTGATAACAGGCACGCCTGATGGTACTCGCTAATGTTTGGGATACCTAATCCGCCCCTTGCCGTCTTATTCATCATAATTTTTTTGTTCATAGAAGGGAAAATCATGCATTTTAAAAAGCACAAATGAACAGTGTATTATTTATAGATAAGACTGATATATAAGGCTGCCTAGGGCAATATATATACCTCCAGTATGTACACAAAGTTATATGAATTGCCCTGTGCAGAGGTATATATCAGGGCAGTGTGTGTGACATATCCTTGTGTACATATTCCTGTATTGTCCCTCTCTCTCATTTCTGTAGCGTCTCTCTCTCTCGCATGTCTGTAGCCTGTCTCTCTCTCGCATGTCTGTAGCATCTCTCTATCTCTCGCATGTCTGTAGCCTGTCTCTCTCTCGCATGTCTGTAGCCTGTCTCTCTCTCGCATGCCTGTAGCCTTTCTCTCTCTCTTGCATGTCTGTAGCCTGTCTCTCTCTCGCATATCTGTAGCGTCTTTCTATCTCTTGCACATCTGTAGCGTCTCTCTATCGCATATCTGTACCGTCTCTCTATCTCGCATATCTCTAGCGTCTCTCTCTCTCTCTCTCTCTCGCATATCTGTAGCCTGTCTCTCTCTTGCATATCTGTAGCGTCTCTCTCTCTCGCATGTCTGTAGCCTGTCTCTCTCTCGCATGTCTGTAGCCTGTCTCTCTCTCGCATGTCTGTAGCCTGTCTCTCTCTAGCATTTCTGTAGCGTCTCTCTTGCATTTCTGTAGCGTCTCTCTCGCATTTCTGTAGCGTCTCTCTCGCATTTCTGTAGCGTCTCTCTCTGTCCTTTCTGTAGCATCTCTCTCTCTCTCTCCTTTTTGTAGCATCTCTCTCTCTCTCTCCTTTCTGTAACGTCTCTCTCTCTCCTTTCTGTAGTGTCTCTCTTCGCCCCTTCCCCTGTAGTGTCTCTCTTCCCCCCTTCCCCTGTAGTGTCTCTTTTCCCCCCTTCCCCCTGTAGTGTCTTTCACCCCATCCCCCCTGTAGTGTATTTCCCCCCTTTCCCCCTGTAGTGTCTTTCACCCCCCCTTCCCCCTGTAGTGTCTTTCACCCCCCCTTCCCCCTGTAGTGTCTTTCACCCCCCCCTTCCCCCTGTAGTGTCTTTCACCCCCCTTCCCCCTGTAGTGTCTTTCACCCCCCCCCCCCCCATCCCCCTGTAGTGTATATCTTTCACTCACCTTGCTTCCTCTGCTCCCCATCCCGCACCGGAACTGCTGCTGCAACATCTGGTGGCAGGAGGCGAAATTCTTAAGGTGGTGTGGGCTGCTGAACCTCTTAAAGCGGTCAGAGGCCGGTGAACTTCTTAAAGTGGCCCACTGCCACTTTAAGCAATTCGGCGGCCATTGCCGCTTTAATAAATTCGCCTGCTGCCGCCGGTTGTTTCAGCAGCAGAACTTCTTAAAGTGGCGGACGCAGCCGATTCACTTTAATTGGCCAAGGCGGCCCCGGGGCAGGCGGGCCACCGGGATTTTTCCCGGTATCCCAGTGGGCCAGTCCGGCCCTGGCTAAGTTCCCTCAGTACCTAATGATAAATCCCATCTGGCCCGGAAGCTTTATGAACCTTCAGTGTATTTAATGGCTCTTGTATTTGGCCTGTGTTACCCCAAAAATATGAGGAAGGCAACATTGTGGTTTCATTTTTTTGTGAACTCCCCACCATTCTTTCTTCTTAGGAATTGATGGCAGAGAAGACTGATCACCAGCGCTTTCATATTATCTTCTTTCCTCTCTTTCTATTTTTTTTATTGGTTTTGGATATGTTTATCAAGGTTATGTACTTATCAGAAGGTGACCCATCTTCTATAAAACTGGACACAAGCTAATTAAATTAAGTAAAAGCCTCACTGACGATTTAAACTTACACAGAATCATTAGCATATGAAAAAATGCACAATGCAAAAAAACCCCAACAAAATGTTGCAAATATTTGCAAATTATTTCATATTCATATTTTACCTATTCTTTTTCACTACATTGGCTTAGTACATGACATGCCCAGTTCTTTCCATACAAGCCCGCAAAATGTACAAATACCAAGCAAAATTTTACACATTCTGTGATACTATGGTGATTGGTTGATTTGCAGTCCTGTGCATCATACCGCCTCTTTCAGTTATGCAAATCAAATCATATTATTTAATTGTAGCTAGTTTACAAGTGCTAGGAGCAACCAATACATTGAAAGGACTTTGCATTACTTTCGGATGGCTATTTTAATGAAATTCTTCTGTGAGGTCAATTTAGCGGTGTTGAGGCATCTCGCATGGTAGACACAGCCACCATTAGGGGGTGACAGGCGATACACCACGTTTAATAATTTGCCTGCAGAGGTGCTGGCTGGAGAGATCCAAAAATATCCCCTCACATGCCTCTCTACAAGTGGGGAGGCAGCTTGATGCCTGTGTGTGTACTTAACCGGTCGGCACTCTTAACCACATTTCAACCACATGGGGAGTGCGAGAGGCAGAATGGTAGGATGTTTGAATGCATGGACAGGGCACAGATATGAAACTGCCTACCACTTGACAACAGGGAGCTGGGGAACTGTGCTGGCTGGGCTAAGTACTGGGTCTGTTGGTGATGGGGCATGTACTGGGGTACTGGGGTGAGTCCTGGGTCAGCAATGTGGGTACTTGGGCACGTCCTGGATGTGCAGTGTGGGTGCTGAGACATACCTCAGCACTGAGACTGAAAGCACAGAACTTGTCTCAGCACCCAGGAATCATCACAGCAGGAATCCTTCACTCACATCTTGCCTCAGTACCCAGCCAGGACTTACCCCAGCACTTAGATTGCACTTCATATCACTTGCCCCAACACCAAGGACTTACCCCAGCACCCAGGATTTACAACAGCACTTAGACTGCACTCATAGGACTTGCCCCAGCACCAACAACTTACCCCAGCACTTAGAGTGAGATTGCTCTGTCACATTCTAAGGGCTGTGGCCGAATTCTTAAAGCAGTCACGGTTAATTATAGCGGAATTTCAACCGGTATCCCAGTAGGCCAGCATGGCACTGTCCTGAAGTGATGGTAATGTGCCACAATCAATACAGACTGTGATAAGCTGGGTTATACAGACTTTATATATAGATCATGTTTACTAATAGTCTTGTTTTTATGGGTCCTGTCAAATTCAGGTCTATCCCGGTATTGTTGCTGTCTATGCACAGTGCCATGCACAGGCAGTACTATGGTTAAACTATGTTTGTCTAAGAGCTATACATAGTTTAAACTGGGAAGAAATTAACTCTAGACACTTGGGACCTGTTCCATGTAGACGAGAGCTTAATCTTGCTGTGTCAAACACATCTGTGTATTGTCATGTACTCCAGTCCACATTAGGTTCTGCCCTGGACACCCACAATGTTGGTAAGTATGACAAACCCATATAGACATGCTCATATAAATATACACACACACACACATTATATATGTGAAGTACTAAAGATCATTTTAGATAGTTCTTAAAAAGGTGCCAAATACTATGTATATTTTACATTTCAGTGTATATAATATATGAAGGCCTATAACTGTTTTGTGCCACAGGTAGAAGCCATGATGAAGACTGTTTCTACTGGGAACTGCATGCTTAGCGTACCAGCTAAGAACTCCTACCGGATGGTTGTCCTTGGAGCTTCCAGGGTTGGGAAAACTTCCATTGTTTCACGCTTTTTGAATGGACGATTTGATGATCAATATACACCAACAATCGAGGATTTCCACCGCAAACTCTATAATATAAGAGGAGATATGTATCAGCTGGACATCCTTGATACATCAGGTAACCATCCTTTCCCAGCCACAAGAAGACTGTCAATATTGACAGGTAAGGCTATGTACTACAATAAGGATATGATATGAAAATTTATTTTGCAAAAAAACTAAACAACAAATGCAATCCTTAAATTCTTGTTTTTGCTGTCTGAACAGTACAAATTTGAAAAAAACATACACAAACATGCATCATGCACTTTAATTGTATGCTCAGATATCCAAAAGTTATGCATATTTGTGCATTCAAAAATGTGTTATCGACCCTTCACCCTCTCCTATATACTCAATTCCTCCTGAATTGTGTATACACATTCAAATTAGCCGCCCAATCAAAGGTTTCAGTTAAATCATAGCCAATAGATGCCCGTTTATTTGTTAGGCTTCCAACATGTTCTAGCAATCTTTGGTATGAACAGTATAAGCCTTTTTGTGATCCATATACTGATCACATTCTGAAGAATGAGCTGCACTCAACTAAGTCATATACTGAAAAAAATTGCACAATTGGTACTAATTAATATTTATTTAGTGCTTGCTGATCCAAGGAGAAATCTGATTGCCATTTAGAGTCAATGCGGATTCCCCCCCCCCCCCCCCCCCCACTGAAAGCAGAATTTGAAATTGCTTAAAGGGTTTTTTATTTGCCTTCTTTTTGATCAACAGCTGTAAACATGGAATAGGAAAAGGGTTGAACTTGATGGACGCAAGTCTTTTTTCAACCTTAATTACTGTGTATTTTGAATCAAGATAGATAGTTGGGTAATGCTCAGCACCACACTCAGCTCCTTTAAATAACGTTAATATTTTCAGGTAAGAAATGGAGTATAGAAAGAAAAAGGGGAGAACATCACAGAACTATGGTCAATGAGCACACTGAGATCTGAATGTGTCTAACACATAACAATACTGCCTGTGGCTCCCTAAGGTAAATCGGGGGGCTGTGGAGAGAGATAGGCAAACATGTGATTGCTGGGTAGAGAGAGACAGACATAAATGGCAGAGCTAGGGTGAGGGAGACATACATGGGGTGTTGGGGAGAAAGAGAGACATACCATGGGGAGAGAGAGACAGACCGTGGGGTATTGGGGAGAGAGAGACAGAACATGTGGGGTTTGGGTGAGAGAGAAAGACCAAGGGGGGTTGGGATCAGTGAGACAGACATGACCAGGCACACAGACATCATCCAAGGATGCCTTTTGTGCGCCCTGTACATTGGAGAAAGTATGAATACACAGTACCTAAAATAAAATGGTGTCTATAATGAACTCCACCAAAAGAATATAGCACCAAAAACAATGACTAATAAATATTAAATTTAACACAAACCCCAGCAAAAATAAGAAAAATGCTTAATGGCAGAAAGTATTTCTTTATGGGATCCACAGGTACCACCAATATATCTTGTAGAAAAATTGTCTTTTTTATGGATAGCTGCTAGTCTTTAGGCCTTACAGTGTAGCGCCACTGCTATAGCGATGTCTATTTAGATATTTACATGCTCCCTGTGCATTGTTGGAAGTCAGAGTATCATGGTCACATGACCTACCGACACTTATTGAGGCATAATGGGAGGCACCAGAGTTTGACTTATGGGGCTATTCACTAAAAGGTGAGTTGAAGTGAATAGCATGTTAGTTAAAGTAAGTAGCAGGTGAGTTAAAGTGAATAGCCGGTGAGTTGAGGTGAGATGAACATTTCATCTCACCAGTTCAGCTATACATTGTGCATTGTGTCAAACTCAATACATACCAAAGCAATATGGTTCCCGTTACACTTGCTCCATGTATCTATATATGCAGATAAACATGTACTGAGTCATATTTTCAAAATTAATTCTTGGGAAAAAGTTATTTTTATTTGATTTCTAAGGAAAGCATATAATTATCAAAAATGTTCCATATTGTTTGATTTAAAAACTGCACTTTTTTCAAAACATTGTTGGTTAATTCTGATAATGGGCAGTTGCTATATTATTTTTGAGGATATAATAATAACAAAGTATTCAACTAGGCAAGTTACTCTGAGATATTCTCTTATTTTCAAGTATGCTGCTGGGATATTACTGTTGTCCAACAGTCTTGTCTTGGCAGGGCCATCATCAGAAATTGTGGGGGCCCTTACAGACCGAATGATCTGGGGCTTCTTTGCTCTGTATAGTATCTAATAGAGAGCAGACATGTTGTTTAGAATCTTATGACAGCTCTTCATTCACCTTGGTTCAGATGAAGGAAGATCTGACTGATCTGACCTAAGATTCAAAGCAACATATCTGTTAGAGTTAAACAAAGACCACTCAATAAGGTACATTAGTTATATTCTTTCATTAAAGCATTTCTATGTAAACTATCTACTCTTGATGCAATCTTTCAAATAAACAGTAGAGTTTGTTTTTTTTTGCTACAGTTGTCCTTTAATAATTAAAAAGGCAGTGTTGGACTGTAGCACAAGTCTGTGGATGACTGTCCAACATGTCTGTTTTTTAACAAAAATCTTTATAAAAGTTTTAGTTTTTTTCTTGGTTTATAAAATAAAAAAAATCAGAAAACAGCAATAATACATACACCAGTCAAAGAGCAATAATCACATATAAAATGTTATCATGTGTTTAGGACAAGATTGTGACTTATATTTAAAATAGAATGACACAGAAATGATACACAAAATCAAACCAAACAATAATAATAAATTTGGATTGGTCTGTAACTGCCTGGTAAGTTAAGGGGTTTCCCCTCTTTAGGTAACAGAGAAATGCTAGCCATCTGCATGTCTTTTGAAAGCATTGAATAACCTCAGCAGGCAAGAAATTGGTAATTATTTGTAGATTTTATAATATGTTTTGGAGATACCATCTGGTTCTGGAGCTTTTGAGGATTTGGATTGAGTGATCACTTGCATGATTTCCTCTTCTGATATAGCTTTTTCCATATGGAGGCTTTGTTCGGGGGAGAGTTTGGTGATGTTGCCCTTTTCTAGGTATTCCTTTATGGCCATGATGTGATGGAGGTAGGCAAGATTCCTCCTTGTGTAGTTTATGGAAAAATATGGTAAATCGTCTTCATTTTACCCTTTTCACAACATTTGTGTTTGGTATACTTTATAGCGTTTGCAGCGTCATCAAGGTGAAGGTGTTGAATCTCAGCCCTTATCTGCTGCAGCTGTTGGAATAACCTTGCCGAAGGTTTATTTCAGCTTTCTAAATCAAAGAGACGTTGTTAGAAAAGGCTGAGATGCTGAGGTTTCATTTTTTAATGGTGTGTGCTAATACTGATCAAGTGCCCCTAATAACTGTCTTAAGAGCAGCGCACAGTGTGGCTGGTTTGTTGACCAAGGTCTCATTGAAGGAATAATAATGAATTGTTTCCCTATGTTCCGGAATGTGTTAAAGTTTCCAGGCCCAAAATCTACGGTGATGTGGTAGTGAAAGAGACAAGGAAATATGGTCATGATTATGGCTATTTGATGTATGGCCAACTTCATAATCCATGAAAACATTGTTTGGAAATAAGAAAGAAGTGCATCTTGGAGTAAAACAGGTGAAGATTGGAGAAAAAATTGAGCATATGTTTGTCCATAGGACGAATAGATGAAGTGCCAGATGTCGATGATTTCTCGTGAAATAGACATAGCAATGCATTGAAGTCTCCACCAATGATCAGGGAGGGGGAGAGGAGAGCAGAACCAATGATAAATTATTCCAAAACTCAGCCATTGGTTGTGTTGGGGCATATGTATTAAGAAAAATTAACCCAAGGTAGTTTTTGAACCCAAGGTGCCTTGTAGCAGTAAGTACTGGACTTCCCAGTCAGCTCTGGATTGTTGTAAAAGAGACAGTGTTTTACGAACAGTATGGCCACACAATTGGGTTTAGAGGAATAATTGGCAAGGTGAGCACGAGGAAATGTGGCATCTTTGAGTCTAGGAGGATGACTATTCTATCTCTTGGATGACTATTATATCTGCTTGTTTCTTCTTCGTGTGGCTGAGCAGAGAACGCTGCTTAGGTGGTGTATTGAGCCCATGTGCATTAATGGAAAAAATGTTCAATTGAGCATCCATTGTATAGGGCAGCAGCTGTGAAAAAGCAGCTATTGGGTCATCGATGGGGCTTATAAAGAATGAGAGAGAAATGCCCTCTCCTGAGAGAGGGGTGGAGCTGTATAGTCAAGCTGGAGGGAGAAAATATGAAGGAAATGGAAGGAAGAGAGCTGAATGTAGGGTAAAATAAGGGGGAGATATATAATAATAAATGAAAATGCAACACAAACCATCATTAATAAATACTGTACAAAATTCAGTTAAACAATTGGTCTTATACCAAATGCCAATTGGATTTGTGGTTTACAACAGGAAGCTTAGAAAGTAAGAAGAAAGTGAGTCCTGAGAAGGAAAACTGCCAAACAGTGAAGAAACTCAATATCATTCATATTCAAAGTGTCTGGACATGTAAAACTGTGAACAACAAGCAATTTTCAATTGAAGTACCCGCTTTATAATGACTATTTAAAAGCAGGTTAAACAGTTTGGGCAGCAGGCAAGGGCCCATAATCTCAATTTAATTACAATAAGTCATTCATAATGTAGATTCAAGAATTGTTCACACAAGCCTATAAACAGAAAACAATGGAGTAAGTTGGTACACTTGTCATGGATGGCCATGGTAATAAGTACCAAATTGGAGCCTATGATCCCTTATAGATCGTGAGACGGACCCACTTAGCTATAGTCAGAGTAAAAGAAGCATTAATAAAAAGTCAGTGACCTGGCTTGTAAAGACATTTACGAGAAATAGCCTCTGTGTCTGGAGTCTAGTCATCCTAAGTGCTTATGTGTAACGTACGTAAGGAGAGCTGTAAGTTCAAGCTATCCAAGGGAGAAAGGGCAAGACAGCTTAAATAGGTGGCATGATGGGGTTGCAATAGAAACTTGGTAGGACTCATGTGTATGCGAAGAATCGCACCAGAGATAATGTATAGCAGTTTAAGTACAGTCTATGGCCAGGTGACTGCCTTAATATAGGGCCTAGCCTGGTATGTCATTCAAGCATAGCTATAATCCTCTTAAGAAGTAGAGCTATTGCAACTGAGTTGGGGGACATTTGTTAAAGAGTCAAAGGTATGTGAGTTAGTAAGTTCCGAGAGGGATCAATAGTACATCATTAGGCTTAGTACAGGGGTGTCCAAGTTTTTTCTACAAAGGACCACTTCATCGGAAATATATGTGCGCATGGGCCACATTAATTTTTCATTCATTTAGAGAATATATATAAATATATATTTAAGAAAAAAATATATATATAAATATATATTTAAGAAAATTATAAGAAACATGAGCAAACCCTAGAAATATCCATAAGCAGAAATCCTTTGAATGAATTTAGATAAACTAAAACCTCATAAAAACTTCTCAATAACGATTTTCATGGTTTCTTTATATAGCATTCATGTGTAAACTTTGTTATAGTCAGGACACATACATTAAATAAAGTTTGAGTAACTAACATTACGCAAAACTTGAGCTTCTACTCAATAAAGCAAGACTTGCAGGGAATTGACACTGGAAAACTAACAAATCAAATACTCCAATTCATAGGCACTTTGCATTTTGTTTTCCTCTCACTTTTCACAGTCACTTTATTTCTATTTTATGTATTTGTCACTTTATTTGAACAATATTTCAATTCAGGAGTTAACACTACACACTATAGGAGTCTCATATAACTTCTGTTAGGGAAGCAAACCATTTGTTTAAAATGCTACCCGTATCTTAAGAAACAAACTACTACTCATTAAATTAGAAGTTTATTTTCCCCTGTTTAAACTTGAAATGAAACAGGAGATCTGGTTGGCAGCATAATTTCACTAAACACAACTAAAACTGCTTTTACTCTCAAAAGATATACTCACAAGTCTGGAGATTTTACCCAAATCATTTTTAAAATGCAAACATTGCTTAAAGCTCAGTGCAGATTATGTGGGAAAGAAGAAATATAAAAATGGTAATACATCTATCATTCATTTATATGTCAACAGGTGTTACCAGGGCCGTCTTTAATAGTGATTGGACCCTGGTCAAGCATTTGCTTGGGCACCCTGGACCCTGCCCCCTCCCCTGCATGCAATCCCGCCATCCATCGCAATGTTACCCCCCCCCCCACACACACACATATGCCATAATTGTTGTGCAATTCAGATGCCAGTAATTTTGTGCCTTTCAGATGCCAGTAATATTGTGCCATTCAGAGCGCAGTATTATTGTGCCAGTCAGAGCCCAGTAATATTGTGCCAGTCAGAGCCCAGTAATATTGTGCCATTCAGAGCCCAGTAATATTGTGCCAGTCAGAGCCCAGGAAAATTGTGCCAGTCAGAGTCCAGGAAAATTGTGCCAGTCAGAGCCCAGGAATATTGTGCCAGTCAGAGCCCAGAAATATTGTGAAATTCAGACCCCAGTAATATTGTGCCAGTCATATGCCTGTAATATTGTGCCAGTCAGATGCCTGCAATATTGTGCCATTCAGATGCCTGCAATATTGGGCCAGTCAGATGCCTGCAATATTGGGCCAGTCAGAGCCCAGTAATAATGTGCCAGTCAGATACCAGTAATATTGTGTCAGTCAGATACCAGTAATATTGTGCCAGTCAGATACCAGGAATATTGTGCCTGTCAGAGCCCAGGAATATTGTGCCAGTCAGATGCCTGTAATATTATGCCAGTCAGATGCCTGTAATAGTGTGCCAGTCAGAGGCCAGGAATATTGTGCCAGTCAGATGCCTGTAATATTGTGACAGTCAGATGCCTGTAATATTGTGCCAGTCAGATACCTGTAATATTGTGCTTGTCAGATGCCTGTAATATTGTGCCAGTCAGATACCAGGAATATTGTGTAAGTCAGAGCCCAGGAATATTGTGCCAGTCAGATGCCTGTAATATTGTGCCTGTCAGATGCCTGTAATATTATGCCAGTCAGAGGCCTGTAATAGTGTGCCAGTCAGAGGCCAGGAATATTGTGCCAGTCAGATGCCTGTAATATTGTGCCAGTCAGATGCCTGTAATATTATGCCAGTCAGATGCCTGTAATAGTTTGCCAGTCAGAGGCCAGGAATATTGTGCCAGTCAGATGCCTGTAATATTGTGCCAGTCAGAGCCCAGTAATATTGTGCCAGTCAGAGCCCAGTAATATTGTGCCAGCCAGATGCCCCGTTTGCCCCACGTTAAAGACGGCCCTGGGTGTTACAACCAAAGATGTCCATAACTAGTCAATCATGAGTTGTCCAGATTTGAAGCATGGGTATATGCATGACTTCTGTAGGCCTGGTACTTAAATATTTAGGTTTTCAACTTGTCTTATCCCTGTGAATATAAATAAAAGATATTAACTGAAAATTAAATGGTAGTTATAAGTGCCTTTCATTATCTTACAGGTGATGTGTTCATACTTGTATTCAGCCTAGACAACCGAGAATCGTTTGATGAAGTCAAGAGGCTGAGAAAGCAAATTCTGGAAGTCAAGTCTTGTGTAAAGAATAAGACAAAAGAGACAGGAGAATTTCCAATGATGATATGTGGCAACAAAAGTGATTATGGGGAGCACCATCGCAAGGTGCGTGCTGAAGAGGTGGAACGTTTGGTGTCTGGTGATGAAAATGGTGCTTACTTTGAAATCTCAGCAAAGAAAAACATAAATGTTGACAAGATGTTTCAAGTCCTGTTCAGCATGGCTAAACTACCCAACGAAATGAGTCCAGCCCTCCATCGTAAAATCTCCATGCAGTATGGAGATGCCTTCCAACAGAAGTCATTTAGGTTGAGAAGGCTGAAAGAGATGGGTGCTTATGGCATGGTTTCACCTTCTGCTAGACGTCCCAGTGTCAACAGTGATCTCAAGTATATTAAAGCCAAGGTCCTGGGTGAAGCACAGGGACGGGATAGAGAAAAATGTTCTATCCAGTAAGAGTCTTGTACATGGGGCATACATGGGGCATACTGAAGTGATCTACACCTCACACAACATTCTGAAAGCATGCTCATAATTTGATGGACCCTTACTGTGAACGAAGAACTTCTATGAAGTCAGATGTATATATATCTTCCCTTTTGGAATAAAAACACAGTTAGAGTGGCTTATTAGCTGTGTACGTGTTCAATAGTTTTTTTCTTGGCAGAAATGCATATATTTTAAAGATTTTAAGATAAACTTAGACCCTAAATGCTGTAAATTCTGATAGATTTTATGATGTAGAATAACAGTTTCCAGAGAAAATAACTACAATTTAAATGCAGCCCATCACTTGGAAGTATTTAAGATAAATATGAACTTTCATCAGAAAATTGATGATAAAATAGCATATTTGAACTGAATGATCATTAATTCCATTATTTTTTGTGGTTCCTGAATTATTTTAGTAATTATTTGTTTGGCAATTTGAGAAATATAACAATAATAGTCTGTAGTTTGCTCTGCACTCTAAAATATAGTGTTTTTTTTGTATTAATTAATCTGCAATTTTGGTGTGATAAAGTTTAAAGTAATTTTTCTTTTTTCTTACCTAGTGGCACCTGATTTCTCTGGCTTAATGTTAATACTGTGCAAGTAGAGATTTATTGATTCAGTGGTTAAAAATCCATAAACAAAATCAAATAAAAGGTCTGGAGCAAAAGATTCATAACAGTGTTTTTCATATATATTTTTCACTGTAAACTAGTACTAGACAATGTTATCAACCAGTTATATCCACTGATTTTTTTGTAACCATAAAGTCAACAATTGAATATTCATAGTTGGAATTTCCTTTTTTGTTCATATCTAGTTACTGATTTCGTCTAACACAAGCAGTATCAAGATGCTCCTTGATAATGGCTTGTGTTAGCCGAAACTGGCCAGAAGATTGTGAATAATAATAATAAAAAATGGTTTATTTAATCTATTTGCAAGTATCAATCACTTTTTTTTACATTTGGCTACATACATTCTATTTGACATTTGTTCCTTCTCTGATTTTGGGTTATCACGTCACATGTTGCTTCTTCACACATTTCTTAGTGTTGTAACCACTACTTCTCTGTACTTTTGGATACAGTAATGAATTGTTCCAAAGCATTTTATGTCAGGATGACTGAATAAAGGGTATAACTGTATTGGAAAGGTAAGATTTTTTTATTCCGTGTATTTTGTCCTTTAGATTGACAATTCTTGCCCATAGTTTGCTTGTTGTTGGATATATTACAAATATGACATCTTGGTCCCTTGAAACACAGGGATATTTTCCTTAAATTACAGAATACATTTTCAATCAAATCATTAGTACCCATTCTAATTCTTAATCGTCAAAATATAAAATTTTCCAAATCTAGAATCTGGATCATGTGATAAATCTTAAAATGTTGTGGTTCACAGAAACACAATGGTCTTCACTGACAAATCCACCATCACTATCATTTAAAGTACAATTGATCTAAATGTAACTGTATTTGTTTGGTTTTTCTGTGTGCTTTTTTTTTAAACAATTGCATTATTTTGTTTTTATGGATAACTTGAATGCCTTCACTTGACCATGTTTCTAATCCTAGAACCACATTTTTTTGTTTCCAGAGTTGTGAATACACACAATAAATCTGTTTTTGCTTAATGATTCAATTATCTTCACATTATTTTGTACAATTAGTAGATGGAATACTTGTCAAGTGCTATGATATCTAGTTTTTAAGCATATATGTCTTCTTTCCCTACTGTTAAAGAGACATTGCACTTTATTTTTCAGTTATGCTTCTAACATAGAAGCACAAGTGAAAATTACTTTTAATAGTACATGCCAGTTTATTCTCTGACCGGCAGCAGCCATGCATCCATGGGAAGCAGGCACGAATACAATTCCATTTCAGGGATAATATCTGTATTCTTTCTCCTATTCTGGGCTGGAGAATTCAACTTTAAATCCCTCTAAAGTACACATGTGGACATGACTACATATATGCCCTAATATCATTTCTGATATTAATATACACAATATATTATATTCAATTTACATAGCTGGAAAAAAATATATATTTCCACATTTATGCAACTATAGACACAACCAAAAAGGGTCATGCAGATAAATACATATACACAACCCACAACAATATAACCACAATGAAAGGTGTAATCATGTAGAAAGATACAACACTCTAGAAATAAAAGGGTTAGATCACTTGTGGAAGTGTGGGAGCTGTGGATTCACCCACATAACAACACAGACACAAGTAGATAACTTCAAATAATAATTTTATTTTAATTTCATTTGAAATAAATATTTGTATTCTTTTAAATAATAATAATATTATTAAATAATAATAAATAATCCCAGGGCAGGGAGGGAGCAGTGAGAAGGGGGTGCAGAGGAATATGACTGGGTGACAGCAATGATAAGTAACCAAGGTGTTCCATGGCTACTAACAAGATGTTACAGTGTGATTTACTCATCAGTATGTAATGGGGAGAACCATGATATACTGGGCAACCCTCCAGTTATGTTGGGATCATGCTCACCCCACCTAACTAACATCCAAACACCTGTGCTGATGGAGCAATGTTAGGTGGGGGAATTGCCTTAGGAGCAGCGGTACACTGCAATAAAGCACTGTGTAATTCCAATTTAGTGTGCGTGTATTGCAAAATACAGCGGCTATTTTAAGCTATAGCCTCACACTCCTCTTATGTATGAAAGTACATAAATGTCATACAACTAAATCCCTGTGCACATTTCCATCTACATGGATGTACAGTAGTGTGTACATAGATTATATTCCACAGGGAGCCAACTACATATGCATTAACATCAGACATGAATGATGTGCATGTGTATCTTCCTTGGGCAGTGGATACCTGGGCCTGCACATCAGGAGCCGCAGTTAGTGGGAGGAACCTGGTAAGGGAGGTGGTGAAGACAGTCTATTGGAGATGAAGAAGAAGGCACTGTTAATGTTGAATACATACATTTGGGTACAGAACATTTCACATTAACATTTCCATTGATCTTCATTCATGGAAGAGGAAATTGAAAGGAATTCCAAAAGTTAAGGCCATAGTAGCTGAGTTGTAATTATTCTGAAGAACTGCTGATATTGAGAATTTTCAAGTTGCTTATTCTAGCCATAACGGGATATACATTCACAATTCCATGAAGTTCCCTCTTTCATGAATGAAGTCTTAACTGTTGCAAATGTTTCTACAACAGGTGATATGCAAATACATGCACATGTTTTGGAAGGTTTTAGTGGACGTTTCCGCCAAGACCAACTAAGCCATCTGACCTGGTGTAGTAAGGAGGAGCTGCAAGGTCATCTGCATCCTGTGCAGGCCATGAGGCCTCATCATCAGATGAGGATGATGGGGTTGACGGAGCACCTCACCAGATGCTATGAGGAAAGATAGAGACCACTGTTAATGCATATCAATACATAACCTATCACTGGATGTTCTATACTTACAACCAGGCAAGTCTGTGTCACGTGACCCCCTCAACCCCTGTGACTGTCTCAAGCCCCATGACCTGCAATAGCTCCTCCTTATAATACATCAGGTCAGCTGGTCCAGGAGGACAGCAACTTCGATAGCTTCCCCTTCACCTGTCTATTGATGTCAGATTACCTGTAATATAAGAGTGGAACTTTGCTATTGGTATACTATCATCTGTACATGTAATCCAATTTATGCATATACATATGTCTATCTCTACATGTATGTACATGTACATATTTATGTATAAATACATGTATAGACACACTCATGTACGTGTTACCACAGATGTACTGTTATACTGTTATTTAGACATTGCTATGCACTGTAACTTTGTAGTGAAACTCTCATGGCTCTTGATTGGTAGCAGCATTCGTTTTTTACAAGTTAATTTTCTGCTTGGCCTCCCTCACCTCAGCTAACATTCATTGCACAGCTACAGTTCACTATACACATCCTTGCAGTTCCTCCATGTGTGGCATTTTAACATGTGTAGCCACTTGCAACATTCCCAATCTATCCATTCCTGGGTATCAATAACACAGCTAATACATGTGTTCCATGAGGAACAGGTGTGTTTTCAGTGTGATTTAGCATGCTGCCTATGGTGTAAAGGTATTTTAAATACACTAATATTTTCTTCACCACCTCTTTGGACCTGTTCTGACACCAACTATATTCACAGCATTCACAACCTGCCCCTATCAAACGGTTGTAATGTTGACACAGTTTATGAGAAACTGCATTGTTACTTTGCAGACCTTGCCTTCCCCCCTCTCCTTCGACTACTGCCCTTGTTCCCACCCTCCACCATGATCCCCCGATTGCACCTATCATATGTATTGATTGCATGAACCTGTGCCTAATATCTATGAGTGTTTTGTTTTTATTTCCGGTATAGCACTGGGATGTTGTGATGCTCCAGCTCTCTGATTTATTATAAAACTTAGGAAAGGATAGCAGTTGGAAAGTTCTGCACCTATGGGAAAAGTCACAGACCTCATTTTCTATAGAAGTGTGTGCACAGTGGAGCAATTAGCTAATTATGTTGCAGGGCTGGGATGATGGTGAAATCAGAGGCGTCCCTAGGGTTGGTGTCAACCAGTGCGGTAACTCATGGTGCCACCCCCCTGGATCTCCTCCAATACCAACAGTTTCCTTAGCATTGCCAGTCAGATGGCACATTAAATATGCTATCCAGGAGCCCCACAAATTATGCCACACAACAGCCCCATAAGTATGCCACACACAAGAGCCCCATTAATTAATCAAAATTTGCTAGAGTAATTAATTGTGAGTTTTTTTTCACACACTTTGTACTTCAGGTTTGGATTTACAGTGGTTGTTATGTGTTATTGCCAAATAACACCCCAATATATGTTCAGCAACTTCCCCAAGTATAGTCCTGGATTGTATCTCTTAACATTCCTTCAAACAGATTTCCACTAGGATTGTAGGCTTACCGGTTGATAGTTTCCCATTTCTAAATGGGACCCCTTCTTGAACAAAGGCATCACATTTGCTTTTCTCCAATTAAATGGCACATTTCAATTCAAAACACAAAAAACAGTGTACAGTGCTGAAATTAGCACTCTGAATAGAAAATGAATTGAAAAAGAACATTACCAACCCAAATAAATTGATGATTAATTTAATAGAACAGCATCTATCCTTGAGAAGAACCAGACCTTGTATAAAGATAATTAACATAATCACAATAAATATCTGGTAACTAGAACAAAAATAAAAACCTGAAAAAATGGAACTCTGCTGAAATATGTGAAAACATGTGTTGGGGGAAAAAGTGACTCAATGTTAAGCAAAATACTTAGATTTAATAAAAAAGAATAAAATAAACAGAAAATATACAAAAAATATATATACAGACAAAAAAAAAAAAATAAGTAAAGGCAAATATAAAATTAGCAATTTTCGAGATTGCACAATTAAGTGCCACACATTACACAATGAAGAGCAAGTATATAAAAACAATATGTTATAAATGCTGTATGTAAAAACAACCAATAAAAGGTCAGGACCTAAATTTAAATGTGCTGGTGAATTCCAGTGAGCTTGTCTGAATATTCTTTTAATATTTGCAAAAAGAAAAAAGGAAGTGACGGTGCTGGAAATCTCTTCAGTATTAAAGACCAACAAGAGGATACCAAGCACATACAAAAACATAGATGCCTTTTCTTAGCGTGTAATATGTGTGAGATATATATACTTCAATACTCATACTAAATCAGGCAAGATTAAAAACGATAATA
Organism: Pelodytes ibericus; assembly: GCA_036172795.1. Taxonomy (NCBI): domain Eukaryota; kingdom Metazoa; phylum Chordata; class Amphibia; order Anura; family Pelodytidae; genus Pelodytes; species Pelodytes ibericus. The sequence continues at coordinate 47,413,543 of CM069865.1, read as the reverse complement.
AAAGACATACAAATTCAGTCATTTTCAATTACCAAATCCACTCCAGCATGTAGACAACAGAATTTTAATTACATGTAAGGAAACTCCTAATTTGGTAAGTGCTGTTACGTTTAAATTGAGTTTGCCTTTTAATACAGCTGCTACACTCACTATATCTTCCACATGTATTATTGCTTTGAGGAAACACTATCTCTTTTAGCATTGATTTTTATTTTGCATTAACTTTTTTGAGATGTCAGAGGGTGCCAGCATATTATTCAAACTTTGGTTCTTCCTGCAGATCACTCTTCCTGCCCCATTTGGGTCCTTAAAGAAGACCCAAATGAGGGTCTTCTTTAAGGAGCTTCCAATGTTCATTAATTATAGATGTTATGTGGAACAGTCTGAGTAATTAGTAACCAAATATCAAGATAAAGCCTGACCTCTTTTTACGCAACCTGGGATGCTATCTCAATCAATGCGATTGTTTTTCAATTTTTTTGAGCTTGCTTTTAGAGTACTTCTTTTTCTTGAAGAGAACCTTATGGTCCATTCTCCTCACTGAAGTAAATGCTCTATTCGCCACTTCCTTCTTATACCCCTTTTCTAGGAATCGACTTTTGATTTTATTTGCTTGGGTTTCTTAATCCTTATCTTTGGTGCAATTCCTGTGAATACGCATAAATTGATGCTTGAGCACATTAAAGCCATTTATGTTGATGAAAACTATTTGCTTGCAGATACGTATTTTGGTCTGCATCTTTAAAAAAATGTCTAGTGTATATCTTCTGGTTCTCCGAATCCACTGTTATTTACAAATCCAAAAAGGAATTTTCTTTTTACTGTATTCATATGTAAATGTTAGCCCAATGGCAGTTTCATTGAAATCCTCAAAATACATCACTAAAGTAGAGGCCTCTCCTCTCCAAACAATGAGAAAATTATCAATGTATCCTTTAAATAAATGCAGACTCCCACTTTGGCGATGGGGACTTGCCATGTCCTCCTCCTCCCAACTACTTAGAAACAGATTTGCAAAGCTGGGTGCAAAACGAGTCCCCATCACAGGTCCACAGGTTTACAAGAAAAAAGATCCATTAAAATAAAAGTAATTAGACTTGAGTATTAAAACCATGCTGTCACAAATTAACTTTATATGTTTCATATCTAAGTAGTTACACTTATTTTTATTATAATTAAAGCATAAATTAAGAATAGCGCAATAAAAATCCAAAAAGAAATATCTGAATTTTCTAATAGTGTTAGAGCAATTGAAACCAAAGTGGAAATTATTGAAGCCCAAGATAAAACTACTTCACAATCTCTAACAGGTATGAAGAAAAAGATGGCAGGATTGGAATGGAAGATTGCGGTAATGCAGGATCATTCTTGTAGATGTAACTTGTGCTTTAGAAACACCTCAGAAGAATACACGTAATATTTTGCAAGATATGTTTAGGGATACGGGGATAAATGCCACAGATTGAATACATCAACTTCCATACCTGATACCCTTCCAATAGATGTAATAGCAAATGTTTCCTTGTTTTTGGTTAAAGAAATTATTCTTAAAGCTGCAAGAGATAAGCTAATGAATGATCCACAAGTTCTAGAAGTTACAATTTTCCCAGACCTCTCATTTACTTCAAGATTGTGAAGGAAAACATTCCAAGAAATGTAAAATACCGTTGGGGCTCCGAGGAATATGGAGAGTAACATGGAATGAACAAGTCAAAACCATTTTTGTTGTGGATCCAGTGGTGTATCTTGTTTTTTTGCTGCCCTAGGCATGTTGCACACCCACAACCTTCCCCATCACCCACGTTGCACACCCAGGACATTCCCCATCACCCATGTTGCACACCCAGGACATGCCCCATTCCATGTTGCACACCCAGGACATGCCCCATCACCCCATTAAATGCCCCATCACCCCATTACATGCCCAAGGGGAGGTTCCCTACTCCTCCACCTCCCTGCAGTGGCTGTCAGTGTGAGTGAGAGTGTGAGTGTGTATGTCAGTGTAAGTGAGTGTGTGTGTATGTCAGTGTCACTGAGTGTGTGTATGTCAGTGTGGGTGAGAGTGTGTATGTCAGTGTGAGTGTGTGTATGTCAGTGAGAGAGTGTACATGTCAGTGAGAGTGAGTGTGTGTATATCAGTGTGAGTGAGAGCGTATGTATATCAGTGTGTGTGTGTATGTCAGTGTGAGTGAGAGTGTGTGTATGCCAGTGTGAGTGAGTGTGTGTGTATCTCAGTGTGAGTGAGTGAGTGTGTATGTCAGTGTGAGTGAGAGTGTGTGTATGTCAGTGTGAATGAGTGTGTGTGTGTATGTCAGTGTGAGTGAGAGTGTGTGTGTGTATGTCAGTGTAAGTGAGTGAGAATGTGTGTATGTCAGTGTGAGTGTGTGTTTATGTCAGTGTGAGTGAGTGTGTGTGTATGTCAGTGTGAGTGAGAGTGTGTGTGTATGTCAGTGTAAGTGAGTGAGAGTGTATGTCAGTGTAAGTGAGACACTGTCTGTGTATGTGTGTGGATAAAGGGGTTAACTCCTCTGATACTGCCTATATCTGTCTAGCCACCCAAGGGGTGAAAAGAAAGAAATGGTAAAACAAACATTATTATGAAAATAGGCTGTGCAATTCCCCAAAACATAATATGTGACCACTGACCTATAGCTTGACTCAAATATTGTACATTAAGTTTAAATGCTCAAACATTTAGGGTACACATTTTAATCATGGACAGCCAATAATCGCACCATATAATTTTGCATGCAGAGGTGATCTTACATTAAATTATCACTTACAGATAAGTTTAATTTTAGTTTAAATTATCATGACTGTGGGATTTTTTTTGGGGGGGTGGGGGGCAACATTTTATTTTTCATCCCAGGCAGCACAATGTCTTGGGCTGGCCCTGATCTTAGCTTAAGTGACCCTGCATTAAATGTGATGATAAAACACCATATAGCTGCCATATTATTAACAGACCAATGACATACACAAGAGAGATAACAAGGCTGGGTGACACTTTAAAAAATACTTTCAAACTGACCAACAGTAAACTAATTTCTCACGAGGGGGAAACATTCTTCATCCCAGTAAAGGCAAGGGGTATTTAGTTCATCTGACTCTCAATCAGGGCCGGACTGGCCCACCGGGATACTGGGAAAAATCCCGGTGGGCCGCCTGCCCGGGACCGCCTTGGCCAGTTAAAGTGAATCGGCTGCAGCCGCCACTTTAAGAAGTTCGGCTGCTGCAACAATCGGCGGCAGCAGGCGAATTTCTTAAAGCGGCGACGGCCGCTGAATTGCTTAAAGGGGCAGTGGGCCACTTTAAGAAGTTCACCGGCCGCCACCGATTTAAGAGGTTCGGCGGCCACCGCCGCTTTAAGAATTTCGCCTGTTGCCACCGGATGTTGCAGCAGCAGTTCCGGTGCGGGATGGGGAGCAGAGGAAGCAAGGTGAGTGAGAGATAGAAACTACAGGAGGAAGGGTGTGTGTGTGTGAAAGAAACTACAGGGGGAAGGGGGGGGGAATACACTACAGGGGGAAGGGGGGGAAATACACTACAGTGGGAGGGGGTGAAAGACACTACAGGGGGAAGGGGGGGAGAAAGAGACAATACAGGGGGAAGGTGGAGAAAGACACTACAGGGGGAAGGGGGAGAAGAAAAACACTACAGGGGGAAGGGGGGGAAGAAAGACACTACAGGGGGAAGGGGGGAAGAAAGACACTACATGGGGAAGGGGGGAAGAGAGACACTACAGGGGGAAGAAAGACACTACATGAGGAAGGGGGGAAGAGAGACACTACAGGGGAAGGGGGGGAAGAGAGACACTACAGGGGAAAGGGGGGAAGAGAGACACTACAGGGGAAAGGGGGAAAGAGAGACACTACAGGGGAAGGGGGGAAGAGAGACACTACAGAAAGGACAGAGAGAGACACTACAGAATGGACAGAGAGAGAGACGCTACAGAAAGGAGAGAGAGAGATGCTACAGAAAGGAGAGAGAGAGAGATGCTACAGAAAGGACAGAGAGAGCAGCTACAGAAATGTGAGAGAGCCGCTACAGAAATGCGAGAGAGAGAGAGACGCTACAGATATGCAAGAGAGAGAGACGCTACAGATATGCAAGAGAGAGAGACGCTACAGATATGCGAGAGAGAGAGACGCTACAGATATGCGAGAGAGAGACAGGCTACAGAAATGCGAGAGAGAGACAGGCTACAGACATGCGAGAGAAAGACAGGCTACAGACATGCGAGAGAGAGACAGGCTACAGACATGCGAGAGAGAGACAGGCTACAGACATGCAAGAGAAAGACAGGCTACAGACATGCGAGAGAGAGAGAGAGACAGTCTACAGACATGCGAGAGAGAGACGCTACAGAAATGCGAGAGAGAGAGACGCTACAGATATGCGAAAGAGAGAGACGCTACAGATATGCGAGAGAGACACTACAGATATGCGAGAGAGAGACGCTACAGAAATGCGAGAGAGAGACGCTAAAGAAATGCGAGAGAGAGACGCTAAAGAAATGCGAGAGAGAGAGACGTTGACGAAATGAGAGAGAGACGCTACAGAAATGAGAGAGAGAGACAATACAGAAATATGTACACAAGGATATGTCACACACACTGCCCTGATATATACCTCTGCACAGGGCAATTCATATAACTTTGTGTACATACTGGAGGTATATATATTGCCCTAGGCAGCCTTATATATCAGTCTTATCTATAAATAATACACTGTTCATTTGTGCTTTTTAAAATGCATGATTTTCCCTTCTATGAACAAAAAAAATATTTTATGCTATGGGGTGGTTTAAAAATGTTATGCTATGGGGCTGGTATACAAATTTTTTCCAGGGCTCGTTTTTGTTCCTAGTCCGGCCCTGCTCTCAATCCACCATATGTCGGGACAACCAAGGGGCCCTTAGCTATCTTAGCTTTGGAGAACATGTAATTGGAAGAATAGGAGAGGAGGGCAATAGGGTGGGTGGTAGAGTAGTGTTTAGTTAGATTTAAAAAAAGGGGGGGGGGGTCCCACAGAAGGACATGGGTAAGCCTCACTAGCAAGAGTATTAGTTAAATAGTTACAAGGCATAAAAAAGTATATATGATATTGAAGCCAGAGGCGTCACTAGGGTTGGTGTCACCCGGTGCGATAACTCATGGTGTCACCCCCCTGGATTTCCTCCAATACCATGCCAAACATTCCTTAGTAATGCCAGTCAGATGGTCCATTAAATATGCCACATATAGGAGCCCCACAAATTATGTCACACACAATAATAATATGCCAGTATTATTTTTCCATTAATAAGACAATTTGCCTAATATTCCAGTAATATTGTGCCATTCAGATGCCAGTAATATTGTGCCATTAAGATGCCAGTATTATTGTGCCATTAAGATGCCAGTATTATGGTGCCATTAAGATGCCAGTATTATTGTGCCATTAAGATGCACCAGCCAATTTGCCTATTAAGATGCCAGTAATAATGTGTCATTAAGATGCTAGTATTATTGTGCTATTAAGATGCCAGTCATATTGCGCCATTAAGATGCCAGTAATATTGTGCCATTCAGATGCCATAATTATTGTGCCATTCAGATGCCAGTCATATTGTGCAATTCAGATGCCATAATTATTGTGCCATGCAGATGCCAGTAATATTGTGCCATTCAAATGCTATAATTATTGTGCCATTGAGATGCCATAATTATTGTGCCATTCAGATGCCATAATTATTGTGCTATTCAGATGCTATAATTATTGTGCCATTCAGATGCCATAATTATTGTGTAATTCAGATGCCAGTAATATTGTGCCATTCAGATGCCAGTCATATTGTGCCATTCAGATGCCATAATTATTGTGCCATTCAAATGCCATAATTATTGTGCCATTCAGATGCCAGTAATATTGTGCCATTCAGATGCCAGTAATATTGTGCCATTCAGATGCCAGTCATATTGTGCCATACAGATGCCAGTCATATTGTGCCATTCAGATGCCAGTCATATTGTACCATTAGGATGCCCCAGCCAATTTGCCCTTTAGCATGCTAAAGTTACTATGCTCGTTTTTCCTCCCCCCTTACCCAGTACTTACCGCCTGGCTGCTGCTTTGTGTCCCTGGACGGACGTCTCCTCCATGCAGTCTTCGCTCCTACACAGAGGAGGGAAACACAGCCACTGGATGTGACGTAAGGTCACATCCGGTCGCAGTGATATATATATATATTTTTTTTTCCGCCGGCCGAATCCAGTGGATGTGGCTGCCAGAAAAAAAAAGGTTCAGCAGCACGATGTGCTGCGGGGGGATGCCGACAACATGGGTGTCACCCCCTCTGGCGGTCCGCACCCCCCACACCCCTCTCTGGACACAGCTGATTGAAGCAATGGTTATACCTGTAAAATACACTAAGATTACAATATATAACATTAATCTCATAGCATAGTTGTGAAACATAGAATGTGTCGGCAGATAAGAACCATTCTAGTCTGCCCAATTTTTCTGAATACTTTTATTAGTCCCCCATTCCCGGTCTTATAGCTAGGATAGCCTTGTGTCCATGCTTAAAATCCTTGACTGTGTTTACCTCTACCACTTCTGCGGAAAGGCTATTCCATGCATCCACTACCCTCTCAGTAAAGTAATACTTCCTGATATTACTTTTAAATCGTTGCCCCTCTAATTTAAGACAATGTCCTCTAGTTGTGGTAGTTTTTCTTCTTTTAAATATACTCTCTTCCTTTACTGTGTTGATTCCCTTTATGTATTTAAATGTTTCTATCATATCCCCCCTGTTACGTCTTTCCTCCAAGCTATACATGTTAAGATGCTTTAACCTTTCCTGGTAAGTTTTATCCTTCAACCCATGAACCAGTTTAGTAGCCCTTCTCTGAAGCCCTTCTCTCACGTGATGAGTCAAGGATGGAGAAGGAGAGCAGAGATAAGGTGAAAAATTAAAAGGTTTTTAATAATTCCTAATTCACTAGTTTTTTAGTGGCACTAAGCTGTTTAAAAAAAAAAAAAATTAGAGAGAAATATATATTTTTTTCCTTCACTTTTTGTGCACTGGAGTCCATGGTTATTTTCTTCTCAATGTTTGAGTATATATTTGATTCCAAGCAACAGTTACACTGGTCAAAGATAAAAGGAATTCAGTGTTTGATATTAATCTTTCTATAAGTATGTGACACTATGTTGAGTGTCACATACTTATATAAAGCATGTAATGTTTTAAGCCCTTTTGATATTAATCTTTATATAAGTATGTGACCAGCACTGTATTTAGCACAAGGCAAACAAGGCAAGTGCCTATGGCGGCACTTGCCTTCTATGCCTTTAAGGGGTGGCACAAAAAGCAAAAAACAAAAAAAAAAGTAAAAAAATAAAAAAGCCACCCCTTTAACAAACAAAACCCTCACGTGCCTGCAGAGACGGTGGCTAGGGAGATCAGCAGGCTGCACAGGGGTATTGGACACTTCATCGCGGCTGCATCCGTGCTGCCGCTTCACCGCCGTCACTTCACCACACGAGAGCTCGTCACGGGATATTTCATCGCGGGACATTTCATCGCTAAAGGTGAGTTTTAATGTGTTACAGTTAGAAGATAGAGTGTAAGAATTAGAATTTTAGTATTGGGGTTTAGGGTGGTTAGAATTAGGGTTTAGGGGGTTAGAATTATTTTTTAGGGTTTAGGGGGTTAATTTTAGTACTAGGGTTCGGGGGTTAGTATTAAGGTTTACCGGGTTAGTATTAAGGTTGGGGGGTTAGTATTAGGGTTTAGGGGGTTAGTATTAGGGTTCTGGGGTTAGTATTAGGGTTTAGGGTGCTAGTATTAGGGTTAGGGGGTTAGTATTAGGGTTCGGGGGTTAATTTTAGTATTGGGGTTTTGGGGTTAATTTTAGTATTGGGGTTTGGGGGTGGCATATTGGGGGGGATTCATTTATTAGGGGGAGGTTATTTTATTTTAACTGGTACGTTTGTAAGGGCTGACAGTTCAGCGCTGAACTGTCAGCCCTTACATAGCCACGTCCACGATGAAACGGTCGCGTTATACTTCATTGCTGACAGTTCAGCGTTCTAACTGCCGCACTGAACTGTCAATGATGAAGCCGCCGCGCTGAACTGTCCTAGACCTGCACAGAGTCCAGAGAATTAATGCACATACTGTAGGAGCCACTGCAAAAAGGAAGGGGCATGGGATTCCTTTAATAAAACAATACTATGAGGCTAGTGCTTTGTATCATGCTATAAAACACCATATTCCAAACTCTGAAACAGAAAAATAGTACCAAATGGAAATTCTGATGGCAGGAGTAATGAACCTCTCTGAGTATATGTGGGCGATAGATAGTAAGAGGTTGTTGATCCAAATTCATAAGAAGAATTTAATAATGGATAATATCGTCCCCACTTGGTACAAACTTAAGAAAAGCCTAGGTATAAAGAATAAGCTGCTCAAGGGTCTTAGTTTGGAAATTTTGTAATTTACTCTCAATGATTTATCACTGTGGGAATGGAAAACCTGCGGGGTTAAAAAGTTGAAAGAATTAATAGAAGATAAAGTAATCATTCCATTTGCTAGACCTAGAGAAAAGTACGATTTCTGGTGGGAACGTGTTTGACTATCTCAGAGTGAAAACTTGCATAAAAGAACTACCAAAAAGTTATCTTCTAGCTGTCTAAAGAGAGATTAAGATAAGTTGCAGACCCAAGTAATTGGAAAATGGGAAAGAGATACTAAGAAAAAAACAATATGAAAATAATAGATAGATCCAGTGGTTAAGATTATGAAATTCGCTCACGACCCATCCCTCTTAGAAACCCACTAAAAGGTATGTTATAGATGGTACTGGGTCCCCACCAAAATAGCAGCCATGTGTATTCACATTCCCAGTGATTGCTGGGGTTGTGGGAAAGAGAAGGGGTCATACCTGCACATGTGGTGGGGCTGTTACAGGTTAAGAAAGGATGGTGTTAGATTTTTTTTAGAACATATTAATAAAATCAGAAATCTCAGAACTCCCATTGCTGCACTCCTACATGTGGGCTGGCCAGTACAGCAAGGAAAAGCAGTATTTCTGCTTTTCCTTGCTGCCTTATCTCTCTGTTCCTATATAAACGTGCCCCATCCATTTGTGCTCTGTGTTTCATTTACCAGTCTGTACAGTCTTATGTATCTTTCTGTTGTTTTTTCTGTGTGGATTAGTTATTAGTTAATGTGTAGGCAGGGATACTGATAGGAACTTGCTGATGTGAGGTGCATTGACACTGGTTGAAAGCTTATCATATTTGGCTATTTTGTGTAGCAATGATTAATTTATGATAGGCCCTTTCCACTTACTGAGTCAACCAGTTATCTTTAATCATAACCAAAAATTTCCTCCCTTTAGAGGAATTATAGGGTCCATTTGTCCAATCTATTTCTGGATAATTAAAATTGCTCATAGTTATAGTTCTCCTCTTTTGTTTGCATTAATAGCTGTGATACCCAATATTATTTTCCAGCTCAAATGACTATTAGGTTAACACAAGAATTCACTCATGCAATTATTCTGAAGCAGCCAATGCGGATAAAGATGATGGCCACCATTTTAAAAACACACGGACCTGTAATAAAGGGTAAATAAATCATTGCACTTGTTATGTGGAGCCTCACTTGCCAGAACCTCCAAAGCTCAAGGTCAGATTATCAAACACCAAGTCTTCATACACATGTAAGTGAGACATAGATCTTTATACTATGTCACTAAAAATGCTCTTTCATGTGTCTGAGGGGAAAAAGAACATTGAAGCAGTTATAATCAGCGGTAACCATTATAAATAACATCATTTTGTAAACTCACCCATTTATGATACTACTGCTGATGCTCAATGTTTTTGATGGTGCTGAAAACTATGGCACTAAAAAAGTAAATTGTCATGGGTGGTGGATCCTGGGAATCGATGATCGCTGATGGAACCTGGATACAGGTATTATATTATTTTAAAGGCATCTTTTGTGTACAAGGGGGGTGGCCAGTGATTTGCATAATATTTTTAATGGGGCTGGGAGTCATATGGCAGGCTCCCAGTGTTATAACGGAACTGGAGCTGGCACTGGAAGCCCCCTGCCTCGTTATGATGACAAGGTCCTAGTCCCAGGGTATAATAGGGATGGCTGGGAGACTGCTTATTTCCCTGGCCTCCCAAACTGATTGTCAGCTCCCAGGACGTTTTTAATTATGGAGGCAAATAGCCCTGGCCCACCATATGTTTATAGGTAATTTGAGGAGCGCCCGGGATCCGTTTTTAACTGGGGGGAGTATTGCTAAGTCAAATTTGGTCTCAAGTTTGGGAGGCGAATTGCAACTTTTTTTCTAAGTCAAACTCGAGTTTTACAATCTCACACCTCATCTCGACCTTGTAACATTTGTTAGTGAATACCATGTTGCAATGTCGAGATGAGGTATCTGGAGGGGCGAGTCTGTTCAAGCTTGAAAGTCGACATTAGTTCTAATTTCGATCTCAAATCTCGAATTTTTGTGAATAGACCCCACAGATTGCTCCTCATGACTGACTCAGGTGAACAATTACAATAGCTATGTAATTTGTAGGCACACAGATCACAGGCAGGTCATTTAATCTAGATATCAGGGTCTACACAATAATCTGGGAATTACAGGAATTTAAGATTGTAATTTCAAATTGAAGGCCAAAGTTAGAAACCTTTTCCAATGCAGCAGCACTGAAGAGTTTTTCCAAATCTGCTACATTGGCCTAAAGTTTGAAATGACAATCTCAGTTCCCTGCAATTCCTTAATTGTTGCATAGACCATTATATCTACAGTAATTAACCTTCCTCTGAACTGTGTGGCATTCTCTATTTATTGAGTAGACAACCAAAATGACTATCAGGTTACCATTAGATTTAATTTGCAGATTCACATAATCTCACATATGGGAATATGTCACTCAGGGTCCACCTTTGGGGTGTGTGACCTATATGACCGCACAGGGCACAACACCAAGGCGGCGCTGGAGGAGGCACCTGTCTACCGTCGTCTCCTCTGCCCCCCATTGAACAAGTTTTTAAAAAACACATTTTTCTATGTAAGGTGGGGATCATCTAACCAGCACCATCACTAGAAGCGTGCAGCTCCAGAGTAACGGGGAGCCGCACTTTCTCTCCCTGCCCTGTGACAAGCAGCAGGTCTCTGCCTCTTCCAGCAGAGACCTGCTGCTGTCAGTTATCACAGGGCCAATCAGAGGGGAGCAGGGGATGTGTCATCCCAGAGATCCAGAATGGAGGAAGCAGGTCTCTGCAGGAGGGAGACCAGCAGCTCCCTCCACACAACAGCCATCCCAGGAGGGTTCCCCACAGACCACCAGGATCTAGATGAACTCCCCCCAGGCCAGAAAGGTAGGATCCTGGGAGGGAGGGTAATACTATAATCTTTTTTATTTTTTTAATCTGCTGTGGACTACTCTTCCAGTATCATGGGAATTGTAGTTCACAGCTAACTCATGCATCCTTATCTACTTTTGACTGCACTTCCCATTAGGCTCAGCCAGCATCATGGAAGCAGTAGATCTGGCTGAGCCTTATGGCAACTGTAGTTAACAGGAGATGGTTAGATAGGTGTTAGTTCTTGACTACAACTCCCATGATGCCTAGTCATGGTGGACACCTGGCTGAACAGAATAGGAACTGTAGTTCACAGCTAACTTATGCATCTTTATCTACTTTTGACTGCACTTCCCACGAGGATCAGCCAGTATCATGGAATCAGTTCGTCTGGCTGAGCATAATGGGAACTTTAGTTAACAACAGGTGGTGTGCCAGGTGTTAGTTCTGGACTATAACTGGGTGCTGGTGGGGGCACTACAAATGTGGCCTGCACAGGGCACTTGAACACCTAAGGCTGGCCCTGACATTCCCTCCAGTGAGAAATATGCACAAATTGGTGGTACAGCTATAGATGTAATGTTATTCACCAAATATATATATATTCATGAATCTTTTTTACAAATATAGGAACATATGGTGATGGGGATCTCACATGGAGCTAACTCCAACATTAACTGCAACACTACCGGCTGAACCCCCCCTTCCCCCCAGCCTACCATGCAGAAACAGGGCCTGGGCAAGGCGTGGGTAGCTCCGGGCCCCTTTTTTAAGCACTGCCCTTTGAAAAAAAAAACCATGCCAGCATCTCCGTCACCAGCTCCATGTCAGCATATAGGCAGCATGGAGTCTGTGTGCTGCCCAGGTGCACAGAAAAGTTCCCATGCTACCTATCATACTCCTCATCAAGCACTGGAAGGGATTAACTTGTTTTGAATGGTTCCGTTTGTGCATGTGTTATTTGGTTTAACTTTTCCATCTGCTTTAACCGCTTTTAACTCATATTAGATCAGTTAAGGCCTGTTCTATATGGGGGTAATTTAAAGGGCTTTTTGCTTTTTACCGCAGCTCATACAATCTTTTGGGAGAATCGAGGCTACAGTTTGGGCACAAAATTTGACACAATTCCATTAGTCTGAATGGAATTCCTGAAATGAAAAAAAATGAATGAATTTCGTGCAAAATGAATGCATTAATATCTAGATGTTTTTTGAGAGGGTTCAGCCAGGTCAGCCTTAGCCAGTCAATTCCTACATCCAGTTTCCCTGTGGTCCTGTTTGTTTCTCTGTGTGCTTTGTTGTTTTGATCTTTTATTAATTTTCTGTTCTAATTTTTACAGAAATTGTCATATAAGCTAATTTTACAGGAAATCCCCTTTTCCATATTGTACCAAAGCTGCCCTTGATTCCGCACATGATTCCACAATGGACATGTTTGTGAGTTCCATTTCCGGGAAATAATGAGCTTAGTAGCCATGTGTATATGAATCATTGAGTATCTCTCATGAAATGAACCAACATGCTCATGTATATGAAATATAGCTCTCTCTAAGGAGTTTACCATTTTAGTATTGAAAATTAGTGGCATTTCCCGAAATATCCAGAGATTCTTTAATACTGGGCACTCCAAGCATAAATGTCTGTGATTGCCTACATTTTTTGAGTATGAGTGGCAAGCTTATGGCCATACTATAAAATTAAAGCTCACATTTAACATCTATTATATGTACTGCTATCAGGTCTGTGCATTATGTCTTGTGTTCCCTTTCTTCGATTTAGCTTCCCTGCAGCATCCTGACTACCTTACTGGGTTTTACCTCCCAATCGGTGGTCTAGAATTCTGCATGATTTGACAAATGACTCCCCATCCCTAGACTGTATTCCTGCTGCTGTAGTCTAAGGGTCCTGGCATGTGGCCACACAAACCTGGGAGCTCTACCCCTGGAAGCGAGTGGTCACCCTTGGACATATCCTGTGAACCAGTGGTGGAACTACCGTTGTCGCAGGGGTCGCAGCTGCGACTGGGCCCGCCCTCCAACCCCTGCGACCAGGTGCCCACTGGCATTGTGGTGGTGGCACATCAGATTTCCCCTTGGCCAGGTCAGCGCTGCAGCGCTTTAAAAACGCGACCGGGCCCCAGTATGACATCAACGCTGGGAGGAAGATGTCACTTCCTCTTCCTCCCAGCTAACAGAGTGCCACGGGAACAGACCGCCGGGGAGGGAGTCAGAGTGGGAGCTCTGAATCCCATCAGCGTGAGGCAGCCACTGGACCCCAGGGAAGTGCACCTAAGATGTAGGAAACAGGAGGGTGACTAAAAAAAATGTTTAAAGTTTGTGTGTAAGAGAATGTGTTTATGTGTGTATGTCTGCATGTGGGTCTGTATGTGTATCTCTTTGTATGTGTATCTGAATGTTTGTCATTAAGTGTCTTTGTATTTGCATGCATGTTTATATGTTTATCTGTGCATGTGTGTCTGTATGTGTATCTGTTTGTATGTGTATCTGTTTGTTTGCATTTTTGTCTGTACGTGCATCTGTATGCCCCTATGTACCTGTATGTGTGTCACTGTTTATATCTGTATGAATGTCATTCTGTGTATGTGCATTTGCATGCGAGTCTGTATGTGTGTATGGGTATCCACATGTGTATCAGTGTGAGTCTGTGTATCTGTATGTTTGTCAGTGTTTGTATCTGTAGAATTGTCATTCTGTGTATCTGAATGTGTGTCATTCTGTGTGTCTGTGTATTAGCATGTGTGTCTGTGTATGTATCTGTATGTGTTATACAAAGGGTGGGCGGGGGAAGATGCATGGGGGGGCCCCAGTGCACTTTTTGCACCGGGGCCTTGTGTTTTCCAGTTACACCTCTGTCGTGAACTTTATCCTTCCACTGGATTCCTGTACCCTGACACCAGGAATCTTGGAATCCTCACGTGTCCATGAAAATAAACATATATTGTAACAGCATGTAAATAACACCTAGGATAAAAGGTTTGTTTTAATAATCTGTTCTTCAGGGTAAAGCAACTACAGTGAAAATTCATTGGCTTATTTCTAAACTGATTGAAGTTCCAAGGCAGCTTTACTTTCACATTTTTCATTCAGTAATAGTTTGTTCTGTTATATGCGGTATAGCAAAAGCCTTTATACTTTAAAAAGACTTTCATGCCATTTTCTGACCCCACTATAGGCAGAGTTCTAGAAACGAATGTGCGTAGTTGGAAGAGACATTTTCTGATAGCATCGATATGTAATAAGTACATGCTGTGTGTAGTTGATTCTTTATTCTACTGTTTCCATAGTGATTGGCTGCAATGTATAATGGATTTCGTGTCAGACTAAAAACAATTTAGTGGATGATGCATGGAGACAGATCTATAACACCTCAGTTACCATGGGAATGAATTTGCACAATAGGAAGCTTCACTGACTACAGAAGCAATATTATCTGTGGGGAACTTTGATCTGAATGATTGATTATTTTCCATAGTGTTTATAGAGACAGTCATAGATATTTTCCCCTGGCATTGCTGGGAGGATGTACTGTACACACACAGACATCCCATGTTACCAATATGTAGAAATATTTCTATTTATAATTTAACACATTAAGTAGTGGGATGTATAAACATCAAGCTTTATTTAACAACTAAAAACAAAAATAACAAAACATCCAAGTGACACACCATGGGGTGATCCTGACAGAGGGACCTGGGGCTGATTTCTGGATCTCTTTAAACTTATGTGGGGGTATTTATTTAAATCTAGTGTTTTCTGGATTTTACACTTCCTTGTTTTTCTCCTCTTTTTGTCATATCATGTCATATGTTTTCATAATATAAACCTTTTAGTGTAAATCAGAGAATTGAGATGGATGACAATTCCCTTTATACTATTCAGTATAGCATCTTATGAATTCATATGCAACCCAATAAGAATGTGTAGACAGATAGGAGCTAAAACATATGCAAGACTTACATAAACAGCAACACTATAGCGCAGTTCCATCGAATGAAATGTAAAACTGCAGTACCGAGATTTACAAAATTAAGGAACATCAAGTTAGAATCATGTTTGATAAGTCTTTAATCCATCTGAGGTTGAAAATATTAGCAACATTAAGTTGGGTAATAATAATCAATAATCCTCTTACCCTCCTTGACGATTACCATCTGAATTCCTTAATTTTGAATTGCAAAAAAACCAGATAGAGAGATGACAGTCAGACACAGATAGCTAAACATATAGAACAATAGAAAGACAAATGATATAAATATATATAAAAAATTAAGCAATATCATTTATCTATCTGTGCCGGGCCGCCATCAGATATTTTGTGACTCCTTACTGAACTGATGGTCTGGATCACAGATTAATATATCCCCCACTCCCAACACTTAACCCCTGGTGGTTTAAGTACTGCTAATTTATAGGAGGTTCACACTTATATGAAGACTTCCCTTCTGGGGGATGCACTATACGTTGAGGCAGAGGAAGGATATGAGTAGGACAGCAATATTTACCACTGCAGCTGTGTACAGTCCTTCTATCCCTCAAATAACACAAAACAGATGTTATACTATAATAAACATTTCCAGGGTTGCAGTGGAGGGGACAGCATTGTTTTCAATTTCAGGCTCATTGAGAAAATTGTGAAACCTAAGAGAGGAGGAGATATATTTAAACAACTTGCTAAACAAGAATTATACTGGATCTTGTCCCCACACCATGTATTAGATGTTAAAGCATTTCAGAATATTTTTAGTAGTAAATATCTTTTTGTTGTTTTGCTTTTTCTGTTATTATTGATATTTAATTTGAAAGATTTATTTTGTTCATTTTTTTTAACCCCTCATCATGCTGTGTTTATAGTCCTTCTATCCCTCATATAACACAAAATAGATGTTATACTGCTTCTACCTTGAATACAAATTCTTGACAACAACAAAAAATTATTTTTTTTAAATATAATTTTTATTTAGTTTTCTTATACTTTTACAACTATAAAACACATATAACATATAAAACACATATCAATTAAATTACTGATATTCTATTGAATTTTTTTCTGTTTGCGTGTGTTCACATCTGGGTACTCATGATTTCCTTCATTGTTCTGGTGCAACATGGTTTCCATTCTTGAGTTTACTGGGCACCTAACCATGTTTTACATGTCAAACAGCTTTGTTTTTGTACCTCCAAATAAACATACATTAAACCTTATGAGGGGTGGCGCCCAATTCCTGACACGCATTTTTTCTTTTTATTAGGATAGCTTTTAAAAATGTGAAAGCCCAGTTTCATACATCAGGGTGATATGCAAGCCATATGGCCCATCTTCTTTAAAATGTATTTCCGTTACCCAATGAAAAGGCCACATTTTTTTCCATTTTGTAGTGATATAGAATTTGGTTTTTAACTTGTGGATAAGTTGGTACATTATCAGTTCTCCATACCCTGTATATTACTATTTTTGTTGCCATCATTACATGAATGATAAGATACCTCTTATCAAAGTTCAGTCTATTATCCATGATATGGAACAGAGCAGCCTCTAATGAGGCATCAATATTTGCACCTATCAATTTTGATATTTCACTAAAGACCAACTTCCAAATTGCCTCAATCAGTTTACAGTCCCACCAATGTGTTTATGATCACCTTCTTTCCAGTTACATCTCCAACACATTTTCGTATTATTTACATTTAATTTGTTCATACTTTTTGGCACCTATATATTATTTTATAATGTAATTCAACTAGATTGAGGCATCATTGATTTCTTAACTTCTTTGATTGAAGTATGCCATTGTCCATCATTTATGGGGGTTTTTATATAATTTTCCCATGAGTTCCATGCTTTAGCTCTCAGGATTTTTTCTTTTATTCCCAACATATGGTATATCCTTGGTAGGATCTTTTCAACAATATTTTCTACCTCTCTCTCAAAGATGTCATCTTCTAAGTTCAGCTCAATCTCGTTCTTTAAAAAGTTCTTAATTCTTAGGTATGAGAAGATCTCACTATTACAGAGATCTAAATCAGCTTGCAGTTGAGGAAACGGCTTAATGATCCCTTTAGGCACTATATCTAAGACTGCAGTAGCTTCCCCAATCTTCCATTATTTTATTTATTATAAGTCCCCAATATTATATTTCAAGATTTCAAGTGGTAAGTTAACATGGATCTTATTACTTATCTTGTTCTGTTTTTTAAAACATTCCCATTTTTGTGATAGGTATTATACATGCATTGGTATCTACTCATCACCGTATTTAGTACATTTTTAGACCAGAGGATCATTGCTATATTATCCAAACCCATTAGGTTGGCGCCTC
Source organism: Pelodytes ibericus (assembly GCA_036172795.1). Classification (NCBI taxonomy): domain Eukaryota; kingdom Metazoa; phylum Chordata; class Amphibia; order Anura; family Pelodytidae; genus Pelodytes; species Pelodytes ibericus. The sequence goes on along the minus strand of CM069865.1, from coordinate 47,395,818 downwards.
TCCTGTAACATGGCTCTAACATTTCAGCTTTTATTTGCCACTTTTGAATATGTTAGAGAATACTTGACTCGTAGAACTTCTTCATATTTGGGACCCCCAGTCCACCCTCTTTAGTATGTTTCATCATCTGTTCTTTACTTATTCTGGATTTTTTCCTGCCCAAATATATTGATGAATCAGTGTCTGTAAACAGGGGCGTCACTAGGGTTGGTGTCACCCGGTGTGGAAACACATGGTGTCACCCCCCTGGATTTCCTCCAATACAATGCCAAACAAATTCCTTAGTAATGCCAGTTAGATGGCCTATTAACAATGCCACACACAGAAGCCCCATAAATTTTGCAACACCAGAGATCCACTATTTATGCCTCACCTCTGCCCAATTAATTATGCCACACACACACAGGTGCCCCATAAATATGCCACACAGGTGCCCCATAATTATACCACACAAAAGAGTCCCTTAATTACACCACACAAAATAGTCCCTTAATTATGCCACACATGGGGCCCAATAAATATGCCACACACAAGCGCCCCATAATTATGCACACATGGGACCGCCATTAATTATGCAACACACAGGAGCCCCACGAGGTGACAATTGTACAATTATAGATACCAGTAATATTGTGCCACTCAGAGCCTAGTAATATTGTGCCAGTCAGATACCAGTAGTATTGTCCCACTCAGAGCCCAGTAATATTGTGCCAGTCAGATACAAGGAATATTGTGCCACTCAGAGCCCAGTAATATTGTGCCAGTCAGATACCAGGAATATTGTCCCAGTCAGAGCCCAGTAATAGTGTGCCAGTCAGAGCCCAGTAATAGTGTGCCAGTCAGAGCCCAGGAATATTGTGCCAGTCCAAGCCCAGGAATATTGTGCCAGTCAGAGCCCAGTAATAGTGTGCCAGTCAGATACCAGGAATATTGTGCCAGTCGGAGCCCAGTAATATGGTGCCAGTCAGAGCCCAGTAATATTGTGCCAGTCAGATACCAGTAATATGGTGCCAGTCAGAGCCCAGTAATATGGTGCCAGTCAGAGCCCAGTAATATGGTGCCAGTCAGAGCACAGGAATATTGTGCCAGTCAGAGCCCAGGAATATGGTGCCAGTCAGAGCCCAGGAATATTGTACCAGTCAGAGCCCAGTAATATGGTGCCAGTCAGAGCCCAGTAATATGGTGTCAGTCAGAGCCCAGTAATATGGTGTCAGTCAGAGCCCAGTAATATGGTGCCAGTCAGAGCCCAGAAATATTGTGCCAGTCAGAAACCAGGAATATTGTGCCAGTCAGAGCCCAGGAATATTGTGCCAGCCAGATACCAGGAATATTGTGCCAGTCAGAGTCCAGTAATATTGTGCCAGTCAGAGCCCAGTAATATTGTGCCATGCCAGTGCTCGTTTTAAACCCCCCTCCTCCCCCCCTTCCCCATCACTTACAGCTGGCTGCTGTGTGTCGCCGGACAGACGCCTGCTCCGTGCAGTCTTCTCTTCCCTCCTGCACGGAAGGACCCGGCTTCATCATAGAAGTCCCGGCGTTCGTGCCGGGCGGCAGCAGGGGGAGTCTGCACTCATTGCGCAGACATCCCCCGGCTGTTAGAGAGGGGGATCCAGGTCCCCTGCAGCTCTGTGGGGGACCTGGATCCATGTCTTATAATCTGACCTCGATTTGTCTTATAATCGAGCAAATATGGTATTAAAGGACCTGAGGCAAAATCCGTTAAATTGGAAAAGCCTAGAGACATCTTGGCTAGGAAGAATAAATATAGTAAACTCATATGTTATACCTAAAGTATTATATTTATTCAGGACAATCTCCTTTACGGTTCAACAAAACAATCTTGACCCAATTCCAAACTATGTTTATGGACTTTATATGGTTGGGACAGAAACCTAGAATCTCACAGACAATCTTTAAAAAAAAAGAACACAGGATGGGGGAGTGGCACTCCCAGATATTACTGATCTACATGAGGTTTGTATCACTCATTGTATGGACTGGATGAATATAAGATAATCTGAGTTAGATTGGTTTAAGATTGAAAACAAGGACTCCCACACCTATGGAGTGAAATAAAACAAATAAGTAAAAGGATATCGATCAATCCGATAGTAAGAGATGGACTGATTACCATTCATAAGCTAAAAAAAGACCGTGCAACTCTAATAAACAATCCATTAACACCCCCTAGAAGTGTTAACATATGTGTAATGGACCGTCACACCCAGCAAGTCTGTCCTGGACCCTTGCTCTTTGTACCCAAATAGACAGGACATCTAGCAGTTAGGTACAGCAAGATTGAACTACTTTATTTGACAAATAACACAGACTTATAAAATACATACACATGACATTAGTATACAATGGGGGGAAGGAACTATACATAGTCCTCCAACTAACTGGGGCTAGGAAAAGATTAGACATTCAGTCTGCAAACCAAATTACCATACAGTGAGTAGACACACAATAAGAAACATAATGTACACAACATAATCAGTTTACCAGTTAATCCAGTTGAAACAGAACAATGGATGTTGGAGTAAACTATTGGAGTCACTGTCACATTATAAACTTTCAGAGTGGTCTACTAACAGAATTAAACATTACATATAACCGATATACTAACAGAATATAACTAACTAACAATATTAACGTATAGTGCTATGGCACATCCCTTACCCAGGTAGTCCATTCATTTGTGAGTTGGTTCGGTAGATTCAATCTACTGAACACCCAGGCAGAAAGGCACGAACAAGCCTTTCTGAAGGGGAAAATGCAGGCTTTTACAATGGGGCTATAGTCCAGAGACAGCAGGCGAGCAAACAGGCTTCTCCAGAACATAGTGGCGAGGTTGGTTCCGCCACAATATGATATAAGTGACTTGTTTTTTTCTGGATGGCATATGGATCCCCTATTTATATTTCACAGATTCAGAATACAGATCATACCCATTTTGCCCATTGATTAAAGCAGACCTGTCCGTATGTCTTGTAGTTATGTCTGGGTATACACCTTTAATTTCTTTAGCAATGTTCTTTGTTTGTATCCTTGTGCTTTGTATTGTTTATCCTTAGCTTGGTTTCTCCTCTGTCTTGCTCTAGTCTATCCTTATCCTTGTACTCTGTGTTCAATTCTGTTCTAGTCCCTTTTCTGCTATTGTTCTGCTTAGTCTACCTTAATTTGTCTTTACTACCCTGCTACATCCTGGAATCCTATCATAGTTGTGTGACATGCATGCTCCAGGATGTCTGCAGGGTTCCTTTAATCTCTGTTCTCAGCTCACTGGATATTTCAGCTGCTCCCACAGGGCAATTGGAACCTGGGGCCCCAATCCACCAGTGTAATGCAGTCACCCTGCACCAAGCCCTGTGTCTCCGCCCCTGCCAATAGGCTTCTGAACTCTGGCATGATGCAGGGAATGATGTGGGATCTTTTTGTACTCCACGATGCATTGCTCAGGACTGGATTAAACCTTAAATGCACTATCCAAGGATTAAAGAATATAGTCTCAATAAGAAGAAACAATAAAGCAAAGGGATGGGGGGATAAGAAATAGAACATATATGATATTAATGATGACTCACTGTACCGTGTTCTTGAACTGAATCATGAACAGATTGAAGGGGAAAGCTGGTGCACGTCTGAAATAAAAACAATAAAAAAAAATAAACATATTATCTTAATGTTATTTTTTACATTTTTAAATAATTTTAGATATTTTAAAAGCACCTAGCTTAGATGAAAAAATATTGAAGATTTAGTTGCAGTGAAATGTGGGTGCAGTAAAACCATTATCACACCTAGTAAAACAATGGGTTTTCTTTAATGAGCATAGTAAAATTGACTCCTGGTGTCTGGACAATATACCCCCCTTTATACCGGGGCTGGGGCCTCTTTTCCCGTAACAGTATTAGTGGAGGCTGGGGGCGCATTACCAGCTCTCATCTTGAACTTTAGTGAATAGACCCTATGGAACTACTAAAACCTCCATATATCCAGTGGCAAGTCACTTTAAGTAAACTGGACATAATTTAAACCAAATATAAAATAAGTATTGCATACTCATCTTGTAAAAATACTCAACTTTACTTACAAGATGATATCCACAAATGACAATTGTATCTTCCACATTCACATAAACATTCAATAATTTGCTGACAATAAGTTGCCAAATAACAAACATTTACCCACATAAATGTACAAATAGTGTTCGCAGAAAATATAATTACCTAATTTCCCTGATTCTAAGACACCATTAATTCTAAGAAAAAGTGCAAAGTCTTAGAATCGAGCAAATACTGTAGAGGATGACAAAAACTCAAATGCTGACTGTCCCGCGTGTAACACGTCAACCGTGCTGAAGCTCTTCCCTGCTCGCATCAACATCTCGGGTGCCGAAACAAAAATCTCAGGTGCCAAAATGAAAATCTCGGGTGTCAAAAGGCGGAAGTTGGGTGCCAAATTTAGTCTCTGAATGAAAGACACAACCGATTCTAAGATGTACCCCTTTTCCATTTAGTGTTAAAATCAGAAAAAAGTGCCTTTTAGAATTGCGAAAATATGTTATGGTATACCTGAATGATGCAGGACAAAGACAACAGGGCTTACTTCCTATGAAGGTAACATATCTCTGAATGTTTTGGCTTAACAGGGTCTTTTTTGCTACCATTGCTTGTATATTTATCATGCCTTATCATGTTTATTTCATATTTGTCCTGCATGTAAGATATTCCTGTATCAGGATGTTCTGCAAAAAAAAAACATTTAATTCAAAAATATAATTTATTCATTTAGTTTTAATTTGTTTACTAATGATCTCCCAGTGGACATAGGGAGCCTCAGTGTTTGCTGATGAAACTAAATTAAGTTAGGTTTACAGTCAGAATTAGATGTGTCTTCACTGCAAGAGGATTTCGAGAAATTGGGTAGCTTGGCAGATAAATGTCACATAAGATTCAGTATATACAAATGTAAAATAATGCATTTTGGTTATAATAATAATAATAATAATAATAATAATAATAATGCATCATACAGTTTAAATGGTGTTTCTATTTATCTACTAATGAAAAAGATTTGGGCCTAATTGTAGAAAAATACATAAATTCAGTGTGCAACTATACCACATATTATCTTAACATTATTTTTTTTATATTTTTAAATATTTGAAGTTATTTTAAAAGCACCTAGCTTATATGAAAAATATTGGAGATTTAATCACAATTTATGGCCATATTTTTCTTAGCCCACCACTACGCCAAAGTACTCCAAACTTTCCTGTCTCTATACTTTATTTAAATGGAACTGAATCTCTCTGAAAATCTGTCTTAAACTATAATGTATACACTTTCACTGGACATACATGGCACCTTTGAGTGGGTGGGGTGCCTGCCCAGAAGCTTCTCAGGCTTAGAGACCTTAAAGACATTCGGGTTATAGACTTTTGGTTTATAGCATAGCAATAGCATTACATGTATTCCATAAACCGAAAGTCTATAAACCGAATGTCTTTCGGTTTATAGACTTTCGGTTTATGGAATACATGTAATGCTATTGGCTTACTATAAACCGAAATAGAGTCCCCATTCGTAAGAAATTCTTATGAATGGGGACTCTATTTCGGCTTATAGAAAGCCAATAGCATTACATACAATGTAGTCACCGAACCCCGAACTCCAACACGAACATACAGTGGAATGTCCGTGTTCTTGTCCGGGGTCCAAAAACCGTAATTATCGGTACGAACCCGAACAGTGCGGTTTGGGTTCGGTCAACACTACCCAGGACTTAACCCTGCACCCCAGGACATGCCCCATCACCCACATTGCACATCCAGGACCTACCCCGGCACCCTCATAGATGCCCCCTCACCCACATTGTACATCCAGGACCTACCCCGGCACCCTAATAGATGCCCATCACCCACTTTGCACTTCCAGGACTTACCCCTGCAACCCAATGACTAGCCTGGTGTCTAGTGGAAGCAGTCGGATGTCTGTGCAGCAACACAGATATTCCCCTGCTGCTTCTCGTGCTGTACACACTATTGTGAAGTCTGAGTGTGGCAGGTCATGTGATTGCCGGCATGCTGTCATTGCTGACGAATATCTAAGAAAACTATTTCCCGCAGGAGGGAAGAATGTGTGGAGGTGAACGAATGGGGACGAGCAGCAGCCAGGTGAATACTTGGGAAGGGGGTGTAATATTTTTATTGTGCACTTGGCTGGTGAATATGTTAATGGAAAACTAACATTGGCATTTTAATGGGCAAACTAGCTGTGGCATATGAATGGGCAAACGAACAGTGGCACATTTTAATGGGCAAACTGGATGTGGCATATTAATGGACAAACTAACAGTGGGACATTTTAATGGACAAACTAACACTGGGATACTTTAATGGTCAAACAGAGGCATATTAATGGTCAAACTGGAGGTGGCATATTAATGGGCAAACATACAGTGGCACATTTAAATGGGCAAACTAAGTTTCCTTTTAATGGGCAAACAACAGTGGAATATTAATGGGAAACCTAACAGTGGCATATTAATGGGCAAATAGTGGCATATTAATAGGTAAACGGACACATTTTTTTCTCTCTAAATGTTATTATTCCAATGTATAAAAAACAAAGACATTGCATCATATAAAAATATTACATACACATAAAGTGTGAATATATATCCATTGTGTTAGTATGGGGGGAAAAGCAGCTAGTCTTATAACGTGCATATTCTATTCTATTATAACAGTACATTCAACATAACCATTTCCCCCAAAGTGCTATTTACAGCCTTATAAGTCTTTGGAGTGACATTAACCTTCTAATTTACATACAAACTAACAATACTCAACAAACACTGATGACTCTCTGGGATGGGGTGGAGGGGGGGAATAGTGGGTCAAGCAATCATCAGCTGTTATACCTAGTTTCTAAGATTTCTCTGGACCTCAATTTCTCTATCCATATATCCCATTCAATAGCATCATTGTTTTAATCTACACCTTTTCATCTTCCGTTGAAATGTCAATTGGGGGAGTTTATGGAGCCCAGGATATATGGAGATTAGACTTCCAATTCCTGGCTATTGCTGTAATTGCACTTAATATTATATGAATACTTATTGTTCTCTGTGTTTTAGTCATAGGTGGCCAGTTCATCCATAAAAGGAGAATAGGAGGATCCAGATCTAAAAGGATACCTGTTAGTATTTGTATTTTATATCTTATCTCTTGCCATAATGGGTGAATAAGATCGCAGTTCCACCAGATATGTAGGTAATTACCCTGTTTTCACATCTCCAGCAAATCGAGGAGGAGTTTGAACACATTTTGAGCTGTTAATATTTCCTATCGCAGTGCTCCACTCACTTATTGTTACGTTATTTCCTAGGTCATTTCTCCAATGTTTTAGTGCCAAGATTTCTTTCAGGTGTTCCTTAAACTGGATCAGTGACAAATAGTTCCTTAGACTCCTTAATTTACAATCTTTTGCAAACAGGGAATGTAATATCCTACCAACTTCTGATGATGCTTAAACTCTTGTACTGGCCAGGCAACTTTTATCCCTAAGGTAACTAAAGATCTGCCTGTTTGAGATTCCTGCTTGTTGTTGCAGTTGAGTAACATTTTTCATTTGATCTCCCTCAAATAGATCTCCTATTTTAAAAATTCCTCCATAGTACCAGTCAGCCAGGTCTCGATATTTTATTTCGGATTCCAACAATTTTAGTGGAGCCTCATCTATGAATTTATTTTTAAAACCTTTTCTAGTTTTTAAATTGTCCCATTCATTGACCAGATTTTTCAGCACCAAACATGTTTTAGCAGTCAAGTTGTTGTTTGTGGACCAAAACAAAGTTGTCAGATCTTTTTTCTTAATCAATTTTAATTCTAATTAAAAAAATGAAAAAAAAAAATCTATTGTTACGAACGCATACAAGAGGTTAAACAGTGGCAGAAAAATTCTGACAACTACATGTACATTGTCAGATACCTGAACTTCATGACTGACATTTACGTGGGAAGAGATGGAGGAGGGAAAGGCAAAACTATTGAGCTGAGAAGAAAAAACATTAAATTCTGTTCTCTAAAGACTTGTTTAAATTCCTTTTATTTAACCACTGAGGGATTTCATGGAACTAATGACTAACTGGATGCACATGATAGAACTAGTCAAGAAAAGAGACAAGGCTGAAGTTACTGTAACTGCTCTGCTGCATTGTAGACAACAAAAATAAAATCAGAAAAAATTACAACATGAAAGCAACCAAATCTAGAACAAAATATGACTTTCCTTTATAATAAATGTGATCTAACAAGGTGTGCAGCAATTCAAAATAAACACAATTCATGTTTGAAACCAGTTTTCTGAACAAAAATATTCATATTCATGTATAAATATTGTCCATTTGTACAGTGAAGCCGAGGTGCAGTCTTTCTGCCCACCTGACAATAAAGTGTAGTCCAATTAACTCAACCACATATTTCATTGTCTCTTTAAATATACCGTTGTTTTTTTTTTAAAAGAAACTGTTTTTAGATTTCTTTTGTATTATGTATTAAATATGGCTAACGGGCTGTTCCTCATCATTGTATAATTAAAAAAACAAAACTGTAAGTGGCCACACACACACAAGTGTTTCTGATCATGAGGTCCACTTTAGAAAAATTATGCCTATATGCTACAGAGACAAGTAAAGAGGAACCAAACCCTAAACTTTTATTTTAATAAAGCAGCCGGTCTCCTCTGCCTCAAAATTTTTTTATTTGAATGGTGTATGGACTGGGCAGCATTCAAAGGATATTTGCAAAGAGCATCGGTTTATGTTAGAGGTGAGTCCTTGATCATCCCCTTATCTGCTGGTGTTGTGTTCCACATCACAGACATGGCAGTCTGGCAGTTTGGATCACTTCCTGAAGAAGAAGAAGCTTATGGAATACATGAAATCCTATTGCTATTCTATAAACCGAACGTTCGGTTTATAGAATAGTAATAGGATTATATGTATTCCATAAGCCGAAAGTCTATAAACCGAACGTTCGGTTTATAGACTTTCGTCATTTGGAATGAATGTAATAGTACTATTGGCTTTCTCTACACAGAGACAGAGTCTCCATTCATAAAAATTTATGAATGGAGACTCTGTCTCTGTTTAGAGAAAGCCAATAGTACTATTACATGCATTACAAATGCCGAAAGTCTATAAACCGAACGTTCATCAGGGGGCTCTCTGAGTTCAACCCTCTCAAGTGCCTAAAAAAAAAAAAAAATCGACCAGCAGGGTGGACAGACAGGAGAGCTTTTCCACGTTTCCACAGGATGATGAAGATCACTCAAGGCAGGATTTAGACCAGCGCTTTGGCAACAAAAAGGAAAAAAAGATCTCAAAAGGGAAGAAGAGGATCAAAGAAAATACTTACACCCCTGGAACAAACGGAACCCGAGTGTGATGAATCTTTCAGATGTAAGTCTAACCAACACACAGCTAAATGTTTTGGAGGATTCTGACAATGAATCTACTTTTATTTCATCTACTAATTCTGGATTGGACAGAATGCAGGGCTTAATTTTAAAGATCTATGATGTGCCCTGTCCACGCTTGAGTCTTTAGAGGCTAGACCTAGAGATGTAACCACTATCTTTACTCATATAAAACCTGTCTCCACTTTTTACCCTGTCAACAGTAGGGGGTACCACAATGGATGTTTTTTAAAGATCTGTTGAGAATGATTTGGTCAAATTGGCTGAGAAAATAAAATGTAAACGTTCCCCCTGGATATAGTCATAAAAAATTCCGATAAGTGAAGGATGGTGGTTGTAATGAATAGAACATCATTTACACTTGAGGCTATATGCCAACTATCTGACATTCCAACCTACTGTAGACTTACCTTTATAACCACAACATTTTTACAACAACAACTCTCAGACCTTCTTCACCAAGGAATTTATTTAGGTGTTTTAAATATGGATGAAGTACAATACATTTATAAAAAGCACTCTACTATACCTATATTTTATTGTTTGCCAAAAATTTTCAAGGCTCTGAAAGATCCTCACGGCAGACCGATTATATCGGGAATATCGGGAGAGAGCCTGTCAGAACTGATGGATCACTATCGGCAACCCAGTGTAGTTAGTCAGAAAGAATTTATCAAAGATTCTACACATATCTTGGGTCAGCTTAGTGACATTACCTGGCAAGCAGATTATAGCTGGCTTTCTTTGGATGTGGCTTCTCTTTACTTATGTATTCCACACTCAAGTGGTCTTGATTCACTCCGTTAATGTCTTGTGAGACAAATAAATGACAATATGCAAAACAGGCTGCATGTGGAGACCTTTATATTAGTGAAACTCACATAGCAAATGGAGATGCTGATAGACCGCTTGATGCAATTAACACATTCAATCTGTCTAAAACTCCCTGGAAACTTTAACCCCTTACTGACAAGACATTTTCACCTTGACTTTCACTAGGTGACAATGGCTGTTTTGACATTTCTGGGGTGTTTGTGTTTAGCTGCAATTTTCTTATTTCTTACATACTGTACCCACACAAATTATATGTTGTTTTTATCATCATAAGAAGGGCTTTCATTAGATACCATTATGTTCATCATATCTTATAATTTACTACAAAAAAAAATCATAAAATATGATGAAAAATTAAAAACCCCCCACTTTTTCTAACTTTGACCTAAAATATAATTTATACAAATACAATCATTAAAAAAGACCCCATCTAAATAGTTTCTAAATGTTGTCCCGAGTTCAGAATTTTTTTTCCTATATTGACCTTTTGACCCCAACCCGAACCCAAAATGTAACCATAACACTAAATTTAACCCCAACTATGCTATCCCTTAATATATTTTAATTTTAATTTAATTTAACCCTATCCCTTATGCTAAAAATTATTTAATTTTAACCCTATAACTATAGTTATAACTATATAACCAGTTTTTATTTAATTAAATATTTAATTAAATTTTTTTACATTGCTATGCTACTTAACTACCAGTAGGTGCAGTCAAGTAGCATATTCAGAGTTACTTTCACTTTCGAAGCTCAGACCTCCAGAGGGCATAGCCGTATTGACGGAGCATGCTGCTCCTTCAGTATGGCTCCCACAATCGATCCGTGGGGCGATCGTGGGTGCCCCAGTAAAGAAATTTCGACATCGAGGCAATAGACCAGCACCGTTAAAGCGGTTTTCGCAATTTTTGATCTCGAAAACCGCTTGATTCACTGCAGGACATGCCAGGCACGTCCATTGTCGCGAAGTGGTTAATTTATACACCATTTGAAACAATGTCATTTTTAACACCTGTGTACTAATACATCTTTAAAATGCACATACTTAAAAAGGAAACTAAAAAATATTACACGTTAAGATACTAAGCACAATGAAAACAAACAAAAAGAGAATTACTTAAAGAATTTAGCAAAATTACTATACCAAATAAGTATACATAGATTTTATATGGGTGGGGATTTCATTTTGAAAAAAGTAGGTCTGGGACTGGCCTGCATTATTTTTTTTGCCGGCACAATTGTTTTTGTAGTTATACGTGGATTCATTTTCATTTTTGGATGGCCCCTTTCCCTTGGCCAAAGATGAGGACTCAAGGGCATCACAGATCTTCGCTGGATATCAGGAAAAGGGGTATCTTTTTTTTTTTTTTTAAATGAGGAGTATGGGGCATTGTGTCAGCCCCTATCCTCAAGGCACCACTAATTTAATGTATGGGGCCAGCTGGAAAGCCTGCTAACCCCTGGGGGACACACATTATTATATGAGACTAATGGGGGTACCTGCCAGCCCTAGAGTTGGCTTTTTGTTATATGAAGTAGCAAAGGCTACCAAGAGAACTACACTGGATACAAAGTTGCAAAGACTGTAACTTATTTAGCTGATCTTGCATTAGATTGCTCGTCTGAAAAGAGCCTGAACAGATATTTCAAAACAAAACAACGCTGCTAGATAGGACTGATGCAGCCATGGTTGTTGTGAAATGCACGTCGGGCAGAGCTTCACTCCTCAGAGCTTCATTACAGCATCGAACAAATATATTTTTTCACCGGTGCATGTGGAGGTGGTTTAGACAGACCTACCTAGCAGCATGTTTTTGCAATGATCTGTTCAGATCTTGCTACCTAATGACCACAGGAGAGCGGAGGAATGAGGCTCCATCTGGCTGCTGAATCCCACTCTCTCAGTGACTCACCAGGACCATCGAACATGAGTTTTCGTTCCACACAAGTAACCTGAATGTATGCTTCCCCCGCACCTGAACCCTGAACTCTGTAGGATGCAGTGGACACTGGTTCTGTCAGTGTTGGAATTGATGAATACTGTAAGACACCCTAATGTTTACTACTGTTTGAAGGTAATGTCACCGGACCTCCTTAAATCCTGCCTATACCATCTACTGACCTCTTTAGCGTAGCTATACACCCACCAAATAAATGTGGTGGACTCTACTTAAGTGGGCACTTGGTTATGCAACAAATTACCTCATTTTACCCCTCCAGGGCAGACCCTAAATGTCCCCTAGGATTGTTAGAGTCTACTGGACCAGATTTGCCCTTCCACACCTGCAGGAGGTCACGACCACTGATTAGACATGTAAATATGCACTGCTACTGATGCTCTCACCCACCTTTGATGCCCCCACTTGTATATAACCCTACTTTTAGCCATTGAAGTAGCAATAAGCCAAGACTAGGGGCTGACGTGCGACAGAGGTGCCATGGGACGGACCAGGGATACATAGCACAGGAGCTCATGTATGTTCTTTGTTGATGGACCTGACTGCCATCCCCGCATTAATACTGTGCTAAGGTTTACAAGATAAACTGCTTTTTGTGAAGTCTGCATAATTATCTGTGCCATATGATGCATTGTTAAATCTTACTTGTATATGCAGGGTGTAGGGAGGGTTGTACCCTCACTCTAGGTTCCCACTTTTTTTTATCCCACTATGAGGTGTGAGTACAGATCCAACTGTATTGTGACTATAATAGTGGCCTCTCGCACTGACTGACACCTACCCCCGCTACCGGAGGTGCCTCATTTTTTATACCAGTTGGAGAACAAGGAGGCAATGGTGTTGGTCTCTTCTTTTCCAGCTGGTAGATGCCAAAGGCATTTTGCTTTCAACTGACGGCAAAAAGGCATTTGACTGTCTTGACAGGACATGTTTGAGCTCCTCAGGACCATGGGCTTTGAGCCACCCATGTTAACATGGGTGACCTCCCGCTCTTCTCAGCCATGAGTGTCTCTTCCTGTCCTCCTTCGGGAATTCCAAAAATATAGCCATGTTTCGAACTTTAAAATAAACTACACAAATTTAGAAATAATATATCAATATCAATGCCCCCCTTCCCCCATGCTCTGAGATTACTGCTTTGTCCCACTACTCTCCACTCACCCCACTCAGACACAACCCTGATTTCTAACTGGGAAGAAATGGTGGGGAGATGCAGAGGATGGTCGCAAGACAGATCCAGAAGGAAACCAAACCACGGTTGTGTCCACCATAGGGGAGCGACCAATAGGATCATGACTCATTGTTGCATCAGGTGATGAGGGACGCAGAGGATTAGAGCAAAAGGCGGGAATGCATGGTGCTGCTCGGTGGCCACATCTGGCAAAAGGCATCCATTGCCAGAGAAATAAAATATTACATTTTCATAATCCCTACAGGGAAACAACGGGGTTGATGTAAAAAGCTACGAATGTCTTTCTTGATGGCTAAGATCTTGGACGCTGGCAACTGAAGCACAGCCAAAACCGAAACTACCATGAAACCGAGGATTTGTCGGGGTTGATAATGAAACTGAGAACCTGTAGGAGGTTGACCATGAACTTGGTGTCTCTGCGTAAGAGGGTCCTGTGCCATGAGTAGTATATCATCCAAATAGATGATGGAACCATATCCTCCTGCTTGGCAAAGCACAATGGGCCGGAGCTGAGGCCAAAGAGGAGACAAGTGAACTATAAAAATTTGTCCGAGCCAAAGGAATTATAAATATTTCATGTGGGACTGATGTACAGAGATAAGCATCTTTTGATCTAAACGGACAAACTAGTCATGTTCCAGAAGAAAATCACGCCATAGGTGGACCTCCATTTTGAAGTGTCTGTACACTTAATGGCGCAGAGTCAGCGTTCTGCAGACACAGAAGTTGGACCTAGTGTCATTAGTGGATCCATAGGGGAGCCTTCAGATATGGCTTAATCGGCCATCTGGTCACAAAAGACAAAGGCCAAGTGGGTTTTACACCTTATTAAGAAGGATGGGCTCTGGGCCCTCAGCTCTTAATTTCTGGCACATGTCGTTGTCTAGAGTGCGATACAACCAATATTTTAAAATTCTGCAATATGCAGGGAAGCAACAAGGGTTGTAAAGATTCTGGACATTATTCCCGTACAAAGGTGGAAATAGTAGGTACTATGGCTAGGTGAATATGGGAGTGAGACTTAGCTGAGCCTGGTAAGTATTCATCTAATGTCACATAGTCAGTGTACACCATCCGAGGGTCCAATTTGGATAATTGGGAATTGGTTCTCGGCTTTTTCACAGGAAACTTTCTTTTGTTAATGAAATTAACAAAATTCTAAACAAACATTGGTCAGTATTAAATTTGTAGACAGAATACAAAGCTTTCTGCTGCAGCAGAATCATTGGTATAGCAAGAAGAGCGAGGTCCCTATGTAATCTAATCTCTCCAAGTCATCTAGTAGAAGACAGTAAACAAACCGTTTCAACTACCTGTGTCAGGTTCCAGGACCTTCACCTACCTTGCCCAGGGGACCCTCACAGCCAAAGTCATCCTCTGTCCCTGTTTGCCGCCATCGCGCTGTAGCGCGACCGCGAGGTAGGCCGCATCCCTGGCCTCGAGTTGCTATTCACCCGCTAACAGTGAGTGCTACTACTTCCAAGAGGTTTAGGGGGCGGAGCTTACTCGCGAGAAACGTTGCGCGATTGGTTGTTGGCAAAGGGGCAGGGAGAATAGGAAGAGGAGGCTGTACCTCTTCTCCCTATTCACAACATGGTGCAGGGGCGGTCCCCAGGTGTAAAGGGGAGAGGTCCTTAATCAACAGCTCTATAAAAACCCCACACTCACCTCAATCATTGCTTGCTTGTTGAGCTGTGGTGTCTGTTCTCAGTACCATTTATTCCCCAGTTACCAGCTACTTTGATTGAAGATTTACCTGTGTACCGACCTTGGCTTTTTCCCTGGACTATCCTTATTGCTGTATCCCTACCTGTACTTCTATACCTGTTTGTGTATCCTGACTACCGGCATTGACCTTTTGGATTGGACTGACTATTCTACCGCCTTACCCTTTTTTTTGTGTCACTTTTGGAGTCACCTCATCTCTCCACCCGCCACCCAGCGCTACGCTCCTTACCCCCTAATCTCACATAACAAGCAAGCCAGCTATGGAGCTTGCAGGGATGGCTGAAGCTATACAAGCACTGACACAACAAATTGCGATCTTGACACACACTGTACAAGGAGTCCAGGAACAACAGATAGATTTGCATAATCAAGTACAAGCACTCCAAGCGGCAACACCTCCTCCCGCCCTTGCAGTACCTCCTCCGTTTCTTGTCACCGCACCACCAGAAGATGGGGGCGCCACCTTCCCAGAACCTCAAGTCAAACTCCCAGAGAGGTTCGAAGGAGACCGTACCAAATACCGAACCTTCATCACGGCCTGTGAGTTACTATTTGTATTAAAACCCCGGACCTATGCCACAGACTTCGTAAGGGTTCGAACCGCTATTTCCCTTCTATCTGGAGGTCCCATGACCTTGGCCCAACATCTACTGGAGAGTCAACACCCCTCTCTAGCATCATGGGGGAAATTTCGCCAAGAAATGGATACCCTCTATGATGACCCCCACCGTAAGTCAACAGCTGAATCTAACCTCAGATCTCTACGACAAGGTAAACGTCCTGTCGAGGATTATATCGCTGACTTCCGCCGAACAGCGGGGGAGACTGAATGGAATGAACCCGCCTTGATACATCAATTTCGTTTGGGTCTATCTGAGTTTCTGAAGGATGAAGTAGCCCGAGTAGAAACTCCAGGATCATTGGAGGCCTGGATCAATGTGGTCACCCAAATGGATAGACGTATGATAGAGAGAAAAGAAGAGCGAATGGCTCAACAGAATACCTTCTCCCAGCCCAAACTTCCGTTTCGGTCTACCAGCTCAACCACTACAACCCCTCCTCTTTGCACTGGAAGTGAAGAACCTATGCAACTTGGAGTGGCTCGTGGACCCTTATCTGAAGCGGAGAAAGACCGTAGACGAAGGGCTAATCTCTGTCTATACTGTGGAACCCCTGGTCATACTACCACCACTTGTCCTCGACTGACTTCTCGAGGTAAGAAGACTATATTTCCCACTCCTCTCATGACCGGAGGTGTTACCCCTCTCTTATCTGTTCCTGTTTCCTTACAGTGGGAAGATAGGATCATCATTCAGGAGGCTATTATCGACTCTGTAGCCAGCGAATGCTTTGTAGACCTGACCCTAGCGGAACATCTGAAACTTCCTACACAATCAAAAAATCCACCTTTAGTTGTGCAATTGGTAGATGGAAGCCCTATATTATCTGGTCCTGTGAAACTACAAACCAAACCCTTGCGACTACGCATAGGAAAGAAACATGAAGAAATCATCTCCTTCAATTTAGTGCATTCTCCTTTATTTCCCCTCATCCTGGGATTACCCTGGCTCAAGCTTCATGATCCCCTCATCCATTGGTCGTCCGGAACAGTCACTTTTTCTTCATCATTTTGTCTCCAACATTGTCTTCCTCCAGCTCATATCACCCTTATACAAGAACCCATCTCTCAAAGTGAAGAAATACCAGAGGCCTATGAACAGTTCCGTTCCGTCTTTAATCAGAAAGAGGCCGAGCGTCTCCCTCCTCATAGACCATACGACTGCCCTATCGATCTCCTCCCGGGGGGCTGCCATTCCATTTGGGCGAATATTTCCTTTATCTGAACCTGAGTTGACAGTATTAAAAGAATATCTGGATGACAGTCTCCGAAAAGGATTCATTCGTCCTTCCACCTCTCCTGCAGGAGCAGGCATCTTTTTTGTTGGCAAGAAGGACGGGGGGTTGCGACCATGTGTAGACTATCGGGAACTAAAAAATATAACAATAAAAAACAAATACCCATTACCGTTGATTCCCGAACTTATGGATCGCCTGCAAAATGCCCAGATATACTCCAAAATTGATCTTCTAGGGGCATACAATCTTGTACGTATACGGAAAGGAGATGAGTGGAAGACGGCCTTTAGAACTCGTTACGGGCATTACGAGTATCGAGTGATGCCTTTTGGATTATGCAATTCCCCAGCCACTTTTCAACATTTCCTCAATGACATCTTTAGAGACATGTTGGATAAATTTGTGGTAGTCTATTTGGACGATATTTTAATATACTCTCCTTCATTAGGAACTCATCGCCAGCATATGTTCCAGGTTCTTGAGAGATTGCAACAACACAATCTGTATGCTAAAATATCTAAGTGTATCTTCGAAACGACCAAAGTTGAATTTTTGGGATATGTGATCTCTCCGGGACGTTTGGAGATGGATCCCAAGAAAGTGTCATCTATTCTTCAATGGCCTACTCCTAATTCCGTGAAAGCTGTCCAGAGGTTCGTAGGATTCGCGAACTTCTATCGTAGATTTATCAACAGTTTTTCCCGCATCATACATCCCATAACACAACTTACCAAGAAAAATACTTCATTCCATTGGACTCCACAAGCCCAAAAAGCATTTGATACCCTAAAAAATAAATTTACTCAAGCTCCCATTCTGGTCCTTCCTGATCCGAAAAAATCTTATTTTCTGGAAGTAGACGCCTCCGAAACAGCGGTAGGAGCAGTTCTGTCTCAACGCCATGGAGAGAAAGACTTCCTTCACCCAGTCTCCTTCTTTTCTCGTCGACTGACCCCCTCAGAGACTAATTACAGTGTTAGCGACCGTGAATTATTAGCCATTAAATTGGCCTTGGAGGAATGGAGACACTTGTTAGATGGAGCTCTTCACCCTGTCACCGTATTTACCGACCACCGAAATCTAGAATACCTCAGGAAAGCCCAAAGATTATGCCCGCGACAAGCCCGTTGGGCTCTTTTCTTTACAAGATTCAGGTTACATATAACCTATCTCCCGGGATCAAAAAATCTCAAAGCTGACGCTCTATCCCGGCTCCACGAACCTTCAACCCCTAAAGCTATGACAAACAACACCATTCTACAACCAGGTCACTTTCTAGCCCTTCACACCTCTCTTTTATCAGAGATAAAGAAACATGGATCTCACCCCGTCTCACTAACAGAGACCTCTTCTTTAAATCAAGACCAGGGTCTTTGGTACAGAAACAAACTTATTTATGTACCCCCACCAGTAAGGACTGCTGTTTTACAATCCCTCCATGATGCCCCTCTTGCAGGACATGGAGGATTCCAACAAACAGTCGACCTAGCTTGTAGATATTTCTGGTGGCCAGGATGGAGACAAGACATAAGAAATTATATCCTTTCTTGTGACATCTGCGCTCGTTCTAAAGGTAGGAATACCAAACCAGCAGGACTCCTTCAACCGCTCCCTACTCCAGATCACCCTTGGGAGGATCTAACAATAGATTTTATAGTGGATCTCCCACCATCACTACAACATAATACCATCATGGTTGTGGTCGACCGGTTCACAAAAATGGCACACTTTATTCCTACCACCCAGTTACCTACCGCGGCTGAGACCGCCGAATTATTTTTGAAAAATATTGTACGTCTCCATGGTCTTCCTCGATCCGTATTATCCGACAGAGGTGTTCAATTCACTTCACGATTTTGGTCAGCGTTCTGTAAAGGACTTCAGATAGACCGTCTCCTCTCCTCAGCCTACCACCCTCAAACCAATGGACAGACAGAAAGAGTCAATCAAATACTCAAACAATATCTTCGATGCTACATCACCCATCTCCAAGACAATTGGTTATCCTTGCTACCCTTGGCGGAATTTGCCTACAATAATCATCTACAGAGGACTATAGGCATGTCACCCTTCAAAGCCAACTACGGGTACAATCCCACATTCCATCTTGATTTACCAAAGACCAGTCATACACCTCCCGTCACAGATCGTCTTCAACTTCTCCAACAAAATTTTTCTGTCATCAAGACCACCCTAAACAAGGCCCAACAAGACTATATAAGATACGCGGATAGACGTCGGATTCCAGCACCTTCCTTTCAAGTAGGAGAAAAAGTTTGGCTCTCATCGGCACATATCAAGACAACCGGGCCATCTCGCAAACTAAGTCCAAAATTCCTAGGACCATTTCCTATCACAACACTCTGTGGCCCCGCCGCAGTTCGATTATCGCTCCCTAAGACCTGGAAGATACACCCAGTCTTCCACGTCTCTTTAATCAAGAAATGGAAACCAGACGCCTATCCTCGGAGACATACCCTTCCTCCTCCACCAATAACCATCGATGGATCAGAGGAGTATGAAGTGGACAAGATTCTAGATTCCAGGATTCGCCATGGAAGACTCGAATATTTGGTCCATTGGAAAGGCTACGATCCCGAAGAAAGAACCTGGGAACCCATGGCTAATTTTCATGCTCCTGCTAAAATCCGATCTTTTCACAGGCTCCATCCCGGGCACCCGGCTCCTCAACGCACCCGGAGGTTGCGTGTACGCGGGAGAGTCTGTCAGGTTCCAGGACCTTCACCTACCTTGCCCAGGGGACCCTCACAGCCAAAGTCATCCTCTGTCCCTGTTTGCCGCCATCGCGCTGTAGCGCGACCGCGAGGTAGGCCACATCCCCGGCCTCGAGTTGCTATTCACCCGCTAACAGTGAGTGCTACTACTTCCAAGAGGTTTAGGGGGCGGAGCTTACTCGCGAGAAACGTTGCGCGATTGGTTGTTGGCAAAGGGGCAGGGAGAATAGGAAGAGGAGGCTGTACCTCTTCTCCCTATTCACAACATGGTGCAGGGGCGGTCCCCAGGTGTAAAGGGGAGAGGTCCTTAATCAACAGCTCAATAAAAACCCCACACTCACCTCAATCATTGCTTGCTTGTTGAGCTGTGGTGTCTGTTCTCAGTACCATTTATTCCCCAGTTACCTGCTACTTTGATTGAAGATTTACCTGTGTACCGACCTTGGCTTTTTCCCTGGACTATCCTTATTGCTGTATCCCTACCTGTACTTCTATACCTGTTTGTGTATCCTGACTACCGGCATTGACCTTTTGGATTGGACTGACTATTCTACCGCCTTACCCTTTTTTTTGTGTCACTTTTGGAGTCACCTCATCTCTCCACCCGCCACCCAGCGCTACGCTCCTTACCCCCGAATCTCACAACCTGGCTAGATATCAAGGGCATTTTTAGATGCAGCACTAAACATTGCAAGTGTTGTAATTATGTTACTTTAGGTAACACATTTGTTTAGAGAATAACCTTCTCTATTAACAACTTCTATAATTGCAATACAAACTATGTGTTATACTTTATCACATGTCAAAGCTGTAAAAAAAACAATGGGCCAAGTGCAATGAGAGGTAAGTGATAGGGTCAGATGAGTCTCCGAGGGGGAGCCCATGAGAAGCAGGTGTGGAGTGGTATTGCTGCTTAGGTAATAAATTTAACAAAAGTGGGGTGAGCAGAGAACAAATTAATAGGGACAGGTTATGGTATTATAAAGAGTGTTAATTTTGATGTCAAATGTTGATTTAGTTTTGACTAAAATGCCATTTTATTTTAATTGTATTTTAGTCATCTGGATTGTTTTAGCGGACTAAATCTCCAGTAGATTTTAGTTGACTAAATCTCCAGCAGTGAGGGACGGTACAGGTATAAGAAGGCTGTTACACAGTGTTATGTTAACTTGCTAGGGAGATGAGAGGGGAAATACTCACGTGACAGTACCAGGAGAATCAGATGGAAGCGTATCCTTTTTCTCTGTGGTTTGCAAGGCATTGCTCAAGGGGCCAGGCAGACAGAGGGACCCTGTGTCTCAGCCAATCCAGCGGCAGATACAGTCAGGGGACTGGGCTTTGCCAGAGATCCATGGGAACCAGAAACAGAAGTCCAAATAGGTTAATGCAATAGTCCCTCTCTAACATTTTAGTCAGTTGACGAAAATTGCAGTTTCAGTCATATTAACTTAATTTTTATTTAGTTATAAATATAGTTATTTAGTGTTGTTGTTTAGTTTTAGTCACTGAAAACATGCAGTTGACTAAAACTATGATGAAAATGTTTAGTCGACGATATTAACACCGATTATAAGGAATAGGACATTTATAAAAAGGATATGGTAGGGTAAATTAGATTACATTAGGAATAAACTGTCCCGAAATACTAGTAACACACATGAATATAAAAACACACTCTAGTAAATAGGGTGCTCATCTGGAAGCTAGCAGCAAAGAAAGAGGAAGAAGGAGGTGCTGTTCAGGCTCTAATACTGTCTACTTGCTGCTGATTGGTTGTTTTTTTCATCAAACTGTTTACAGTTTTTTTGCTGCTAGAGGTTTACAGTAAAGAACGTAATGCAAATAGGACATCTCCTGTCTTTCCATAAAATTAGTATTCTCCATTCAGCACATACATAGAAGAGAAACAGAAACAGAAACAGAAACAGATATTTAGTGCACAGCTGCTCATATTAAAATTACTTAAAAGGGAGAGTTACAGGGTTGATACCATTTTTATGGTGTTTAGAGCTATGAATCTTTTTAGCATAAAAATAAAGGAAAATAAGCGAAGTCACCAAGATATCACCCCTTTGTTCTCTTTTCTGATGGTCAGGATGAATAAAGCATAAAAAGACAAAAAAGCAGAACACATATAGCCCAATTATGAGGAAAATATATATCAGTGATGGCGAACGTTTTTTGCCCAATTTCCGGCATGAAACCAAGTTGCAGACTTCAAAGTGCCAACACTGCATACACACGTATATACTTACACACACTTAATACATACACAAATATATACTCACACATACACAGTCCATGCCTACACACATATATACTCACACACACACACACAGTTCATGCATACACACATATATACTCACACACACACACACACTTCATTGGTATGCAATGGTGAATGGACACTCGCCCAACGCGCGTTTCACCTCGAAAGTGGCTTAGAACCGGAAGTGTATTAAAGTGAGTGCTGGTGAATAAAAGAAAAATAACAGATGTATATAAAAAAAAAAATTATTGCAATTTTGCATAAATGTTATACATCAATTTAAACAGTTCCTTTCATGACTTCCCAATTCCCCCCCCCCCCCCCCCTAAACAGATGAGTCAAGATTGATATGTTCTTTTGTATGCCTGGTAACTAACAAGTAAGTATGAAATCAGGAAGTGACATACATTGATTACATAAACATGACAATTTTTAAAATTATACTTATTTATACAGAACAATCCCTTCCCACCCCCCTTTCAAACTGTGCCATTCATCATC
Source organism: Pelodytes ibericus (assembly GCA_036172795.1). Classification (NCBI taxonomy): domain Eukaryota; kingdom Metazoa; phylum Chordata; class Amphibia; order Anura; family Pelodytidae; genus Pelodytes; species Pelodytes ibericus. The sequence goes on along the minus strand of CM069865.1, from coordinate 47,373,256 downwards.
TTCTTTTAATAACAATCTGAAGAATGATATATCTGTAAGACATATATGTACAATCCAATTTATGTAACAACAATCCCATCCCGTCCCTTCAAACTGCGCCATTCACATCTTTTTATTAAAATTCTACATAATTATACAGCTATAGCTCTCACCTAGAACACATATATACAATCCAATTTATGTACATGGAATTCTACCTTTCAGCAATTGTGTCGCATACCAAGATGTTTCTTGGAAAGTGTTTCGGATTTCTGTTTTTATCGTATCATCTAAAGTTTTAATGTATAGTTCCCATTTCCTAACAAAATTCTTTGCCCCTCTTTCCCTGGTCATGGCCGTGTCAAGCCGGTCCATTCACATAAGGAATTGTAATTTCGTTTTAAATATGGTCATGGTAGGGGGGTCAGTGTGAATCCAGTTTTGTAGAATAGATTAGCCACCGCTAATACAATGCGTATGAAAGTGAGTGAGTTGGTTGGGTCTCTAAGTCTACCACTCCCAGTATCGCCGCCATTGGTTCAATTTAATAATTATGAAAGCCCAGTGAGGTGAGAAATGAGGTAATATGGGTCCAGAACTGTTGGATGGTCGGGCAAGACCAAAAGTTGTGAAATAGATCGACTCCAATTTGAGTGCATTTCGGACAGGAGTCATGGGGTAGTATTCCCATTTTATACTGACGGTGTGGGGATAAGTAGGACTGATGGACAATTCTTAGATGCATCTCCATATAGGAACAGGCGGGTAGTAATTTACTCAGAATAAGGGTATGCTGTATTATGTCTTCTCGTGACAAGTCAGAGAAACATTGAAGCCATTTGGTAACACCCATGGGATTTGGTGTTGTAACCTTTATCCAATTATCTGGGATATAAATAGTGAAGGAAAAGCTTCAGTAGATAGCTATATAACCTCCAATATCGTCAGCATGTTAAAAAAAATATATATATTTGAAATCTGTGTCCTGTTCTTTTCGCTTGAAGCCATTTCACTAGTTTGTGGGCAATTCAATGCAACACATTGGAAGGGGTTGTGCACCATATTAGCATATCAGCTTCTAGGTCAGTTGATTGCGTCAATCTCATCGCTGACAGTTTAACGCAGCAGTTTCAGCACTAAACTGTCAGAAGTGATTGGCAACATGGCCATTTCACAAATACAGTAATAACCCCCCTAATAAATTAAGCCCCCCCTAAAATGATGAACTGTCCCTCAATTACTTGTTCTGTGATGACTTCTCATGCAATGAACTGGCCATAGCGTGAGAGGTAGCGGTCGCAGTAATGCAAATCTATGACCATCTCATTAATCTCTTGCCGACACAGGACATGCTAGGTCCGTCCTGTGTCAAAACGAGCACTGAAAGCGGATGTTTTTCCCGCTTTCAGTGCTCAAACGGCATTGCAACGATGCTTCCATATGGAAGCACCGTGCAATGCTGAGAAAAAAGCCCGTCGGCATTTAGATCGCTCCGGAGAGAGATTGAAATGCCGGTTTTAAAGGCGCAGTGCCTTTAAAATGACGGGCATGAAAAATGATCATAGGAAGCGAATTTAAAAGCTTCCTATGCTCTGTAAGTATTGCTGACTTGGCTCGCAAGTGACCAAGATGGCTCTGCCCTTCTAAGGGCCAGAGCACAGGAGGCAAAAAGTAGCTGCTTTATGTGCTTTTCAAGCAGTAAAACGATTGCCTCATCACAGAGGCAATCTGTGACTGCCAGGCAGACTCACAAGCAGTTGGGATGCTCTGATGAGCATCCACACTGCCTGGTCAGATCAATATTAACCCAATATTGATCTGACCACTTAGGATCTGCCTCCCTCTCCTCACATTTTTTTTTAGTGAGGGAGAGAGACAGATCAAAGAAATAAAAGTAAGTTAAAGTACAATAAAATAATAAATACACAATACACTAATAATAAAACAATTAAAACATTTTTATAAAACAAATATCCTGCGTTTAACCCCTTCCCTACCATTGATCTTGCGTAAGCAGTGATCTTGCAAATCAGCGCATTTATTTTTGCTGTTTGTGCATTTTTTACTGTACTACAAAGGCTCTTCTAAGAGTTATTAACCCGTTCCTTGCCGTCGATCACTGCTTATGCAATGATATTGACGCCAAAGCAATTTTTTTGCTTATGTGTGTATATATATATATATATATATATATATATATATATATATATATATATATATATATATAATTTTTAAAAACTTTTTTTTTACACACACCCGCTAGGGGTCAAGTGTAAAGTAAAAAAAATGTTTAAGCTGTCTGAGCACATAGCGATCATTAACAGCTAATTAGTGGCAAAGGAAGTTTGGTGATTGCTCAAATGAGCATCATCATTTGCCCTGGTCAGATCAATATTTGTGAATATTTAGCCGACCAAGTTTGATCTGCCTCCCTCTCCTCACTTACTGATCTGTCTCTTTCCCTCACAAAAATGTATTAGTGATATAAAATAACATTTTATAAAATTATCAGGTTTTATGAAAGTCATTCACTGTGTATTAACCCCTTCCCTGCCATTCATCACTGTATAAGGAGTAATCTTGCACAGCAACAGTATGTTTTGCTGTCTGCACTTTTTATGGATTAATTTCTTTGTACTAGATAGGCTCTTCTAAGAGCTGTTAACCCCTTCTTTGCTGTAGATCACTGCTTAGGCACAGATTCTGGGGCCGCGGACTCAGGGTTCAATTTTGACCCTGGTCAGCTTTCTGATACATCATCTAATGATGTATCGGTGGCTGCTGAGCCCTTGCCACAAGGGGTCATGGGTGTCTACTTTTAAAAAATATATGGTTTGATGGGGGTAAATTACATTGGCTGGCTTCAAAGATATATCCCATATAGGACATGGATGCAGGTTGACTACAAGTCAAAATTCCAAGTTGGAACACTGAGATGTGCACCTCACAAATGTTGCCTTTTACCCCCCAAGCAACCAAACACACCTATACATGGATGGTATCGCTGCACTCGGGAGATGTTGATGAACACATATTGGGGTGTTGTTTGGCAGTGACATATCAGAATCAAAACAAACGCCAAAAATTTACTACCACAAACTTTGACAAAGGCTGGTGGTAGAATTAGTACATTTACCGTATTAAAATACCCCCATTTGAAATACCTTAGGATGTTTATTTTCCAAAAATATATGGTTTGATGGGATAAAATACCTTGGACGGCTTAAAAAATGTTCCAAATGGAACATGGGCGCAGGTTGACTACATGTCAAAATTCCAAGTTGGAAATGCACACCCCCTAAATGTGACCTTTTAGCCTTCAAACAACCCAACAAACCTATACATGTGTGGTATCCCTGTACTCAGCAGATGTTTCTGAACACATATTGAGGTGTTGTTTGGCACTAACATTAAAGGAGCTGTAAATTCATGCTCGAAATACAAGGTATGTGGAAACAAAACATTAAAAAATGACTAACCTAAACTTTGACAAAGGCTGGTGGTAGAATTAGTGCATGGAAAGAGTTAAAATACTAACATTTGAAATACCCTAGGGTGTCTAGTTTTAAAAAAATGTATGGTTTTGTGGGATAAATACACATTCTGGCTTCAAAAATGTCCCAAATGGAACATGGGCGCAGGTTTCCTGTATGTCAAAATTCCAAGTTGGAAAACAAAAAAGCGCACCTCTCAAATGTGGCCTTTTAACCCCCAAATAACCTAACCAACCTGTACATGGGTGGTATCCCTGTACTCAGGAGATGTTGCTGAACACATATTGAGGTGTTGTTTGGAAATACCCCTTCACATTTTCAGGTAATGTTTACCTAAATTGCAATCTATGTGAAAAATGTAAAAAAAAAAAAAAAAAAAAAGGTTGGTGGTAAAATGGCTACTTGAAATGTGTCAAAATACCCCAAGTTAAATGCCCTGAGTTGTCTAGTTTTCATGTTGGGGGTCATTCATCGATTTAGTACAGATATTAGTGTTACAATATCACTATTGCCAATTTTGAAAAAAGAAAAGGATTTTGAAATAGCTTTGCACTACTTATAGTTCTGGCCCTGTAACATGAATAAAAAAGCACAAAAACATGGGCTATTTCTGAACTCAGGACAAATATTTGAAACTAGTTAGCAGTTTTTTGTTGTTGTTTCTTGTAGATGAGTATCTGATTTTTGAAATAAAAGTGTTTTTTTTTCTTTTGTCATATTTTATAATTTTTTTATATCAAATTATATGCTATTATCAAAATAATGGTATCAAAAGAAATCCCTTCTTATGATGATAAAAACAAGATATAGTTTGTGTGGGTACACTAAATGATACAGAAATAAATTAAAGCAAAACACAAACACCTCAGAAATGTTAAAACAGCCCATGTCACTAAGTGTTGGACAAGCCAAAAAAGTCATGTCACTAAGGGGTTAATAGTTTTGCCTGAAAATAGCTTACTTACAGTATTTGTATCAGTGTTAAATGGACAGATACCTTCATGGTTCACCCTCAATACCCCTTCTGAAGACTCTGAGCATATAACTGTACACTCAGAGTTCCATTGCGCATAATAAAAGGAATAACGTGGCATGCAAGTTGCATAATGGGCAAATAATTTAGCATGTGTTCTGGTAATTCACACATTCACATGTCATTGTATGCAGCCAGTCTTGCACATGCGCAGTGAGTCCCAATGCCTCTGTGTAAAGAGAAGCCACATGGTGCATCAGTGCTGTATTAACAACATGGCATTCTAGGTAAGTGCCCTGGGAGGCCCTTTCCAGGGGGGTGGAGGTACCTGCTTGGACACACATTTTTTGGGGGGCGTGGTGATACACACGCTGGTTGCTTCACAATCAGTCACAATACCTGGATCTGGATGAACAATCAACTTTCACCCAGAGCAACACTGCACGAGACGCACAAAAGTTTACCTCAGTATTTCCTCCATAGACTGGGATGATTCAGTTGCATAAAATGTTGTTTAATAAAATTTAATACCAGTCTGTATTCGTTAAAATATGCTTCTATGTATCCACCTTTTCAGATTGGTATAATCAAAAAAGGTGTACTATAAAATAAAATAATAATTCTATATTCAAAAAAATACAGCCTGGTATAAAACTTTATAAGACAAAAACAGCTATGCTATTGCCTCCATAGACTGGGATGAGTATTTGCAGCATACTTTATTTGCACATATGTGGAGGGTGGGGTTGCCCGAGCCTAGGACAGCACAAAACCAAAATGCACCACTGAGGCGCATTGGCCATCTCAATGAGTATCTATAGAAATCCTCAGATTGTCTCCAAAGAAATGCCTGGTACACCAAATACAGAGGAAAATGGAAAAATTATTGTGTAAGGATCACTGCCCTGGATAAAGCGTGAGTGCAAAAGGTAAGTGCTTTAAAAATATTTGATTAATTTACATTTTTTTAATAAGTATCAGACAGCGTTCATTAATTTCTTTTTTTTCTATTGGTAAATGAAGTTTCCCAGCTTATGTCACAGAGATGTCCCACTTGAGATAAGCTCAGTGTGGTACAAGATACAGAACATCCTGATTCATTGTGTGTTCCTAATCTCCCCCAAGGGATGTCTTGTCTTCTGGCATGATTTACAACTGCAACTGTATAAATAAAATCCATGGTTTAATTGAGCCCTTTTAGAGTCAAGTTCTTCATTTTATTTTCTTTATTAGCATATTCAACATGAAATCCTATGCTGTACCTAATGAATCATTGATGATATGCGAAATGATTAGCAACAATTGTCTTGCAAGAAAAAAAAAAAGGTTATTTGGTACTAAATATTACGTATTAATATTAAAGACTTATAAAGATGGCAAAGAAGAAACACATAAAGGGTTGAAACACTTATCAGTGAACTATGATGAATTGTCATCCAAGTTGCAAAAAACAGGCCAAAATAGCTGAGTTAATTTGAGGCCTTTTAGTATGTAAACAGTCCATTAGTGAAATAATCTGCACACACCTGACAAGTCCAATGGTTTGTTTTACCCACAGAAATCTAAGATTCACAGTGCTATCACCACTTTAAACGATTATGGGTAGACAAATGCAAGTAAGGTCAAAAATGATCACCTTTTGCCTTTATATCTAGATTATACATGGACCCCTTAAAGCACGGGCGTCCAACGAGCGGCCCGCGTGCCAAATGTGGCCCGCCCGCCAGAGAGGTGCGGCCCGCCTGAGAGTGGCAGTGGTAGCCGCACCTCTCACCCGTTCCAGCAAAGTGCGCACCGGGATGTCACTGACACCCAGTGCTCCAACACAGTCAGAGCGCGAGAGGGCTGAGCTTTCTCCTCTCACGCAGGGGAGAAAGCTCCGCCCCTTCGGACTCTGACCCCGATGGAGCACCGAGTGTCAGTGACATCCCGGTGCTCAGATGGAACAATCCCCCTCCCTGCAGATATAAGGTAAGCGAGCAGGGAGGGGAACAACATGTTTTTTTTCTTCTTATTGCAAAAGTGTGTGTGTATGTAAGTGTAACATGGTGTGTTAGAGTGACTGTGTATTTGTGTATGTGTGTCTGTGTATGCATGTTGAATGTGTGCATTTAATGTGAGTGTTTTTTTTATTGCAAACACAATAACAGGGTGTATCTTTCTTAAAAAAAAAAAAAAAGAAGCAAAACTCTATGTGTGTGTGGAAGTGTGAATCAGTGTATGTGGAAGTGTGACTTAGTGTATGTGTCAGTGTGACTCAGTGTATATATGTGTGTAAATGCAACTATGTGTGTATTTGAGTGTGTGTGTATGTAAGTGTAACTTTGTGTAAGAATGACTGTGTGCATTTAATTTGAGTATTTATTTTTTTGCTGGGGAATTTTGACATACTCACACAATGATCATTACTGTGATATATAATTATATGTGTGTGTGTGTATGTATGTATGTATATCCACGTGTGTGTATGTATGTATATACACGTGTGTGTGTGTATGTGTGTATGTATGTATATCCACATGTGTGTGTATGTTTGTATATCCACGTGCGTGTGTATGTATGTATATCCACGTGTGTGTGTGTGTGTGTGTGTGTATGTATGTATGTATGTATATCCACGTGTGTGTGTATGTATGTATGTATGTATATCCACATGTGTGTGTGTGTATGTATGTATATATATCCACATGTGTGTGTGTATGTATATCCACGTGTGTGTATGTATGTATGTATATCTACGTGTGTGTGTGTATGTATGTATGTATATCTACGTGTGTGTGTGTGTATGTATGTATATCTACATGTGTGTGTATGTATGTATATCCACGTGTGTATATGTATGTATATCCACGTGTGTGTGTATGTATGTATATCCACGTGTGTGTGTGTATGTATGTATGTATATCCACGTGTGTGTGTATATCCATGTGTGTGTGTGTTTGTGTATGTATGCATATCCATGTGTGTGTGTGTGTGTGTATGTATATATATCCACGTGTGTGTGTGTATGTATATCCACGTGTGTGTATGTATGTATGTATATCTACGTGTGTGTGTGGATGTATGTATATATGTATTTATGTATATCTACGTGTGTGTGTGTGTGTATGTATGTATATCCACGTGTGTGCGTGTGTGTGTATGTATGTATGTATATCCACGTGTGTGTGTGTATGTATGTATATCCACGTGTGTGTGTATATCCACCTGTGTGTGTATGTGTGTATATCCACCTGTGTGTGTATGTATGTATATCCACGTGTGTGTGTGTGTGTGTGTGTGTGTGTGTGTGTATGTATGTATGTATGTATGTATATCCATGTGTGTGTGTGTGTGTATGTATATATATCCACGTGTGTGTGTATGTATATCCACGTGTGTGTATGTATGTATGTATATCTACGTGTGTGTGTGTGTATGTATGTATGTATGTATATCTACGTGTGTGTGTATGTATGTATGTATATCCACGTGTGTGTGTGTGTGTATATATATATATATATATATATATATCTATATATATATATGAATATATCCACGTGTGTGTGTGTATATATGTATATATATATATATATATATATATATATATATATATATATATATATACATATACATACATGTACACGCGCGCGCGCACACACACACATTTTCTTTCCAAAATGAAACATCAATGCGGCCCACACACAAATAAATTTATTTACGGTGAAGTGGCCCACTGCAAAACAAACTTGGACACCCCTGCCTTAAAGCATCTGCACACTATACAAAACATAGCTCAGGGCTGAGTTGCAGAGCAGAGCCACAGAACCACTCACACTCATGGACAGCTGTTTTGGTTTTAACGTTTCACTAAAAGTTTATTTTAAGGTTTTACATCACTAATAAAAGTAAAATTTAAAAGCATTCTATCACTTGATAAATGGGAGATTTTTAATCTATGCCTCTCAGCAGAGCTCATCTAGATGCTGGACATCTGATTGGGGTATGTTGGATAAAACAGTCTCTCTCTGCTAGTGCTAGTCTTTGAATGTCACCAACAGAGGGCACCTCACGGACCTAACAGACACAATCTGATGTGTGGGACGAGCCACCATTCTGATTAGCATCCACAAGAGCTCAGACAGAGCACAGAGTAGACCCCCATGTATATGTGATAATACAGGCTGGGTTTAAATAAACCATTAGTGTCATGGACCCCATCAAGCATATTCTACCAGTGATACAGGAGGGCCGTCACTAAGGGGTGGTAACCTGGGCCTTTAAAAAAAAATATATCTTGCCGGCAGATTAAAATATCTCCTCTCGCCAGCCCTCTGCTTGTCGAGCAGGCAGCTGGATGTCTGTGCACTGCCCAGGTGCTCAGACATCCTCCAGCTGCCTACACTAGACACCAGGGAGCCATTGTTTATTGTGAACAATTCAAGATGATAGGCAATAAAAACAGAATTGCTAGACATTGGTTATATAAATCAAGGTATAAGGGTGGGCTGGGATTGCCTAATCTTGCTATATATGTCACCGGTAGTATGTTGTCTTATGTGCCTGAAATACAGTTGCCAGAATCAAAATGGGACAACTGGTTTTGGATGGAACAGGAAATGATAGGGAATAAGTCCCTAGAGAGCATTCTCTGGTTGAACAAAATGGAGACTTTGGACTTCGTTAAATCATTGCACAACTCCATTTTGGAGTGTATAATGAAAGAATGAGGCAAATTTAAAAACGGCGCAGGGCTGCCAGATTGAATTATTAAATTAATATCATTAAACATTTGTGAAAAAGTAAGCCCTGATATAAGTTTGAGAATGGGTTTTAAATATTTAAAACTAGGTTTTTGCCATCTGTTGCAGGGAGGAAAAGTTAAATCTCTAAAACGAGTGAAACATGAATTTAGGGTACACTGGAAGGATTCTTTTTGGGTCCATAGAATTCTCTGTCATACGAAACATCATGTTTTTATATTTTACAAGATTCTTATGAGCCAACTAGAAAAAAAAATATGAAAATAAAAAATACTACAGGTTCTTTAAGGAAGTAGTATTTTGTTCTGGACAGCTTAAATCATTGCAAATTTCCACCTGCATGGAATAAATGGAATTTAGACCTTAAATTGGAAAGAGATGTTGACTCATGGTAGAGGGGATGGATTCAGACTAAAAAAGCCAATCCTTGTCTCAATTTGCATGGAATACAACTTAAATATTTTTTTTAGGTGGTATTCAGCACCCTTGTCTATGGGTAAATTTGATCCTTCATCTAAAACAAATATTGGATGATTCCCCCCGTGTCAGCCCAGATCAGACTCCAACATGGCCACCGTGATCCCTCAACTTCCGGTGATTTAAAGGGGAATCGCCCAATTGTTCCTATTTACCTGGGAGTGTGTAGTTTAGAATACTTACATTTTCTTTTCCTTCTTGCCTGTTATAGCAAGTTTATGTCCTAGTTTTTAGTGTTGCGCTATTCCTGCTAGTTTGTTTCCTGTTATAGTTTGACCCAGCTTGCTACTCTGACCTCCTATTGCCACTGTTTCTCCATAACAGGCTTGCTCGACTATGCTTCTTCTCTATTTGTCCACCCGTTACCGACCTTTGCTTGTCTCCTGACCCCGATTTTGTTCCTTATCTACTTTGTATTTTCAAAGCGAATGAGATTACTTGTAGGTGTATGCTACAAGCCACCAAATATTAGCATTGATGGAGAAGATCAGCTTTTATTACAAATCGAAAAGGCTGCAAATATGAATGAAGTTCTAATCATGGGAGATTTTAATTACCCAGATATAGATTGGAAGTGTGGCACAACTAGTTCGGCTAGGGGCAGCAAGTTTCTGAACCTGCTTGATAACAAATTTATGGCACAATTAGTAGACACCCCAACTAGAATGGATGCCTGTCTGGATTTGGTAATAACAAACAATGAGGAGCTTATCTCAAACATCCAAATAAGTGAAAACTTGGGGAATAGTGACCATAATATGGTCTCATTTGAGATTAATGAAAAAAAGCAAATTGGTAACTACGCCACCAAAACACTTAATTTTAGAAGGGCTAACTTTGATGGACTAAGGGCATCGATTGAACATTTAGACTGGGAACGATTGTTTTCTGGACTAAACACAGAAGACAAGTGGAATTCATTTAAACACACATTACAAAAGTACACATCCCAATATATACCTTTGGGAAACAAATGCAAAAGACACAAATCAAAACCAATGTGGCTTACCGGTAACGTGAAACAGGAGATACAAAACAAGAAAATGGCATTCAAACATTATAAAAACATTATAAAAACATGGGATCAGCATTATCATTTATAGAGTACAAAGAGGCCAACAAAACCTGCAAAAAGGCAATTAAAATGGCTAAATTGGAAAATGAGAAAAGGGTTGCCAAGGAGAGTAAAACTAACCCCAAAATGTTTTATAAATATATAAATGGAAAAAAGCTAAAGAGGGAAAATGTTGGGCCCTCGTTATCCCAAATGGGAAATTTGGTAAGTGAGGACAGAGAGAAAGCATAAATACTTTTTTTTCTTCTGTTTATACTAAGGAAGAGCAGATGGAAGAGTCCCTGCTGCAGGAAGTTATGGTACATTCGCCGCAAACATGGGATTGGCTGACACAGGGAAAAGTGCTTAAGCAATTAAACTATTTTAAGATAGACAAGGCCCCAGGGCCAGATGGTATAGACCCAAGGGTCCTTAGAGAGTTAAGCATAATTCTAGCCAGACCACTATTTATGATCTTTAGGGATTCTTTCAGTTCAGGTACAGTGCCAACAGACTGGCGAAAGGCGGATGTCATTCCAATATTTAAAAAGGGATCAAAATCTCTGCCAGGTAATTATAGGCCAGTGAGTTTGACATCTGTAGTGGGGAAACTATTTGAAGGATTGCTAAAGGTATACACTCAAGAATACATCTTGAACCAGAATATAATTAGTAAAAGTCAACATGGTTTTGTGAAAGACAGGTCTTGTCAAACAAACTTAATAACATTCTATGAAGAAGTCAGTAAAAATATAGATCTAGGTGTGGCAGTTGATGTGATCTATTTGGATTTTGCGAAAGCATTTGATACAGTTCAACACAAAAGGTTACTCTACAAATTGAGAGAAATAGGTTTGGGGGTAAATGTATGTATTTGGATTGAAAATTGGCTAAAAGATAGAACACAAAGGGTTGTTGTAAATGGAAAATCCTCAAATTGGACAAGGGTATTGAGCGGAGTACCTCAGGGGGGTGGTTTTGGGCCCTCTTCTTTTTAATTTGTTTATTAATGATCTGCCACATTGTGCTGAGAGCCAAATCTCCGTGTTTGCGGACGACACTAAATTAGGTAAGGCAATAAAGACTAATCTTGATGTTTTTTCTTTGCAGGAAGATTTGGACAGAGTGGGGGACTGGGCAGTAAAGTGGCAAATGAGGTTCAATATAGACAAATGTAAAGTTATGCATTATGGGAAAAATAATAACAAAGCAACATATACTTTAAATGGTTTTTCCCTGGGAAAAACTACTAATGAAAAGGATTTAGGAATAATTGTAGATAACAAACTTGGCAACAGTGCCCAATGCCAGTCAGCAGCTGCAAGGGCCAATAAGATATTGGCATGTATAAAACGAGGTATAGATTCACGGGAGGAGGATATCATCTTGCCTCTTTACAAATCAATGGTAAGACCTCACCTTGAATATGCAGTACAGTTCTGGGCACCAGTCCTTAAAAAGGATATAAAGGAACTAGAAAAAGTGCAAAGGAGAGCTACAAATTTAATAAGGGGATTGGAGGATCTTAGTTATGAAGAGAGACTTAAAAAATTGCATTTATATACGTTAGAAAAAAGGCATCTCAGAGGGGATATGATAACATTATATAAATTTGTGCAGGGCCAATATAAAGAGCTCTGCAGTGACCTGTTCATTAACAGAAAGGTACAAAGAACAAGAGGTCACCCCCTCAGACTGGAAGAGCAGAGATTTCATAGACAGCAAAGGAAGGGATTCTTTACGGTTAGGACAATAAAGTTATGGAACTCCCTTCCAAGAGAGGTAGTGCTATCAACCACAATAGATGCATTTAAAAATGGTTTGGATGTTTTTTTTAGGAAAGCAGAACATACAGGGCTATTAATAATAGAATATGCATTAATAAAAGAGCTTATTGATCCAAGGAGAAATCTGATTGCCTCTTGGAGAAGGAAGAAGGAATTTTTTCCCCCAGGAGGCAAAATTCGAAATAGCTTCCTCAGGGATTTTTGCCTTCTTTTGGATCAAAAGCTGTAATGATAGGTAGAAGGGTTGAACTTGATGGACTTGTGTCTTTTTTCAACCTAAATTACTATGTTACTATGTTACTAAGGTAGAATACACAATATTTGTGTAATTGCTTTTATAATTTTTTTTTTATTGTTTTAATATTAGTGTATTGTGTATTTATTATTTTATTGTACTTAAACTTACTTTTATTTCTTTGATCTGTCTCTCTCCCTCACTAAAAAAAAATGTGAGGAGAAGAGGCAGATCCTAAGTCAGTGATGGCGAACCTTTTTGAGCCCGAGTGCCCAAACCGCAATACATGCCAACTTTTTTTCCTCAAAGTGCCAACACGGCAATAAAACCTGAATACTGAGGTTTAAGTTTAGAAAAAACAACTCTAACAGTTGTCCAAACTAATTAACATCTTTTGTTTTAAAAGAAGAATAAAACAACAGAGAGTTCAATGATACAAACTGTTTTCTTCTATTGAAAATCATAAATTCTAGTAAATTAAAACACACCGCTGAATACACCCACACAATCTGCTGAAACACACACTGCTGAATACACGCTGCTGAATACATACACACACACACAGAATGCCGAGTACACACTGTCTGCTGAATACACACACACAGACCGCTGAGTACACACACACTGACAGACCGCTGAGTACACACACACACAGACCTCTGAGTACACACACACACACAGACCTCTGAGTACACACACACACACACACAGACCTCTGAGTACACACACACACACACAGACCTCTGAGTCCACACACACACACAGACCACTGAGTACACACACACACACCGCTGAGTACACACTCACCGCTGAGTACACACATACAGACTTATAAATACACACACACACACACATATACTGCATTGAGGGGTGCAGTGTATGTGTTTGTGTGTGAGGTTTGCTGTGTGAGTGGAGGTGCTGTGTGTGAGTGGGTGGGGGGTGTTATGTGAGGGGGTGGGGTGTGTGTGCGTGGGGGGTGTTATGTGAGGGGGGGTGCTGCTGTTTGAGAGTGGGGGGGGGTGCTGTGTGAAAGGGGGGTGCTGTGTGTAAAGGGGGGGTGCTGTGTGTAAAGGGGGGGTGCTGCAGGTAGAATATATATATATTTTTTAATAATCATTTAAAAAAAAAAATCATTTTTATTTATCCCCCCCTCCTTTCTTCTTACCTTTGGTGAAGGAGGGGGGGACACAGTCGGTGGTGGTAGCTGTATGCCTCGTGTCCACAATGCTGTGTGGAGCGTTGCCATGGAAACGCGTGGCAACGCTCCCACAGCCTTCTCGCGGGAGGATCTGCTTCTCAGATCCCTCCCCTTGCCGGCTGCCTCCATGTCCTCCGGAGTGAAAGCAGAGTAGGCGCCTGCCGTTTTGAGCAGGCAGGCGCCTACTCTGCATTAGTGCCTACCCGCAACAGCTGTCTCCCACCTCGCGGTGACCTATGGCCGCTCCACCTGGGGCACGCGTGCCATAGGTTCGCCATCACTGTCCTAAGTGGTCAGTTCAATATTGGGTTAATATTGATCTGACCAAGCAGTGGGGATGCTCATCAGAGCATTCCCACTGCTTGTCAGTCTGCCTGGCATTCACAGATCGTGTGACTGCTTGAAGAGCACAGGAAGCAGCTACTTCCCGCCTCCTGTGCTCTTGCCCTTAGAAAGGCAGCACCATCTTTGTCACACAGTGACCAAAATCGTGCATTTTTTTGGTGTGTTGCTGATTGCCTCGACTTGCGAGGCAATCAGCAACACTTACAGAGCATAGGAAGCTATTAAATTCGCTTCCTATGCTCTTTTTAAATGCCCGTCGTTTTAAAGGCATTGCACCTTTAAAAAAGGCATTTCAAATCGCTCTCTGGAGCGATCCAAATGCCGACGGGCATTTTTTTCAGCATTGCATGATGCTTCCATACGGAAGCATCGTTGCAATGCCGTTTGAGCACTGAAAGTGGAAAAAATACGCTTTCAGTGATCGTTTTGACACAGGACGGCCCTAGTGTCACTAACGCCTCACCACACAGGACGGACCTAGCATGTCCTGTGTCGGCAAGGGGTTAATAGAAACATAGAATGATTTGTCAGATAAGAACCATTTTTGGTCCATCTACCCAATTTTCTAAATAATTTTATTAGTCCCTGGCCCTATCTTATATCTAGGATAGCCTTTTATCTATCCCACGCCTGCTTAGTATATGTAATATTTAATAAATATGTAATATATGCTTAATATTTGCAACTCGATGAAGATTTCCTATTTAGAATAACCTGTCAGATTATATCGGAACTGATTTGAGTTTAATAGGTTAATCACCCATTTTTGGAAAAATACTTAAATTGTTTTATTTAACTAAAACAATAACATTATATAGCACACATATTCTTGCGTTTGCATGTTATCTCAGTTTGGATAACTTGGATTAATTGAATTAGTTCACCAAAAATATAAATATTGCATGAATATACAGAATCATGCTACAAAACAAAGTTCTATTTAATGCTGAATAAAGTTTGAACTACAATATAGCTTTAATATAAAATTATTTTTAGATAGATGTTTCCTCCAAAAGCATTTCCTTAAAATAAATTTGATTTAAATCAAGAAAAAGAAATCAGTTTTAAATAAAATAAAAAATCTCATTTTAATCCATCCGGTCACTAATACATACACTAATATACACTCACTGATACACACTCACATACAGTGTCATTACTCTCATGGCCGCAGATATTGCCACTTAGGGGGGAAATTCTTTCTCAACTCCAAAAGGCAATCATAATTCTCCATGGATCAATATGTTGTAAAAAATGAACGTTTATTATATTATTTATAGTCCTGTAAGTTGTGCTTTTCTTAAAAAAAAAATTTTTAAATACTTTTTTGAAGGCACCTAATGTAGTGATAGCACTTTTTGTACATTTCTCCGTGATTTTTTTCGTGCAGCTCTTATTTGGCTACCTAAATAACGCAACATCTTCTATTTTTCATTTTAGACCACTTGTTCAACTTTTATACATAAAACAATAGATGAAAATAATGAGATTCCAATGATTGGAATTAGTCTCATTATAACATTTAACATCATGTGAAAGTGTTTTTTTCCTTGTTTGAAATCTATGGAAACATTTGAACTACTACTAAATATATCCTCTTGGCCACATATTAACCACTCAATTAAAGCATAATCCGAATACATTAGAAAAACCAGAGCCCGTATATCTGATTATTTACTAATATAGAATATCCCCAATTACCAATCCAACTCTACTACTATTGATGAAGCCTTCTTATGGGCGAAACTGCTCCATTTTGTTTGATGCCACAACACTTCAGTGAACATATTCCATGCTGTTAAAAGGGAGTGTTTATACGACCTAGCGGAAGTATAGGTACTAAGCGCCTATTAGTGAACTTTAGAATACAAAGTAAATTAATAAAGCATACAAACCAGTAAGTTGGTGAATATTGAACCGGAGGTAGACGGTATCCACAAGGGGCGCTTCTGGCATATATCAGGAATTTAACTGATTAAAAACTAACAACAAAATAGTTAGGTAGCCGCCAGTCTAATAAAAGACACAGTGGGTTAGCACTGTGAAAGAGCAACAAATGTAAAAAGAAGGAAGACAGCGCTACAAAGTTATATAGAATTGTAGATAATTAAATATGAATGTATTTAAATACACCATAAAAAACACACAATTGGAAGGTATAAAAAATATATAGATTTAATAAATATAATGTAGTAAAACAGACACAAAACCACCTAAATTGAGAGGTGGAAACACAAAATACAAATAAATATATCACAATAAACAATATAAATATGTTACTGACAAATACAAATAGGACTAAAGAATAACACTAAATAAAAACAATAACAATAATGGATAGATAATACACACCATTAAAGGAGAGCCGTTTGAGACAATGCTAGACTCAGGGCAGTGAATCAAGAGCGAAAAGGAAGCCTGGCCAGGTCTTTCGCAGAAAAAAGGGACGCCAAACAGGGACGCGTTTCGAAAACTTCTTCAGCCTTTGGCGTCCAGCATGTCTCAAAACGGATCTTCAAATGTTTAAATAGACCGCCTCTGATTTCAGACAGCGGTGGAACCCGGAAATGTGACGCAATCGCGTAGTAGCGCGATGACGTCATAACGTTACGACGCCAGCGTCGTCTCCATAGCAACGCATCGAAACCACACAAAGCCGGCATAGTGTGGCATCGATCAATGCAGGGAGAGGGCGCTCGCGTTAGTATACATATAAAAAAAACAAGGAAAAGACTTAAATCCAGATTAATACAGTGAAGAATAAAATTTGAAAGACAATTTAAATAATCTGAACATTACAATTAACGTCTGGTAGTAAGAACTCCAAAAAGAATAACAAGAAGTTTAGAATTGCATCTCTTAATGGTTGCCCTATTGTAGAAAACCACAGGCCATGTCATAATGACTTTGACAGCAACAATTCACTTCCAAATACCTTTGGTTCCAGTTTTATTACTACCTTTTCAGATAAAACTGGCAAGATAAAAGAAATTCTTAACCGACATTGGCATATTTTAAGGGGAGATCCTATTTTGGCCCCCACGCTGCCAGATAAAGGAATGATTGTCTGTAGACGGAATACCAATATTAAAAATATTCTGGCTCAGACAGATATATCTGACAAATTTGTAAAAAAATCTAAAAAACACAATTTCCTGTCCAGTATAAAAGGGTGGTACCGATGTGGCACTTGTGACCACTGTTCGGTCTGTCCCAGAAAATCAAACTTTTTTACAGATAATGCCACAGGTGTTAAACATCCCATCAGGAGACATATATCCTGCAATACAAAGTTCGTTATCTATGTGTTGGAGTGCCCTTGTGGCCTCCAATACATAGGTAGGACTAGTAGAACTTTTAAAAAACGCCTTTCAGAACATAGGTATAATATTAGAAGAGGTTTTGAAAAACATATTTTGTCTAAACACTTTCTGGATGTACACCAGCGAAATGATAAACAATTAAAGGCAATGGCAATAGAACATGTTGTATTGGGCCCAAGTAAGGGAGACAGACTTAAGACCCTTTGTAAAAGAGAGACTTTTTGGATCCTCACTCTAAACACTTTGGTCTCCAAGGGTCTTAATGACAATTTTGACCTTGTGCCATTCCTAGATTAGATCCAGGTATTACATCAAGTGGCAGTGTTTCATCCTATACTGTGTATATTTACATATATTTATATGTTTTTGTATACCTACATGTCTCTTTTGATTATGGATGACTACTATTGTGGGATTTGATCTCTATATATTTCTATATTATGTTGTGTTTTCACATGCTGTTTTGTATGTATCTGTGTATTCTTTTTCCCTTTTATTTGTATAAATGTTATATATGACATGTACTTTCCATGTGCTGATTTTTTGGAGGAGTCAATTGGAATCATCATTTTTGATATTAAACTGATATTTTTTGAATACATGATAGTATGTTGCCGCGGCAACAAGTGAATGCCCAGACGTTAATTGTAATGTTCAGATTATTTAAATTGTCTTTCAAATTTTATTCTTCACTGTATTAATCTGGATTTAAGTCTTTTCCTTGTTTTTTTTATATGTATACTAACGCGAGCACCCTCTCCCTGCATTGATCGATGCCACACTATGCCGGCTTTGTGTGGTTTCGATGCGTTGCTATGGAGACGACGCTGGCATCGTAACGTTATGACGTCATCGCGCTACTACGCGATTGCGTCACATTTCCGGGTTCCACCGCTGTCTGAAATCAGAGGCGGTCTATTTAAACATTTGAAGATCCGTTTTGAGACATGCTGGACGCCAAAGGCTGAAGAAGTTTTCGAAACGCGTCCCTGTTTGGCGTCCCTTTTTTCTGCGAAAGACCTGGCCAGGCTTCCTTTTCGCTCTTGATTCACTGCCCTGAGTCTAGCATTGTCTCAAACGGCTCTCCTTTAATGGTGTGTATTATCTATCCATTATTGTTATTATTTTTATTTAGTGTTATTCTTTAGTCCTATTTGTATTTGTCAGTAACATATTTATATTGTTTATTGTGATATATTTATTTGTATTTTGTGTTTCCACCTCTCAATTTAGGTGGTTTTGTGTCTGTTTTACTACATTATATTTATTAAATCTATATATTTTTTATACCTTCCAATTGTGTGTTTTTTTATGGTGTATTTAAATACATTCATATTTAATTATCTACAATTCTATATAACTTTGTAGCGCTTTCTTCCTTCTTTTTACATATTCCATGCTGTTATTGTATTGTACATTTCTTTGGAATTTAGTTTCACATTCTTGGATTTATTTATATTCATTTATTGTATTTATTAAATATACCATTATATATATATCAGGGGCGTATCCTGGTTATGAGAGACAGGTGTGCTGCTACTTAAGAACAATAACAATGTAATGTCAATGTCAGATACCAGGAATATTGTGTCATTCAGAGCCCAGTAATATTGTGCCAGTCAGAGCCCAGTAATATTGTGCCAGTCAGAGCCCAGTAATATTATGCCAGTCAGAGCCAAGTAATATTGTGCCAGTCAGAGCCCAGTAATATTGTGCCAGTCAGAGCCCAGTAATACTATGCCAGTCAGAGCCCAGTAATATTATGCCAGTCATAGCCCAGTAATATTGTGCCAGTCAGAGCCCAGTAATATTATGCCAGTCAGAGCCCAGTAATATTATGCCATTCAGAGCCCAGTAATATTGTGCCAGTAAGAGCCCAGTAATATTGTGCCAGTCAGAGCCCAGTAATATTGTGTCAGTCAGCTACCAGGAATATTGTGCCAGTCAGATCCCCAGTAATAGTGTGCCAGTCAGATACCAGTAATATTGTGCCAGTCAGAGCCTAGTAATAGTGTGCCAGTCAGATGCCCAGTAATAGTGTGCCAGTCAGATGCCCAGTAATAGCGTGCCAGTCAGATGCCCAGTAATAGTGTGCCAGTCAGAGCCCAGTAATAGTGTGCCAGTCAGATGCTCAGTAATAGTGTGCCAGTCAGATGCCCAGGAATAGTGTGCCAGTCAGAGCCCAGGAATATTGTGCCAGTCAGATACCAGGAATAGTGTGCCAGTCAGATGCCCAGGAATAGTGTGCCAGTCAGAGCCCAGGAATATTGTGCCAGTCAGATACCAGGGATAGTGTGCCACTCAGAGCCCAGTAATATTGTGCCAGTCAGATCCCCAGTAATATTGTGCCAGTCAGATACCAGGAATATTGTGCCAGTCAGATACCAGGAATAGTGTGCCAGTCAGATACTAGGAATAGTGTGCCAGTCAGATGCCCAGTAATAGTGTGCCAGTCAGAGCCCAGGAATATTGTGCCAGTCAGATACCAGGAATAGTGTGCCAGTCAGATACTAGGAATAGTGTGCCAGTCAGAGCCCAGGAATAGTGTGCCAGTCAGATACCAGTAATATTGTGCCAGTCAGATACCAGGAATAGTGTGCCAGTCAAATACCAGGAATAGTGTGCCAGTCACATGCCCAGTAATAGTGTGCCAGTCAGAGCCCAGGAATATAGTGCCAGTCAGAGCGTAGGCATATTGTGCAATTAATGTGCTCGTTTTTAACCACCCTCCTCCCCATCACTTACCTAGCAGCTGCTGCTCCGTGTCCCCGGACGGACACCTCCTCCTTGCAGACAAAAGCCCGCAAAACGGGTGAAATCTTTTTTTTTTCACGGCGTCTCAAATCCATAGGTGTGCGGCGCACACCTAGCACCAATGGAAGATCCGCCACTGATATATATATATATATACACACTATGTTGTATATGTTTGCTGCCGTTTCCTGTAAGTCCTTTTTCTGAGCGTGCTCTTTAATCCTCTTGCAATTTTCCCTCTGTCTTCACTTTAGGGTTTTGTTTGGGAACAACCCATTGAAGTTAGCAGCTGCTGTTTTGTGTTTATTGTATTCCTGTTCTTTTCCCTCCTTTTTCTTTTGTTTTCTCTCACCCCTCCCTGGAGCGCAGATTTATACTTATCTAAACATATATAACACAGGACAAACATACAGAGAATAGGGCTATGGACTAGACATGTGCAAAACTAAAATTTTCGTTTCGTTTTCGTCCATTCGGACGAAAATGTTATTTATTTCGTCTAAAACGAATTTCGTTCATTAATGCATTCGTTTCAGACGAAATTCGTTCATTATTATTTGTTCGTTTTATAGAATACAATGTAATACTAATTTTATGAATGGAGACTCTGTCTCCGTATAGTTAAATGCCCACAGCCTATAAACCGAATGTTCGGTTTTATATATATATATCAGGGGCGTATCCTGGTTATGAGAGACAGGTGTGCTGCTACTTAAGAACAATAACAATGTAATGTCAATGTCAGATACCAGGAATATTGTGTCATTCAGAGCCCAGTAATATTGTGCCAGTCAGAGCCCAGTAATATTATGCCAGTCAGAGCCCAGTAATATTGTGCCAGTCAGAGCCTAGTAATATTGTGCCAGTCAGAGCCCAGTAATATTATGCCAGTCAGAGCCCAGTAATATTGTGCCAGTCAGAGCCCAGTAATATTGTGCCAGTCAGAGCCCAGTAATATTATGCCAGTCAGAGCCCAGTAATATTGTGCCAGTCAGAGCCCAGTAATATTGTGCCAGTCAGAGCCCAGTAATATTATGCCAGTCAGAGCCCAGTAATATTATGCTATTCAGAGCCCAGTAATATTGTGCCAGTCAGCTACCAGTAATATTGTGCCAGTCAGAGCCCAGTAATATTGTGTCAGTCAGCTACCAGGAATATTGTGCCAGTCAGATCCCCAGTAATATTATGCCAGTCATAGCCCAGTAATATTGTGCCAGTCAGAGCCCAGTAATATTGTGCCAGTCAGAGCCCAGTAATATTATGCCAGTCAGAGCCCAGTAATATTATGCCATTCAGAGCCCAGTAATATTGTGCCAGTCAGAGCCCAGTAATATTGTGCCAGTCAGAGCCCAGTAATATTGTGTCAGTCAGCTACCAGGAATATTGTGCCAGTCAGATCCCCAGTAATAGCGTGCCAGTCAGATGCCCAGTAATAGTGTGCCAGTCAGAGCCCAGTAATAGTGTGCCAGTCAGATGCCCAGTAATAGTGTGCCAGTCAGAGCCCAGTAATAGTGTGCCAGTCAGATTCTCAGTAATAGTGTGCCAGTCAGATGCCCAGGAATAGTGTGCCAGTCAGAGCCCAGGAATATTGTGCCAGTCAGATACCAGGAATAGTGTGCCAGTCAGATGCCCAGGAATAGTGTGCCAGTCAGAGCCCAGGAATATTGTGCCAGTCAGATACCAGGGATAGTGTGCCAGTCAGAGCACAGGAATAGTGTGCCAGTCAGATACCAGGAATTGTGTGCCACTCAGAGCCCAGTAATATTGTGCCAGTCAGATCCCCAGTAATATTGTGCCAGTCAGATACCAGGAATATTGTGCCAGTCAGATACCAGGAATAGTGTGCCAGTCAGATACTAGGAATAGTGTGCCAGTCAGATGCCCAGTAATAGTGTGCCAGTCAGAGCCCAGGAATATTGTGCCAGTCAGATACCAGGAATAGTGTGCCAGTCAGATACTAGGAATAGTGTGCCAGTCAGATATCAGTAATATTGTGCCAGTCAGATACCAGGAATAGTGTGCCACTCAGAGCCCAGTACCAGTAATAGTGTGCCAGTCAGATACCAGTAATATTGTGCCAGTCAGATGCCCAGTAATAGTGTGCCAGTCAAATACCAGGAATAGTGTGCCAGTCAGATGCCCAGTAATAGTGTGCCAGTCAGAGCCCAGGAATATAGTGCCAGTCAGAGCGCAGGCATATTGTGCAATTAATGTGCTCGTTTTTAACCACCCTCCTCCCCATCACTTACCTAGCAGCTGCTGCTCCGTGTCCCCGGACGGACACCTCCTCCTTGCAGACAAAAGCCCGCAAAACGGGCGAAATCTTTTTTTTTTCACGGCGGCTCAAATCCATATGTGTGCGGCGCACACCTAGCACCAATGGAAGATCCGCCACTGATATATATATATATACACACTATGTTGTATATGTTTGCTGCCATTTCCTGTAAGTCCTTTTTCTGAGCGTGCTCTTTAATCCTCTTGCAATTTTCCCTGTGTCTTCACTTTAGGGTTTTGTTTGGGAACAACCCATTGAAGTTAGCAGCTGCTGTTTTGTGTTTATTGTATTCCTGTTCTTTTCCCTCCTTTTTCTTTTGTTTTCTCTCACCCTTCCCTGGAGCGCAGATTTATACTTATCTAAACATATATAACACAGGACAAACATACAGAGAATAGGGCTATGGACTAGACATGTGCAAAACTAAAACTTTCGTTTCGTTTTCGTCCATTCGGACGAAAATGTTATTTATTTCGTCTAAAACGAATTTCGTTCATTAATGCATTCGTTTCAGACGAAATTCGTTCATTATTTTCGTTTCGTTCATTATTATTTGTTCGTTTTATAGAATACAATGTAATACTAATTTTATGAATGGAGACTCTGTCTCCGTATAGTTAAATGCCCACAGCCTATAAACCGAATGTTCGGTTTCTAGGCTGTCGGCTTTTAACTATACGGAGACAAAGTCTCCATTCATATGAATGGAGACTCTGTCTCCGTATAGTTAAATGCCCACAGCCTATAAACCGAACTTTCGGTTTATAGGCTGTGGGCATTTTACTACACGGAGACAAAGTCTCCATTCATAATTTTATGAATGGAGACTCTGTCTCCGTATAGTTAAATGCCGGCTTTTAACTATACGGAGACAAAGTCTCCATTCATAATTTTATGAATGGAGACTCTGTCTCCGTATAGTTAAATGCCGGCTTTTAACTATACGGAGACAAAGTCTCCATTTATAATTTTATGAATGGAGACTCTGTCTCCGTATAGTTAAATGCCCACAGCCTATAAACCGAATGTTCGGTTTATAGGTTGTCGGCTTTTAACTATACGGAGACAATGTCTCCATTCATAAAATTATAAATGGAGACTTTGTCTCCGTATAGTTAAATGCCCACAGCCTATAAACCGAACGTTCGGTTTATAGGCTGTGGGCATTTAACTATACGGAGACAGAGTCTCCATTCATATGACTTTGTCTCCGTATAGTTAAAAGCCGACAGCCTATAAACCGAACGTTCGGTTTATAGGCTGTGGGCATTTAACTATACGGAGACAGAGTCTCCATTCATAAAAGCCGACAGCCTATAAACCGAACATTCGGTTTATAGGCTGTCGGCTTTTAACTATACGGAGACAAAGTCTCCATTCATATGAATGGAGACTCTGTCTCCGTATAGTTAAATGCCCACAGCCTATAAACCGAACGTTCGGTTTATAGGCTGTCGGCTTTTAACTATACATTTGTCTCCATTCATAATTTTATGAATGGAGACTCTGTCTCCGTATAGTTAAATGCTATTGTATTCTATAAACCGACTCTATTTTGGCTTATAGAATGCAATAGTACTACGAATGGACGAATGGACGAATGAACGAATGATTTTCGTTTATTAACCATTCGTTCATTCGGCTTTCGTTAGCTTAGCATTTTCGTTCTTCGTTTTTCGGGCGAATGGACGAAAATGCATTTTTCGGACGAAAATGCATTCGTCCAAAAACGAATGCACATGTCTAGTATATATTCACATGTAAATTGCTTTTTTAATAAAAAATTATAAAATAAAAAAATTCTTGTTTTTATTTCCTTTTATGTGACAATGCTGCCTCTCTCTTTCCCTTGCCCCCAGATTTGTCGTTCTCCCCCCCTTAGTGTTGTCTCTCTCTCACCCTCCCTTTGGTTCCCCCCTGGCTCCCCTTGTGTCTGTCTCTTCCCCCCTTCCCTCCCCCTGTTTCTCTCTGCCCCCCTCCCCTTGTTTCTGTCTCTTCCCCCCTCCCTCCCCTTGTTTCTCTCCCCCCCCTCGTTACTCTGCCCCCCCCTTGTTATTCTGTCCCCCCCTCACCTGTTTCTTTCTCCCTGGTGGCTAGTGGGGGCAGCCGGGGGATGTATGCACTATACATAATAGACGGAAGTGTCGGGCAGCATGGAGGTTGTCTGCACGATTCGTGCAGACATCCCCCAGCTGCCCGATTCTCCCTGGTGGCTAGAGAGGCAGCGGAGGATGTCTGCGCGATGAGCGAGACCTCCCCTGCTGCCGCCCGGAACGACCGCCAGGACTTTTATGAGGAAGCCGGAAGTACCCAGCTTCATCATAGAAGTCCCGGCGGTCATGCCGGGCGGCAGCAGGGGAAATCTGCGCTCATCGTGCAGACATCCCCTGCTGTTAGAGAGGGGGATCCAGGTCCCCTGCAGCTCTGCTGGGGACCTGGATCCCAGTCTTATAGTATGACCTCAATTTGAGGTCAGATTATAAGACGACCTCGATTATAAAAGGGGTATTAACACTTCCCTTGCTGATCACAGTTTCTTTTTACTGTGATCCGTTTCCTTCCAAGTTTATGGACCTCATTTAGTTTTTTCAAAATAAATTTTATTTTGTACATTTTTACTATATTACTTATATTCTTTTCATGTATTAATGTAATTACAGTTAACTTCTACAAGCCTGTGCTGTGATTATGACCAGAGCAAACGTTAACCCATTCGTGACGTTGGGACGTTCTATGCCGTCCTGATTTTAAGTCCCTTAAAGTCGTTAGGACGGCATAGTACGTCCTGTGTTAAACAGCTCATATCATGGCTCGGATCATGCTGCAGGCACTTGCAGCGGGATCCCACCTGTCAGATGAGGCCATTTTAAATGGCCTCAGTCTGACAGGGGAAATTTAGCTGGTGCTCAAAAACGAGCACCAGCTACATTTCTCTAAATCGTGCGTGACGTCCGAAGGGCTTGCAATTTTTGGCCGGGGACCCACAGGGTCTATTAAGACCCTGATTGGGTCTCTGCCATAGTGTTCCTGGCTAACGATCACCTTGTGATCAGTGGCCAGGAACAAATCGTGATGTTTTGGTGCTTACGTCATTTGGGACGCAAGCACCATGCATCACAAAGGGGTTAAAACTCTCCACTTTTTTCAATTTATTTTTTAATACTAAATTCAAATCATTTCATGCTATTGGCAATTCTATAAACCGAAATAGAATCGGTTTATGGAATACCAATAGCAAAATAGCCATTACACAAACCGACATAATGAACGAATTTCGGTTTATGGAATTGGCAATGGCATTCTATAAACCGACTCTATTTCGGTTTATAGTAATGCCATTGCAACGTTCGGTTTATAGACTTTCGGCTTATAGAATAGCAATAGCATTACATGTATTCTATAAACCGAACGTCGTTCGTTTTAAAGACTTTCGGCTTATAGAATACATGCAATGCTATTGGCTTTCTATAAACCGAAAGAGTACCCATTCATACGAATAGGTCAATTGACCTATTCGTATGAATGGGAACTCAATTTCGGTTAATAGAAAGCCAATAGCATTACATGCATTCCATAAACCGAAAGTCATTCATGTCGGTTTATGGAATGTACAATGCTATTCGTATTGTATAAACCGACTCTATTTCGGTTTAGAATGCCAATAGCACGAATGGACGAATGGACGAATGAACGAATGATTTTCGTTTATCAACCATTCGTTCATTCGGATTTTGTTAGTTAATATTTTCGTTATTCGTATTTCGGAAGAATGGACGAAAATGCTATTTTCGTCCGAAAATGCATTCGTCCGAAAACGAATGCACATGTCTACTATGGACTAAGGAACATGAGGTACCATACAACAAGTAAACATAAATACAGGGACTAGCCTAGAACTCAAAGATACAATTAGTAGGGGTTTAGTTACAACAAGTGGCCAAATGATGATAAGCTTGCTAACCACAGCAAGGTATCCCACAATCTGACAAGTCCATAACTCTAAAACATTCCTAAAATAATAATTCACAGACTCTATAAAATGGACACTACACAGACACATAAGAAACCTGTGGACTGCACAGACTCATAGCCTGAAGAAACAGAATATATGGGCGGGGCACTTTAAATAGGACCAGAGAGACAAAGGTGGAGACAGCGAGAACCAGGAATGGAACAACAGACAGAAAAGAAGCAGAGAACAATTGGACTGCTCTATAATAGGGCACTAGGAGGGAAGAGCTCTGACAGAGTACTATTATAACGGGACTTTGTGACAGGGCCGGACTCGATTTCAGAGCAGAAGTCTATGACAGAACTGCACTTTATAACAGGGTATTACCACTAATGGGGCTGAAACAGGGACATACCCCAACCTCGGCTTAAACAGGGCAATACCCCAAACTGGGCTTCAGGACAGGCAGAAGCTGGACTGTAGCTTAGCATGGGCCGGTGCCAGACAATATCCAGACTCAAGCAGGTACCAGTCTATGGCTAGGCTTGGGCAGGTACCAGACTAGCTAGACTTAGGCATGTGCCAGTCTGTGGTTAGACTTGGCAGGTGTCAGTCTTATGGCTAGGCTTAAGCAGGTGCCAGACAATAGCTAAGCTAAGGTAGGTGCCAATCTGGCGCCAACTGTAAAGGCTGACACTCTTTGGCCAAACTATAAAGGGTGGTATGAACAGGGATACAAAGGAAAAACAGAAATGAGCATAAATAATAAACATAACAGCAAGGACAGAAAGAAAACTTGGATACAAACTGGACATGAAATGATCCTGCATGTGGGTGAAGAGTGACAATTAGGACTTATTTTTCTCATCATTGGGTAACAAGAACTATTATAATAGCAATTAAAAATGCATATCAAAAATTGAAATGTATAGCAATATATACAAAATATATATAGAGATAATAAAACAAACACACATGATTCAAGTCTAGATTGAGTGAATTGAAGACTGGTCTGCATTTTACTGATTACTGCATCCCTAAATGAATACATCCAATCTATGGTATATATAATACTCTTATCTTGTTTATTTTAAAATGGTAGAGCATGTGAGGCGGATATAGGGGAAAATACTATTTTTCTCTCATGGAGCCTATTGCCAAAGTGAGCTGATATTCTCATTGCTGAGCAGCAGCTGGAGATAGAGTTCTGACGTTTATGTGTCACAGACCTCTGACTCACTTTCCAGTGGGATTAAAGAATACAGGGATTTAGAGATGGAAGAAAAAAAGCAGAGGTCTGAGGGCAGCTGGATTTTCAAGACTGACATATGAAGGGAAAGATCAGTGCAACTAAATGAATTGGTAGGCTGCAAAAAATGCAGATCCACACTTAATGTTTTTCTAATTTGACTTCCATCTGTTCTGTATGACAAGTCTGTTTATAAATACACTTTAGCTCACATACAAAGAAGTACAAATAAATCCCCAAGCAGTTGCACAGCAGCACATTAAAATGAAAAGCTTGCATTATAACCATAATATAGCCTTTTTTAAAGGAACAGTCTAGTCACCTATTTGACTGTGGTGCTTATACGCACCAAAAGGTGAACTAGACTGTCACTTTCAATTTTTTTTCTTCTTCCTAGTCTCTTTATAATAAACTTAATACTTATGTATGGAAGTTCTCCCCCAAGTGGCAGTCCTCAAAATAGCAATGGTGCAGGCACACAGGCCTCTGCATGTGCAGTGGAGATTTCTCCCAGAAACCCCCACTGTTGCTCACCTCCAAAGAGAAGAGAAGGTAGGGGGAATTAAAAAAAAACTATTGGTGTGTCTGTGTGACTGTCTCATACATGTTCCTTAGATTTCTCCTGGACCCACATGCACTTACATCATCCCTTATGCAGTGGTGTATCTTGGTTTTGTGCAGCCCTAGGCAGACAAATTTTGGGCACCCCCCCTACCCACGATGCACACCAAGGACATGCCCAATCACCCCATTTACATGCACATTGCCAATATTATTTGTCATTAATATTCCCCAGCCAATTTGCCCAATAATATGCCAGTATTTGCCATTGAATATGCCCCTGCCAATTTGCCCACTATTATGGCAGTATAATTTGCGATTAATATTCCCCAGCCAATTTGCCCAATAATATGCCAGTGTTATTCTGCAATTTAATATTCCCCAGTCAATTTGCCCAATAATATGCCGGTGTTATTCTGCCATTTAATATGCCCCAGCCAATTTGCCCAATATTAAGGCAGTATTATTTGCCATTTAATTTGCCCCTGCTAATTTGCCCAATAATATGCCAGTGTTATTTGCCATTAATAAGCCCCAGCCAATGTGCTCAAAATTATGCCAGTGTTATTTGCCATTTAATATGCCCCTGACAATTTGCCCAATAATATGCCAGTGTTATTTGCCATTTAATATGCCCCTGCTAATTTGCCCAATAATATTCCAGTGTTATTTGCCATTTAATATTCCCCAGCCAATTTGTCCAATAATATGCCAGTGTTATTTGCCATTTAATATCCCACAGCCAATTTGCCCAATAATATGCCAGTGTTATTTGCCATTTAATATGCCCTGGTCAATTTGCCCAATAATATGCCAGTGTTATTTGACATTTAATATGCCCCAGCCAATTTGCCCAATAATATGCCAGTGTTATTTGCCATTTAATATGCCTCAGCCAATTTGCCCAATAATATGCCAGTGTTATTTGCCATTTAATATCCCACAGCCAATTTGCCCAATAATATGCCGGTGTTTTTTGTAATTTAATATCCCACAGCCAATTTTCCCAATATGCCAGTGTTATTTGCCATTTAATATGCCCCAGCCAATTTGCCCAATAATATGCCAGTGTTATTTGCCATTTAATATTCCCCAGCCAATTTGTCCAATAATATGCCAGTGTTATTTGCCATTTAATATGCCCCAGCCAATTTGCCCAATAATATGCCAGTTTTATTTGCCATTTAATATGCCCCAGCCAATTTGTCCAATAATATGCCAGTGTTATTTGCCATTTAATATCCCACAGCCAATTTGCCTAATCATATGCCAGTGTTATTTGCCATTTAATATCCCACAGCCAATTTTCCCAATAATATGCCAGTGTTATTTGCCATTTAATATGCCCCAGTCAATTTGCCCAATAATATGCCAGTGTTATTTGCC
Organism: Pelodytes ibericus; assembly: GCA_036172795.1. Lineage (NCBI taxonomy): Eukaryota > Metazoa > Chordata > Amphibia > Anura > Pelodytidae > Pelodytes > Pelodytes ibericus. Next base: position 47,343,469 of record CM069865.1, on the reverse strand, counting down.
ATTTACCGTATTTGCTCGATTATAAGACAAGGTTTTTTTCAGAGTAAATGCTCTGAAAAATCACCCTCGTCTTATAATCGAGGTCTCTTATAATCTGACCTCAAATTGAGGTCAGATTATTAGACATGGATCCAGGTCCCCAGCAGAGCTGCAGGGGACCTGGATCCCCCTCTCTAGCAGCAGGGGATGTCTGCGCAACGAGCGCAGACTCCCCTGCTTCCGCCCGGCACGACCGCCGGGGCTTCTGTGAAGAAGCCGGGTACTTCCGCTTTCGTCACAGAAGTCCCGGCGAGCGTGCGGGCGGCAGCAGGGGAGGTCTGCGCTCATCGCGCAGACTTCCTCTGCTGCCCCACTAGCCACCAGGGTAAATCGGGCAGCTGGGGGATGTCTGCACGATACGTGCAGATATCCTCCATGCTGCCCGACACGGCAGACTATTATGACGGACAGCTGTCCGTCATAATAGACTGCCGTGTCGGGCAGCATGGAGGATATCTGCACGTATCGTGCAGACATCCCCCGGCTGCCCCCACTAGCCAATCAAGGTAAAGGGGAGGGAGGGAGGGGGTTAAGAAGAGACAGAGACATGGGGGCAAGGGAGGGAGGGGGTTAAGAAGAGACAGAGACATGGGGGCAAGGGAGGGAGGGGGTTAAGAAGAGACAGAGACATGGGGGCAAGGGAAAGAGAAAGGCAGCATTGGCACATAAAAGGAAATAAAAACAAGAAATGCATTTTTTGATATCATCATTTTTTATTAAAAAAGCAATTTACATGTGAATATATACAAGTTTAACTTTTTTCCTATAGGGTAGTCTTATTTTCAGGCTTTTAGTTTTTTTCCTAAAGGAATATCCAAAGTTTGGGGGGTCGTCTTATAATCAGGGTCGTCTTATAATCGAGCAAATACGGTAATATGCCCCAGCCAATTTGCACAATAATATGCCAGTGTTATTTGCCATTTAATATGCCTCAGCCAATTTGCCCAATAATATGCCAGTGTTATTTGCCATTTAATATCCCACAGCCAATTTGCCCAATAATATGCCGGTGTTTTTTGCCATTTAATATCCCACAGCCGATGTTCCCAATATGCCAGTGTTATTTGCCATTTAATATGCCCCAGCCAATTTGCCCAATAATATGCCAGTGTTATTTGCCATTTAATATCCCACAGCCAATTTTCCCAATATGCCAGTGTTATTTGCCATTTAATATGCCCCAGCCAATTTGCCCAATCATATGCCAGTGTTATTTGCCATTTAATATTCCCCAGCCAATTTGTCCAATAATATGCCAGTGTTATTTGCCATTTAATATCCCACAGCCAATTTGCCTAATAATATGCCAGTGTTATTTGCCATTTAATATGCCCCAGCCAATTTGTCCAATAATATGCCAGTGTTATTTGCCATTTAATATCCCACAGCCAATTTGCCTAATAATATGCCAGTGTTATTTGCCATTTAATATTCCCCAGCCAATTTGTCCAATAATATGCCAGTGTTATTTGCCATTTAATATGCCCCAGCCAATTTGCCCAATAATATGCCAGTTTTATTTACCATTTAATATTCCCCAGCCAATTTGTCCAATAATATGCCAGGGTTATTTGCCATTTAATATGCCCCAGCCAATTTGCCCAATAATATGCCAGTTTTATTTGCCATTTAATATGCCCCAGACAATTTGTCCAATAAAATGCCAGTGTTATTTGCCATTTAATATGCCTCAGCCAATTTGCCCAATAATATGCCAGTGTTATTTGCCATTTAATATCCCACAGCCAATTTGCCCAATAATATGCCGGTGTTTTTTGCCATTTAATATCCCACAGCCAATTTTCCCAATATGCCAGTGTTATTTGCCATTTAATATGCCCCAGCCAATTTGCCCAATAATATGCCATTGTTATTTGCCATTTAATATCCCACAGCCAATTTGCCCAATAATATGCCGGTGTTTTTTGCCATTTAATATCCCACAGCCAATTTTCCCAATATGTCAGTGTTATTTGCCATTTAATATGCCCCAGCCAATTTGCCCAATAATATGCCAGTGTTATTTGCCATTTAATATGCCCCAGCCAATTTGCCCAATAATATGCCAGTGTTATTTGCCATTTAATATGCCCCAGCCAATTTGTCCAATAATATGCCAGTGTTATTTGCCATTTAATATGCCCCAGCCAATTTGCCCAATAATATGCCAGTTTTATTTGCCATTTAATATGCCCCAGCCAATTTGTCCAATAAAATGCCAGTGTTATTTGCCATTTAATATCCCACAGCCAATTTGCCTAATAATATGCCAGTGTTATTTGCCATTTAATATCCCACAGCCAATTTTCCCAATAATATGCCAGTGTTATTTGCCATTTAATATGCCCCAGTCAATTTGCCCAATAATATGCCAGTGTTATTTGCCATTTAATATGCCCCAGCCAATTTGCCCAATAATATGCCAGTGTTATTTGCCATTTAATATGCCTCAGCCAATTTGCCCAATAATATGCCAGTGTTTTTTGCCATTTAATATCCCACAGCCAATTTGCCCAATAATATGCCGGTGTTTTTTGCCATTTAATATCCCACAGCCAATTTGCCTAATAATATGCCAGTGTTATTTGCCATTTAATATCCCACAGCCAATTTGCCCAATAATATGCCAGTGTTATTTGCCATTTAATATGCCCCAGTCAATTTGCCCAATAATATGCCAGTGTTATTTGCCATTTAATATGCCTTAGCCAATTTGCCCAATAATATGCCAGTGTTATTTGCCATTTAATATCCCACAGCCAATTTGCCCAATAATATGCCGGTGTTTTTTGCCATTTAATATCCCACAGCCAATTTTCCCAATATGCCAGTGTTATTTGCCATTTAATATGCCCCAGACAATTTGCCCAATCATATGCCAGTGTTATTTGCCATTTAATATTCCCCAGCCAATTTGTCCAATAATATGCCAGTGTTATTTGCCATTTAATATGCCCCAGCCAATTTGCCCAATAATATGCCAGTTTTATTTGCCATTTAATATTCCCCAGCCAATTTGTCCAATAATATGCCAGTGTTATTTGCCATTTAATATTCCCCTGCCAATTTGCCCAATAATATGCCAGTGTTATTTGCCATTTAATATGCCCCTGCCAATTTCTCCAATAATATGCCAGTGTTATTTGTTATTTAATATGCCCCTACTAATTTGCCCAATAATATAACAGTGTTAATTGCCATTTAATATGCCCCAGCCAATTTGCCCAATAATATTTCAGTGTTATTTGCCATTTAATAAGCCCCAGCCAATGTGCCCAAATCAGGGCCGTCTTTAACGCGGGCAAACTTTTTTTTCCGGCACGCCGCATCCACTTGATGCGACGACTGGAAAAAAATAAATAAACACACATCTGGTGACTGTTTCCCTCCTCTGTGCAGGAGGAGACGTCCGGCCGGGGACACGGAGCAGAAGCATGTAAGTACTAGGGAAGGGGGGGGGGCGCTATTACAGGCATCTGACTGGCACAATATTCCTGGGCTCTGACTGGCACAATATTCCTGGCATCTGACTGGCACAATATTCCTGGTATCTGACTGGCACAATATTACTGGCATCTGACTGGCACAATATTACAGGCATCTGACTGGCACAATATTCCTGGTTTCTGAATGGTACAATATTACTGGCATCTGAAAGCACAACATTACAGGCATCTGAATGGCACAATATTCAGGGGGGACAGAATAACTAGGGCGGTAGATGAACGAGGGGGGGGGGACAGAGCAACAAGGGGAGGTAGGGGGCACAGAGAGTAACAAGGGGAGGGGGAGCAGAGAGAAACAAGGGGAGGGAGGGGGAAGAGACAGAGACAAGGGGAGGGAGGGGGAAGAGACAGAGACAAGGGGAGGGAGGGGGAAGAGACAGAGACAAGGGGAGGGAGGGGGAAGAGACAGACAAGGGGAGGGAGGGGGTGTAAGAGACAGACAAGGGGAGGGAGGGGAGGAAGAGACAGACAAGGGGAGGGAGGGGGAGGAAGAGACAGACAAGGGGAGGGAGGGGGAGGAAGAGACAGACAAGGGGAGGGGTGAAGAGACAGACAAGGGGAGGGAGGGGGTGGAAGAGACAGACAAGGGGAGGGAGGGGAGGAAGAGACAGACAAGGGGAGGGGGGAAGAGACAGACAAGGGGAGGGAGGGGTGGAAGAGACAGACAAGGGGAGGGAGGGGGAGGAAGAGACAGAGACAAGGGGAGGGAGGGGGAAAAGACAGACAAGGGGAGGGAGGGGGAAGAGACAGACAAGGGGAGGGAGGGGGTGGAAGAGACAGACAAGGGGAGGGAGGGGAGGAAGAGACAGACACGGGGAGGGAGGGGAGGAAGAGACAGACAAGGGGAGGGAGGGGGAGGAAGAGACAGACAAGGGGAGGGGGGGAAGAGACAGACAAGGGGAGGGAGGGGGAAGAGAGACAAGGGGAGGGAGGGGGGCACAGAGAGTAACAAGGGGAGGGAGGGGGGCACAGAGAGAAACAAGGGGAGGGAGGGGGAAGAGACAGACAAGGGGAGCAAGGGGGAGAGAGAGACAAAGCTGGGGGCAAGGGAAAGAGAGAGGCAGCATTGGCACATAAAAGGAAATAAAAACAAGAAATTTATTTTTTGATATCATCATTTTTTATTAAAAAAGCAATTTACATGTGAATATATACAAGTTGAACTTTTTTTCCCATATGGTAGTCTTATATTCAGGCTTTTAGTTTTTTTCCAAAGGAATATCCAAAGTTTGCTGGGTCGTCTTATAATCAGGGTCGTCTTATAATCAAGCAAATATGGTATTAGCAAAATGTTAGCCAGCTCACACACTTTACTCACCTGCAATCTCCAAAAAAATTGTAGGTTTACAAAGCACCCACCTAAATATACAATTAAGTAACCTCTGGTGTGACTCCCTCAGCTCTCCTTCCACCACAGCTTCCATTATCACAATCTGCTTCTATTGTACCTCACCCATATTTTCTGCCTTTTCACTCTCGTTATGTATCTCATGTTCCAAATCCCCTCTAAAATGTAAGATTGTGAGCAGGGCCTTCTACCTCAAGTTTTAGTCTGAAAATCTTTGTCTAATTTTGTTTGTAACTCCTTTCTTATGCTTTGTACCAAGCGCTGCGTAAATTTTTGGCGCTATATAGTTATGTAATATAATGTAATAATGCTCTTGTAGAGACTAGCATTTAACCCCTCAATATGCCAGAATTTTGCCATTCAATACTCCAGCATTTAACCCCTCAATATGCCAGTATTTTGCTCATTTTATTCCACCCTCTTTCCCCCTTCCCCTGTAAGGCCTCACCCAGTTTACAGAATCATCCAAGCTGTTCCAGTGACTTCAGTATACTTTTGCTTTGCTCGCTTGTTTGTTTCCTATGCTCGCTCCTGCTTTCCTCTCTGTCTTGCTTATTACCTATGCTCGTTCCTACCTTTGTTTTGCATACCTGTACCTTGTTCATCCCTCTGTCGCTCGGCAACAGAGTGGTGCTCCCACAAAGTGGTAACCCTTCCCTTGTTCAGCCACATAGTGGTATCCCCCCCAGAGTGGCATCCCTCTCTAGCTCGGCCACATATTGGTATCCCCCACAGAGTGCCACCCCTCTCTAGCTCGGCCACATAGTGTTATCCCCCACAGAGTGCCACCCCTCTCTAGCTCGGCCACAGAGTGGCAACCCTTCCCTTGCTTGGCCACTGACTGGTTCTCCCCCAGTGTGTCACCTTCTCAATCCAGCTACAGTCCGGATCCTGCCCTGTTCCAGAGTAGCCCCTACCTGTGAGAACTCTGTGACATATGACCAGGGAATCTGTATGTGTGATTATTCTGTTCCCTTAAAGAAGTTATCCAGCAAAGCAGTAGTGCTGGTCGCCTCCGGAGGTTGGTCATGTTATTGTAGGCTAAGTCTGCTCTTATGCCCTTTATCATGATTCCCTGTATTTTTCAGCCCTGTCTCAGAATTCTGTTAAACTCTCATGTTCCTGTTACTTTAGTTTCTGCTCTGATCCATTTCTGGGTTTCTTGCTCTGTTAATCTATTGCTCCTTTCCAGGTTTTCTTTGTTTCCTCTTGCTTAGTTCCACTATAAATGCAACCACACCCATTTACTCTGTTTGCTTCCTTCAGCTCTGCAGGAAATTTCTGTTTGTATGTCTGTGTATTATTAGTTTGCTATTCAATTTTATTGTAGGGACTTGCCTAATGTAAGGTACCTTGACGTGGTTGGCGAACTTAATGTTATGGCCATAATTAACTAAATCCTTACTGATTAATATAAGAGTGTTAGGTCAGTTCCTGCATGTTTGTTTGTGTATATATATTTTCCCTTATACTCTCTCCCTGAAGCCCAGAGGATCCCAGAGGATCTCTGTTCCTCTACCCTGACCCCATGTCCAGCTTGGTTTCCCTTATAAAGTGTCTGGTGACCCTGGCTCCTCACTCAATTCCTTCTGTTTCTTTGGCCCTTACCCTGTCCTCTGTATGTTGGTCTGTTATATATGTATCTCTGTATATCTCCTTAGTTATTGCTTATCCTTTGCCTTTCCTTGTATGCTTTAGTTCTCCCTATGCACCTTGCTCTGTCCTGCAGCCCTGCACTATGTATTTCTGCTCTGCTCTGTCTCAGTTCCTTTGTACTTGTTTTGCTCTGCTTGGCTCATCTGCACCTTGCTTTATCCTGCAACATCCTCCTAACTTGTTCTAGTTATACTCCATGCTTGCTGCAGGATGTTTGCAGGATCACTTCAGTTATCCCGTAAGCATCGCTGGATTCCACAGCTGCTTCACAGGGCCTGGGAATGTGGCTGCATGAACTTGGGGGTCTCAAACCACTGACGAATTGCAGTTACCCAGCACCAGGCCCTGTGTCTCCATTTCCAGCACACTGAACTCCTGAATCCGGCGCTCAGGGTCCCATATCCTCCTGGACCCGTCCCTGACATAAATCATCTAGTCAGGGGCCTGACAGCCTGACCCAGTACTTGCCTCCTTGCTGCTCTGTCTCTGCTCCGGCCGTCTCCTCCGTGCAGTCTTCCCTCCTGCATGGAGGAGGGAATCACAGCCTCCTGCACAGAATGTTATAATGCTCTTATAGAGACTAGGATCTCTAATAGTGCAACACATTGTCTGATATCACTAGGGAAACAGGAAATCACATTAAAATGCATATTGTTTAAGGTCTCAGTAGAGCATTTTCAGATGAGATAACCCTAAAGAGGGTATATTTCTGATGGCACTCGAAAGACATAAAAAAAAATCAAAAACTACACAAAAATGTGCAAAAATAGAAAACTTAATAATTTATTGAGGACCATAATAGAAAGCCTGTGAGGGCATCAAGTATAAATAAACTAAATATACACATATAGTAAAATAACAATACACAATGAATGCAGACAAAAACACACATACAAAAACATGTGGGAGGGAAAATAAACAGACTATCTAGGAGTAGTGTTGAGCGAACCCGAACCGCAAAGTTCGGGTTCATACCGAACACTACGATTTTTGGACCCCGGACCCGAACACGGATTTTCCACTGTATGTCCGGGTTGGAATTTGGCGATTAATAACGCCTTAAATTTTAAATTACTAGTGACTGGACAGCTAGTTCAAAAAAACTTCCCCACCCTGTGTAAAATGACACAGAGCACTCTGATTGGTTGGATTGAAATCCAAACTAATCAGAGTGCTAGCCATTTTAAACTGAGTGGGAAAATTCAAAAGAACTTTCCCACGATGTGTAAAATGACACAGAGCACTCTTGATTGAAATCCAACCAATCAGAGTGCTCTGAGCTTAATTGCAGGGTGGGGGAAGGCTTTATAAGCCTTCCCCGCCCTGCAGAGCTCAGTCTGCATGGGGCCCTCCATGGGCGAAGTTGGATTCCCAACTTTTTTCGAAGTTCAGCCGAACCTGCCAAACCCGAACATCCAGGTGTCCGCTCAATTCTATCTAGGAGCAAAGCTACCAAAAAAATAAAAAATAAAAGATTCTCGAGATACCCTGTGCACTCCCCCACACACCCAAATAACGGTGCATCCATAGTAATTCCCAGCAAAAGAAACAAAGGAACCAAAAGAAAGAAAGAAAAAGACTACAATGAAGAGTAAAATGAAGAGTAAACAGAGAAATAAAAAACAGAAACAAGCAAGAAAAATGCAAAAAGTAGCAGAAAGGAGTTTAAAACACAAATGCAAACATAAACAGACATACATGGCAAGCCAAAAAAATCTAAATAAAAATAATAATAACATACATGTGAGCAGGTGGCTTCTTCCGGGATGATGTAAGAAGGCGGAACAGTCTATCCATTTGCCCGCTGCCGCGGGTAGACAGAAGTTTGGATGAAACTTCTCCTCAGTTATGTTGAATGGAAAAAACTTAACACGCCATAAAAAATACAGAAACAACGCATGTGCAATACTACAGAAAAAAAATGTATTTATTAATCCCTGATGAAATTAAATAAAAAACACTTATAGACGATTGTAAGCACCACTGCCCATGCATAATTTCTCAGATCCACATAATAATATCTCCACACATATCACACATGCTCTTGGACTATACAAATACTTCACATAAATGGTTAACAACCAAGAGAATATGCAGACTTACCAGATTTCCCATTTGGGATAACAAGGGCCCAACATTTTCCCTCTTTAGCTTTTTTCCATTTATATACTTATAAAAAAATGTGGGGTTAATTTTACTCTCCGCAATCCTTTTCTCGTTTTCCAATTTAGCCATTTTAATTGCCTTTTTGCAGGCTTTGTTGGCATCTTTGTATTTTATAAATGATAATGTTGATCCCTTGCTTTTATAATGTTTGAATGCCATTTTCTTGTTTTGCATTTCCTGTTTCCCGTTACCGGTAAGCCACATTGGTTTTGATTTGTGTCTTTTGCATTTGTTTCCCAAAGGTATATATTGGGTTGTGTACTTTTGTAATGTGTGCTTAAAGGCATTCCACTTGCCTTCTGTGTTTAGTCCAGAAAAAAATCATTCCCAGTCTAAATGTTCAATTCATGCCCTTAGTCCATCAAAGTTGGCCCTTCTAAAATTAAGTGTTTTCGTGGCGTAGTTACCAATTTGCTTTTTTGCATTAATCTCAAACGAAACCATGTTATGGTCACTATTGCCCAAGTATTCTCTTACTTTGATGTTTGAGATAAGCTGCTCATTGTTTGTTATTACTAAATCTAGACAGGCATCCATTCTAGTTGGGGTGTCTACTAATTGTGCCATAAATTTGTTATTAAGCAGGTTCAGAAACTTGCTGCCCTTAGCGGAACTAGTTGCGCCACAATTCCAATCTATCTCTCGGTAATTAAAATCTCCCATGATTAGAACTTCATTCAGATTTGCAGCCTTTTCAATTTGTAATAAAAGCTGATCTTCTCCATCAATGCTTATATTTGGTGGCTTGTAGCATACACCTACAAGTAATGTGCGATTCTTTTTAGCGTCTAAGCTAATCTCCACCCACAGTGTCTCCACATCAGTTCCAGTTACGTCATGCACACCTTCTTTAATATTGGGCTTTAGTTTAGGATTTACATATAGACAAATCGCTCCAACTTTTCTATTTACTCTGTCCTTTCTAAAAAGTGAGTAGCCTTGTAAATTAACTGACCAGTCATGGGTCTCATTCCACCACGTTTCTGTGATTCCGATTAAATCATACTGTTCAGCACTTACCAGTATCTCCAGCTCACCCATTTTGTTTGTCAAGCTTCTTGCATTTGCTAAAAGACATTTAAGATTACTACCCATTTTCTGTTTAGTTGACAAACACGTAATGCCCGCAGGTTTAATTGTATGTACCTCCCTATGATCTATGTTAACCCCACCAGTGCTTTCCTCGTCCTTTGCCATAGCTAGACCCACCTTCCAATCTACTCTAGCTGCCATTGCTTCATTTTGATCTTGACCCTCCCCCCCAGAGCTTAGTTTAAAAGCTCATCTAACCCTCTAGCCATCCTCTCCCCTAATACTGCAGCCCCCTCATCATTGAGGTGCAGCCCATCCCGTCCATAGAGTCTGTAGCCGAATGCAAAGTCTGCCCAGTGCTCCAAGAACCAAAATCCCTCTTACTTGCACCACCTTCGCAACCACGTATTAATCTCCCTAAGCACCCGCTGTCTCCCTGACGTAGCGCGTGGTACTGGTAATATTTCCGAGAATATTACCTTGGAGGTCCTTTCCTTCAGCTTATTTCCTAGTTCCCTAAAATCATTTTTAAGGACCCCCCACCTACCATTAACTTTGTCATTAGTACCAATGTGTACTATGACCGCTGGATCATGCCCAGCCCCTCCCAATAATCTGCCTACCGCAACATGCCGAACCCGAGCACACGGGAGACAACATACAGTTCGGCATTCATGGTCCTGGCGACAGATTACCCTATCTTCCTTCCTAATAATAGAATCCCCTACCACCACAACCTGTCTAGCCTTCCTAGTGTCCTGGTTACCAACTGTGCTGGAGAGGCTATTCACCTGGCTGCTAGGAGAGTCCGCCTGCATCCTCACACAAGCTGGCAAAAATGTTGGGGTGAACCAGCTCAGAACAAGCCTCCCTAGCTCTCCGACCCCTACTGCCCCTTACACAACTAACCCAGCTCTTTGCCCTAGAAACCTCTTCTCCTCCATCATCACCCTCCTCTACACTGGCCCCAGCCAATGCCTGCTCCGTGAGCAGTAAACTCCGCTCCATGTTGCTTATGTCCCTAAGTGTTGCCAGTTGCCTCTTTAGATCTAGAATGATATTTTCCAAAGCAGCAACCTGCTCACATCTGCAGCAGCGGTATGGACCCTGGGGAACTTGCTCCAAGACAGTATACATGCTGCAAGACATGCACCTGTGGCACAGTATGCAAATGAACCGCTTTTCAATAGGAAATTTGTTTTCAGAGGCGTCACTAGTGTTGGTGTCACCCGGTGCGGTAACTCAGGGCTTGACAAATTTAATTTGATTTTAGGAGCCAGACATTTTTTTTAGGAGCCAGACAATCACGCAAACATAAACGCAATTCATAAACACACACGCCTACTTCACATATATATCCACACGCCTCACAAACACATACTTTACATATACACATATATGCTGACACACCTACTTTACATAAACACAAATATCCAAACACCTCACACACACACACCTACTTTACATATACACATATATACACACACACCTACTTTACATATACACATATATACACACACACCTACTTTACATATACACATATATGCACACACACCTACTTTACATAAACACAAATATCCAAACACCTCACACACACACCTACTTTACATATACACATATATGCACACACACCTACTTTACATAAACACATATATCCAAACACCTCACACACACACCTACTTTACATAAAAACAAATATCCAAACACCTCACACACACACCTACTTTACATATACACATACAGGGAGTGCAGAATTATTAGGCAAATGAGTATTTTGACCACATCATCCTCTTTATGCATGTTGTCTTACTCCAAGCTGTATAGGCTCGAAAGCCTACTACCAATTAAGCATATTAGGTGATGTGCATCTCTGTAATGAGAAGGGGTGTGGTCTAATGACATCAACACCCTATATCAGGTGTGCATAATCATTAGGCAACTTCCTTTCCTTTGGCAAAATGGGTCAAAAGAAGGACTTGACAGGCTCAGAAAAGTCAAAAATAGTGAGATATCTTGCAGAGGGATGCAGCACTCTTAAAATTGCAAAGCTTCTGAAGCGTGATCATCGAACAATCAAGCGTTTCATTCAAAATAGTCAACAGGGTCGCAAGAAGCGTGTGGAAAAACCAAGGCGCAAAATAACTGCCCATGAACTGAGAAAAGTCAAGCGTGCAGCTGCCACGAATGCCACTTGCCACCAGTTTGGCCATATTTCAGAGCTGCAACATCACTGGAGTGCCCAAAAGCACAAGGTTTGCAATACTCAGAGACATGGCCAAGGTAAGAAAGGCTGAAAGACGACCACCACTGAACAAGACACACAAGCTGAAACGTCAAGACTGGGCCAAGAAATATCTCAAGACTGATTTTTCTAAGGTTTTATGGACTGATGAAATGAGAGTGAGTCTTGATGGGCCAGATGGATGGGCCCGTGGCTGGATTGGTAAAGGGCAGAGAGCTCCAGTCCGACTCAGACGCCAGCAAGGTGGAGGTGGAGTACTGGTTTGGGCTGGTATCATCAAAGATGAGCTTGTGGGGCCTTTTCGGGTTGAGGATGGAGTCAAGCTCAACTCCCAGTCCTACTGCCAGTTCCTGGAAGACACCTTCTTCAAGCAGTGGTACAGGAAGAAGTCTGCATCCTTCAAGAAAAACATGATTTTCATGCAGGACAATGCTCCATCACACGCGTCCAAGTACTCCACAGCGTGGCTGGCAAGAAAGGGTATAAAAGAAGAAAATCTAATGACATGGCCTCCTTGTTCACCTGATCTGAACCCCATTGAGAACCTGTGGTCCATCATCAAATGTGAGATTTACAAGGAGGGAAAACAGTACACCTCTCTGAACAGTGTCTGGGAGGCTGTGGTTGCTGCAGCACGCAATGTTGATGGTGAACAGATCAAAACACTGACAGAATCCATGGATGGCAGGCTTTTGAGTGTCCTTGCAAAGAAAGGTGGCTATATTGGTCACTGATTTGTTTTTGTTTTGTTTTTGAATGTCAGAAATGTATATTTGTGAATGTTGAGATGTTATATTGGTTTCACTGGTAAAAATTAATAATTGAAATGGGTATATATTTGTTTTTTGTTAAGTTGCCTAATAATTATGCACAGTAATAGTCACCTGCACACACAGATATCCCCCTAAAATAGCTAATAGTTTTTTTGGGTTCATTGAGAACATGGTTGTTGTTCAATAATAAAATTAATCCTCAAAAATACAACTTGCCTAATAATTCTGCACTCCCTGTATATACACACACCTACTTTACATATACACATATATCCAAACACCTCACACACACATCTACTTTACATATACACATATATACAAACACACACACACATAACACAGTCTTTTTTTGTTGTCTTCGTAACGTGTCCCCCCTCCCTGCTGCTTTACCTCACTGCAGGGGAGGGGGACATTCGTGTTGCAGCTGATCTTCCTGCTAAGTGCCGGGATGTCAGGTGACGACACCCGGCACTCTGACACGCGTTGCGCTAGGGAGTGGAGCTTGCAGTCTGTGCCATCCACACAGACTTTAGCCTCTCGCGCAGCGAATTTAAAAAAAAAAAAACAATCAGATGGCAGCGGCAAGGGGACCATGTGGCTGACTGCACCCAGGCGCCAAGTCTAATTTCCTGGTCACCATGGTGACCTGGGGTTTGTCGAGCCCTGCGGTAACTCATGGTGTCACCCCCCTGGATTTCCTCCAATTCCATGCCAAACAGATTCCTTAGTAATGCCAGTCAGATGGCCCATTACATATGCCACATACAGGAGCCCCACAAATTATGTCAAACACAGGAGCCCTTTAACTATGCCAAACACATGAGCCCCCATAACTATGACACACACAAGAGCCCCATAACTATGACACACACAAGAGCCCCATAACTATGACACACACAAGAGCCCCATAACTATGACACACACAAGAGCCCCATAACCATGACACACACAAGAGCCCCATAAATTATGCCACATCAGAGCCCCATAAATTATGCCACACCAGAGCCCCATAAATTATGCCACACCAGAGCCCCATAAATTATTCCACACCACAGTCCCATTATTTATGCCTCACCTTGGAGCCCAATTAATTTTGCCACACACAAGCGTCCCATAATTATGCCACACAAAAGAGTCCCTTAATTATGCCACACATTGGGCCCAATAAATTTGCCACACATGGGACTGCCATTATGTGACACAATTGTACAATTCTAAAACAATACATATCTATACACACAGACATATCTCTATCTCTCTCTATATCTAGCTGCATTTATACTTATTTGAATGTTTTTTATATTATATTCAACTATTTTCATATTTAATAAAAATGTTAATGAAAAAATGCATTCCTTGTTTTTATTCCCATCCTCTGCACCCACATTGCACCTAAAGGGCTTAACACAGAACCATACAGTACCCACATAACTTGCCAGGCACCTATATTGCACCCACAACATTTGGCTTGCACTCATATTGCACCTACAAGATTTGGCATGCCACAGTGTCACTTTGACCCACAAAACTAGCCAGTGTCACTTGCCTCATAGTACATGTTATTTTGCCCCACAGACCATGCCACAGCATCACTTTGCCAAATAAAATAAACCAGTTTTCCTATTAATATGCCAGTGTTTTCCCATAAATATGGTACAGACAATTTCCCCAATAATATGCCAGTATTATTTTGTCTTTCATAAACCACAATTTTCCCAATAATATTATTATGCTGTTTATAAGCCAGACAATTTGCCTAATAATATGCCAGTATTATTTTGCCGTTAATAAGCCAGACAATTTTCCCAATAATATGCCAGTATTATTCTGCCATTTAATAAATGGTAGTATTATTTTGCCATTTAATATATGCCAGCATTTTGCCATTCAATATGTCAGTATTTTACCATTAAATATGCCATTAATTTGCCATTAAATATCCCAGTATTTTGTCACTCAATATGCCAGTATTATTTTGCCATTCAATATGCCAGTATTTAACCCCTCAATATGCCAGAATTTTGCCATTCAATATGTCCAGCATTCAACCCCTCAAAATGCCAGAATGTTGCCATTCAATATGCCAGCATTTAACCCCTCAATATTCCAGAATTTTGCCATTCAATAGTCCAGCATTTAACCCCTCAATATGCCAGAATTGTGCCATTTAATATTCCAGCATTTTAACCCCTTAATATGCAAGAATTTTGCCATTCAATTTTCCAGCATTTAACTCCTCAATATGCCAGTATTATTTTTCCATTAATTATTCCAGTATTTAACCCCTCAATATGCCAGTATTATTTTGCCATTCAATATGCCAGCAATTTACCCCTCAATATGCCAGTATTATTTTGCCATTAAATATTCCAGCATTTAACCCCTCAATATGCCAGAATTATGTCATTCAGTATTCAAGCATTTAACCCCTCAATATGCCAGAATTTTGCCATTTAATATTCCAGCATTTAACCCTTCAATTTGCCAGAATTTGTCACTCAATATGCCAGCATTTAACCCTTCAATATGCCAGCATTTAACCCTTCAATATGCCAGAATTTGTCACTTAATATGCCAGCATTTAACCCCTCAATATGCCAGAATTTGTCACTCAATATGCCAGCATTTAACCCCTCAATATGCCAGAATTTTGCCATTCAATATGCCAGCATTTAACCCCTCAATATGCCAGAATTTTGCCATTCAATATTCCAGCATTTTAACCCCTTAATATGCCAGAATTCTGCCATTCAATATTCCAGCATTTAACTCCTCAATATGCCAGTATTATTTTTCCATTAATTATTCCAGTATTTAACCCCTCAATATGCCAGTATTATTTTGCCATTCAATATGCCTGCATTTAACCCCTCAATATGCCAGTATTATTTTGCCATTCAATATTCCAGCATTTAACCCCTCAATATGCCAGAATTTGTCACTTAATATATCAGTATTTTACAATGAAATATGCCATTATTTTGCCATTAAATATTCCAGCATTTTGTCACTCAGTATGCCAGTATTATTTTGCCATTCAGTATGCCAGTATCTAACCCCTCAATATGCCAGATTTTTGCCATTCAATATATTACAGCATTTAACCCCTCAATATGCCATTATTTTTCCATTAAATATGCCAGTATTATTTTGCCATTCAATATGCCAGTATTTAACCTCTCAATATACCAGAATTTTGCCATTCAATATTCCAGCATTTAACCCCTAAATATGCCGTTATTTTGCCATTAAATATGCCAGTATTATTTTGCCATTCAATATGCCAGTATTTTGTCACTCAATATGCCAGTATTATTTTGCCATTCAATACTCCAGAATTTAACCCCTCAATATGCCAGAATTTTGCCATTCAATATTCCAGCATTTAACCCTTCAATGTGCCAGAATTTGTCACTCAATATGCCAGCATTTAACCCCTCATTATGCCAGAATTTTGCCATTCAATATTTTAGCATTTAACTACTCAATATGCCAGAATTTAACCCTTCAGTATTTCAGCATCTAACCCCTCAATATGCCAGCATTTAACCCTTCAATATGCCAGAATTTTGTCACTCAATATGCCAGCATTTAACCCCTCAATATGCCAGAATTTTGCCATTCAATATGCCAGCATTTAACCCCTCAATATGCCAGAATTTTGCCATTCAATATGCCAGCATTTAACCCCTCAATATGCCAGAATTTGTCACTCAATTTGCCAGCATTTAACCCCTCAATCTGCCAGAATTTTGCCATTCAATATTTAAGCATTTAACTCCTCAATATGCCAGAATTTAACCCCTCAATATTTCAGCATATAACCCCGCAATATGCCAGCATTTAACCCCTCAATATGCTAGAATTTGTCACTCAATATGCCAGCATTTAACCCTCAATATGGCAGAATTTTGTCACTCAATATGCCAGCATTTAACCCCTCAATATGCCAGAATTTAGCCACTCAATATTCCAGAATTTAGCCACTCAATATTCCAGAATTTAGCCACTCAATATGCCAGAATTTAGCCACTCAAAATGCCAGAATTTAGCCACTCAATATGCCAGAATTTAGCCACTCAATATGCCAGGATTTAGCCACTCAATATGCCAGGATTTAGCCACTCAATATCCCATCATTTAACCCCTCAATATCCCATCATTTAACCCCTCAATATGCCAGTATTTTGCTTGTTTTATTCCACCCTCCTTCCCCCTTCCCCAGTACTTACCTCCTTGCTGCTCTGTCTCTTCTCCGGCAGTCTCATCCGTGCAGTCTTCCCTCCTGCACGGAGGAGGGAATCCCAGCCACGTAACATCACATCCGGTCGCATTGATTTTTTTTCTGGCACACCCGCTGGGGGTGTCACCCAGTGCGGTCTGCACCCCCTTCAGCCCCCTCGGGATGCCACTGTTTGTATTGTATACTGTGCCATGGGTGATGCCATAAACAGGAGACTCCATAGACACATTTAAAACACATTTTTATCCTAGTTTAGGCATTTGCTTGCAGTTTAGCTAATACAAGGTATAGATCATTTTCAATATTCTTTTTTGCTCTACATTCAACGTAAAAACAATATTTGGGTGATAAAGTCCCTTTAAGTAATTTGAAATCACCTTATAAATTATGTACATAAAGTAATACATGAAACCAAGATTAAAATCTCTTTTTAAAATGTAATGCTACTTATGAATAATCCATTAAAGAAGTTCATGGTGTCAGGTTCTTAATATGCACAGTAGTCAGCTTGGACTATATATATATATATATATAGAGAGAGAGTATGCAACACATGGGAAAATCAAACTAGCCTTCTAAAATGTCTTTCATCTAATAAATGCTTGTACCATGAATGTACAGAATAAAAAAAGGATAAAAAATTATCTAAACATTATGTTAGCAGAACTGTAAGCAAATGCAATAAATAAGAGGAACATGTGTGTATAATGTGTCTGTGGTGCTTATGACATCACTTCCTGGTTTGATACACAGGGATTCTCTGTTGTAGAACTAGCAGCTTTTCCCTGTGTATACCTTAAATAGTAGTAATGTTCAACAGCCCCTCCCACTCCATGTCTACTGCCGCTTATCAAAAAGAAGGCAAATCAAAAACCCTTTCTGCAATTTTGAATTCTGCTTTCATTGGGGGGAAAATTCCTTCTTGACTCCAAATGTCAATCAGATTTCTACTTGGATCAACAAGCTAAATAAATATTAATGCCTATACTAACATGCATAGCCCTCTATGCTCCAGCTTATTAAAAAGTAACCAGGCTGCTTTTAAAGGCATCTAACGTATTTACTATGACCATTTCTTCAGGCAGTAAATTACATATCTTAATTGTCTTTACTGTAAAAAAATCCCTTCCGTTGTTGTAGACTAAATCTCCTGTCTTCAAGTCTTGACCTGTTGTCCTTTGTACTGTTCTGTTAATGAACAGGTCTTTAGAAAGTAATTTGTATCGGCACTGTACATATATATAACATTATCATATCCCCTCTAAGTCGCCGTTTTTCTGTCTAGAAATGTTACTTTTCCAGTCATTCTTCATAACTAAAACTTTCCATTCCACTTATTAGTTCCTCTGCACTTTCTCCAGTTCCATATTGTTGTTTTGTTTTTTTTAAAAAGTCCCCAGAATTGAACCGCATATTCGAGGTTAGGTCTTTCCATGGACCTATAAAGAGGTAGAATAATATCTTCCTCCCGTGAGTCAATACTCCTTTTAATACATCCCAGTAAATTATTGGCCTTTGCAGCTGCCAGCTGACACTGTGCACTACTGCTAGGTCTATTGCCTACCACTACTCAAAAATATTTTCATTTGTAGATTTCCCCAAGGAAACACCATTTAAACTATATGTTGCATTTTTATTATTGTCAGGCCCCTGACTATAGCCATATGTCAGGGACGGGTCCAGGATGTTATGGGACCCTGAGCGCCCAATGCAGGAGTTCAATGTGCTGGAAATGGAGACACAGGGCCTGGTGCTGGGTAACTGAGACCCCCAAGTTCATCCAGCCACGTTCCGCGTTCCACGTGGGAGCACCACTCTGTGGCCGAGCGAGAGAGGGATGGACAAGGTACAGGTATGCAAAACAAAGGTCAGAACAAGCATAGGTAATAAGCAAGACAGAGAGGAAATTACAGGTCTGTAATTGCCCAGCTGGGATTTTGACCCCTTTTTAAATATGGGCACCACATCGGCTTTACGCCAATCTGTGAGCACCATGACTGAAATAAAAGATTCCCTGAAAATAAAAAATAATGGTCTTGCCAGGACGTGGCTTAGCTCTTAAATACCTGTGGTTATATACCATCCAGCCCTGTGGCTTTCTCTATCTTAACACCATTTAATTGTTTTAACACTTTTCCTTTTGTCAACCAATCACGTGCTTGCTGTGACTGTTCTGTAAACGTAGCTTGCAGGTTCTTGGCCTTTGGTTCTTCCTTGGTAAAAACAGAACAGACTATCTCACCCATTTTAGATAACAAAGACCAAACATTTTCAGCCTTTATTTTTTTACTATTTATATATTTAAAAATGTTTTGGGATTCCTCTTGCTCTCCTTAGCAATTGTTTTTTCATTTTGCAATTTAGCTAATTTAATTTTTAAATTAAGACATTTTACAGTCTTTGTTGGCTTATGCCTCTGGTCCATGTCCCCCAAACAAGCCATGGCCTTTTCAGTCATTACCTGTAAATCAATGTTAAAGATATCAGAACTTATTTCATACAAATGAACCCCTTCAGATCGGAAAAGCTCATCCAAACCACCCTCCAGTTCCTCATGACAAAAACTAAAACTTTAACAAATTTAGCTAAAGACTTATTGAGCTTCTTATGAACCCAATCTAAGGCTTTTAAACCAGGTGTGTTCTGGTGTATTGTGTATATAATAATTATGACACTTGAGTCAACATTTGAATTGAGATTCTTTTTCTGTTATATAAATATATATTTATTATAATACAATATAAACATATTTTCACAACTGATTTGAACACATGAAGATATTAGGGTTAACGTTATTTGGATTTTGTTAGCTATTTTGATGCACATAAATAAATATTATGTTCTGTACACTAAACATTATATTGAGTGTATCGGCATTAAGTGCATCTGATAATCTATGCACACATTGGTTGATACAATGAATAACTTGTTTTTCATTAATAATTTTGGTTTAATGTGTATATAATAAACACGACACTTGAACTTATATAATTTTTTAATTACAATGCTCTGACATTCATTTTATAATAGAGATATATCATCATTTGTATAAACACCTATGATCAAATAATGACAGATTATATAACAGGTTTTCATGGGCTTTTGAATTACTCATACCCAGGCTATTATTTATTATTATTTGTTTGTGTAATGATAAACATGATAACAGGTTTTCACTAAATTAAAGTTGGTAGAACAACCACCGCTATTGATTTTCTTTTTTCCTCTTTTCCCCTAAATAAAGAGCAGTTTAGTTCCGCTGTGCTCTGGAAAAATAGTTAAACTTAGGGTAGTATTTATGTATGCAGGAGACTCACTGGCAGTAGGATGATGCTCCGAAATTTAAATTTTGAAAATATCCATATATGGCATTTTCTGCCCTTACTGACCATAAGAAAACAGGGTTAGCGATCCTTTTTTCAAAAGAACTAAAATATGAACTTGCATATAAATTAGAGGACAAGCAACCTAGGTTTATTTTTGTTGTGTGTAAATGTAAAGATAAATTAGAAACATAGAATGTGTCGGCAGATAAGAACCATTCGGTCCATCTAGTCTGCCCCAATTTTTTTATTTTTTTTGGAGTACTTTTATTATTTCCCTGTTTCCGGTCTTATAGCTAGGAGAGCCTTGTGTCTATCCCACGCATGCTTAAAATCCTTGACTGTGTTTACCTCTACCACTTCTGCTGGAAGGCTATTCCATACATCCACTACCCTCTCAGTAAAGTAATACTTCCTGATATTACTTTTAAATCGTTGCCCCTCTAATTTAAGACTATGTCCTCTAGTTGTGGTAGTTTTTCTTCATTTAAATATACTCTCTTCCTTTACTGTGTTGATTTCCTTTATGTATTTAAATGTTTCTATCATATCCCCCGTTATGTCTTTCCTCCAAGCTATATACATGTTAAGATGCTTTGAACCTTTCCTGGTAAGTTTTATCCTTCAACCCATGAACCAGTTTAGTAGCCCTTCTCTGAACTCTCTCCAAAGTATCAATATCCTTCTGGAGATACGGTCCTCCAAGTGAGGTCTCACCAGTGCTCTGTACAATGGCATGAGCACTTCCCTCTTCCTACTGCTAATACCTCTCCCTATGCAACCAAGCATTCTACTAGCATTTCCTGCTGCTCTATTGCATTGCTTACCTACCTTCAAGTCCTCTGAAATTAATACTCCTAAATCCCTTTCCTCAGATGTTGAGGTTAGGACTGTACCAAATAGTCTATATTCTGCTTTTAGGTTTTTACGCCCAAGGTGCATAATCTTGCACTTGTCCACATTAAATGTCAGTTGCCACTGCTCTGACCATTTTTCTAGTTTAGCTAAATCATTTGCCATTTGGCTTATCCCTCCATGAATATCAACCCTGCTGCAAATCTTTGTATCATCAGCAAAAATACATACTTTGCCAACAAGACCTTCTGCAATATCGCTAATAAAAATATTAAAGAGAATGGGTCCAAGTACAGATCCCTGAGGTACCCCACTAGTAACAAGACCTTGCATCGAATATTCCCCATTGACTACAACTCTCTGTCACTCAGCCATTGTCTAATCCATTCAACAATATTGAAATCCAAACTCAAAGATTTCAGTTTATTGATAAGCCTTCTAGGTGCGACAGTGTCAAAAGCCTTACTGAAATCTAGGTAAGCAATGTCTACTGCACCACCCTGATCTATTATTTTAGTCACCCAATCAAAAAAATCAATAAGATTAGTTTGGCATGATCTCCCTGAAGTAAACCCATGCTGTCTCTGATCTTGAAATCCAAGCGACTTTAGATGTTCAACAATCCTATTCTTTAACAAGGTTTCCATTATTTTCCCCACTACTGAAGTAAGACTTACTGTTCTATAGTTGCCTGCCTCCTCCCTACTACCTTTCTTGTGAATGGGCACAACATTAGCTAATTTCCAATCTTCTGGAACTACTCCAGTTAACAATGATTGGTTAAATAAATCTGTTAACGGTTTTGCTAGTACACCACTAAGTTCTTTTAATAACTTTGGATGTAATTATATTCACTATTGTACTTATATGCTCCTAATAAACGGCCAGTTAATTTTATTAATGGAGCTTTGAATTAGATTCATAATTATTTACAGGGCCTCTTGCTGATCCTGGGCAACTTTTTTTTATCATAATTTACTTATTGATTTTTATGTATAAAGCCAATTATACAAAAGAAAAAAAAGTTTTAGTCAGACTAACATGTATATCAAGTATATCTCGATTAGCTGCAGTGCACATCCAGAAAAACAAACAGACATAACTAAAACAAAACAAAAAAAACCCCTAATTAATACTGCTTCAGCCCTGAGACCCGAAGGCATCGTCTGGTCTCCTCACTCCCTATTCAGTATCCAACATCACACAAGTGTCCAGTCTATTCCAGCCACCCCAGATTTTATTATATTTTTGTGCATTGCCCATTGCTAGGTAGTATCCTTACTCCATATCTGTTTGGGGATGTATTTGTCTTTTTACATGAACCCAACTAATTTGGGTATCTTCATTCCATTTTCTAGCAACCTGATACATTTGATTATGGCTTTGTACTCAACCTTGACTGCCAGGAGAACAGGCCAAGGTTTTACTTCTAAATGGTTTGACGTGAGGAATGGAACCAGACAGGGGTGTCCACTAGGGCCTCTTCTATACATATTAACTTTAGAGCCACTTGCTGTTTAAAATTTACGCTATCCCAGCCTGACTTGTCACTACAAGCAGTGTTGGGTGAGATTGAAGTCTATGGACAAGTGTCTGGGTATAAACTGAATATCGAAAACACAAGCTCTTAGCCTAAAAATAGATTATAATAGCCTCCAGAAAAGAATGAATAAATATCCTTCTGCTGGACTTCTAAACGAATTAAGTATATTGACTACACTCCTTTATATAACGAGATGCAAAAACAAAGGAATTCATGGAAATCTTGTAATTTATTATGGTTGGGAAGGATGACTGCTATAAATGCATTTATTTTACCAAAGTGGTTATACCTGTCCCTTACTTTATCAAACCTCCTGGTCCACCACTATTTTTCAAATTAACCCCTCCTTTGCCAAATTGACCAGAGGTGTGTCTTTCACAACCTGGGATAACAGACCAGGGAGGAGCCTCGTTGCAGGGCAGGGTGTGGGGTCTGTCAGCACCCCACGATGCATAACTGGGACTGGACTGAGACTGGACTGGTAGCAGAGACTGGGACTGAGACTGGACTGGTAGCAGAGACTGGGACTGAGGCAGGACTGGTAGCAGAGACTGGAACTGAGGCAGGACTGGTAGCAGAGACTGGAACTGAGGCAGGACTGGTAGCAGAGACTGGAACTGAGGCAGGACAGGTAACAGACTGGAACTAAGGCAGGACGAGTAGCTGTGCAGACTCGATATAGGTCTTTTGTAACGGACCCCGGCAACAGAACAGAATATTCTGCCTGAAGGAATTCCACCCTATGGTTGAACTGCAGGTTTCTTTCCCCCAGGACTTTTGCACTCTGAACTGTTACCAGGATACCGAAACTAAACCCAATAAACAGGAAGCTGGATACGGAATACTGGATCAAGGCGAAGGTACAGTGACTCAGGCAGAAGAATAGTCAGACAGGCAAAAGATCGGGGCTGGCAGCAAACAAAAATAGTCAGGACGGGCAAACAGGTCACGGCAGGCGACAAAAGAGAAGGTTAGGGCTAGCAGGAGTCGGCAACATAAATAGAATACACAGGACACTTTCAGGCAGCAACCAAAGAAATGCAAAGGCACTGATTGCCATAAGCTGCAGGTTTAAATAGGGAAGGGCTATGGATAACGAGGCAGCTGGCAACAGAAGTGGAATGGGCACACTACAATAGCGGCTGAAGAGAAAACAGCCACAAACCCAGAATAACCATGACAGTGTCTTGGTCATTTGGAAGTATTTAAACAGTCATTTCACAGGTTACCTTTGCCTCTGATAGTGCCTTGTGTGCCTCACTAGCATTCTGATTCCTGATTACATTCTGATTTTCTGTTTGCTGACCCAGTTCGTTCCTGACTACCCGTATCTCTCTATCCATTTGTTCCTGCGTTCCTGATTTATTCAGTGTATGACCCTGCTGTTCCTAACTATTCTATGTCCGCTGCCTGCCTTGACTCTGCTTGTGACCTGGTTATCCGTATATCTCCATTCCGTGACCCAGCCTGTTTCCGGACTCTGTTTGCCTGTTGTCCTATGCTATCCTAATAGGGCTCCTCTTGCTGGGTACCTGGTAGTAAGTGTTTCAGCAAAGTCCTTGGTGACATACCACCGGTGGCTCAAATAAGGGTGTGTTGTCATTAAGGTGAAAACCAATTATTGCTACCTACGGTACTTAGTGAGTGTTCCCGTAGACTCATCAGCACTGGTGATCCATCTCCAGAACAGGACCATTACAATACCATCTCAAAATGATTCCTATTCAAATTCCATGACCATGGTGTGTGCTATTTTAAAATTTAGCTTAATCTTCTGGGCTGGGAAGATACCTAGAATATTACTCTATAGGAACAAGCACGAGGGGTGATGGGCTTCCCAAATTTGAAGAACTATGTACAGACCAGCACACTATCTCATGTGTATACAATGCAGTTATATAGTTCTAGTTGTGAGGGCTGGTTTACTTTAGAGCAACAGCTATCGGGGGGGTGGTAATCTTGAGGAATTGTTATGGAATGACAATCGGCAACTGAAGTTAATTCAGTTCCAAATCAAATGGTAAATAAATAAATGTCTTGTAAATTTAAAGGGGAAACATTAAAATCTACAAAAATATGTCCATAAATAAAGAAGAAAAATGGGGGAGAATTCACATTTGAAAACATTTACACAGTAGTGAAGAGCTAAACATGAATATTAAATACCAATGATAATCTATTGATTATTAAACGTAATATGGGACATCAAATTCCGAATTGAGACCAAGTGGTTTTATTGTACGCAATTTGAAAATCCACTTGGTCTACAAATATTTTAATCTCTGAGTGAGATTACCTCCCCTAACTTTAAGGCTGGCTCTCTCTTTAGTTACAGATTTCTACAACTCAAACACTATCTCCAAGTGTTGACTAAGCATCCAAACATTAACTACACATTTTATGAAAGAAGTTTCAGAGACCAGCCCAGACCCACACGATGCATATCCAGGCTGGATCTGCACATTACAGGCTTAACATTTCTGAACCCCCAACCACACGAACAGAAATGAAAATCAGACCTGGCAAGGCCCTAGATCCAGTGGATTGGAAAGACATTGACACAAACGCATGGAAGGTTACAACATCTCTAATAAAAGAAATTTGTTTAAAGACCCTCACTAGATGGCGTCTACCCTCCTGTCTCTCTGCCCCCAGTGCAAACACTGAGACATGGCTCTCTATGCCCACTGAGAGAACATTAACCCCTTAGTGACAGATTTCTATGCTGTATTTGATGTGCCTTGAAGACCAGAATGCCTTTATTTTTGTAAAATTTTTGTCATATGATTGTTTAACTGATTTTCTTTCTTCGTATTCAGTGCACCCACACAAATTATACATCATTTTTTAAAGGACAGATGGGGCTTTCTTTTGATACCATTTTATATGTGTAATCCATTAGTTAGTATGGAAAGTATACAAACAAATGGAAAAATATGTGCATAAAAAAAAAAGGTTTTTGTTACTTTTTGCCTTTAATAACTTTTACAACAGAAACTGAAGTAAATTACCTCAAAATAAATTGATTTACTTCTCATAATTTTAAAAATACCTCATATACATGGTATTTCTGTCACTTTTTTAGTTAAATTATTGCAAGAGGAACATCAACATGAGAAGCTCTATATTTTTAAAATACTGTATTCTCGGCTCCTAACTGTAATAGCAATAAAAAAAAACATGGAACAACCACATAACAGCATACAGTTTTGTAAAGCAGACACCCTAGGGTGGGATATTATGTTTTAATATAATGGGATATTAAATGGCATATTGAGGGGCAACATCCTGGCATATTGAGGGGCAAAATCCTGGCATATTGAGGGACAAAATCCTTGCATATTAAAGGGGCAAGATCCTGGGATATTAAATGGCATATTGAGGGGCAACAGCCTGGCATATTGAGGGGCAAAATCCTGGCATGTTAAATGGCATATTGGAGGGGCAAAATCCTGGCATATTGCGGGGTAAAATATTGGCATATTAAATGGCAAAATAATGGCATATTGAGGGTAAAATACTGGCATATTAAATGGCATATTGAGGGGCAAAATACTGGCATATTGAGTGGCTAAATACTGGCATATTGAGTGGCAAAATAGTGTGTCTCAGGTTATGTGTGAATTGGTGTAACTGTGTGTGTGTAAGTGGTAAGGGTGTGTGTAAGTGTGTCACTTTCTGTGTAAGTGTGTGTGTGTAAGTGTGTCACTGTGCCTGTGTAAGGGTGTGTGTGTGTGTTGCTGTATCTGTGTAAGGGTGTGTGTGTAAGTGTGCGTCTGTGTAAGGGTGTATGTGTAAGTGTGTCACTGTGTCTGTGTAAGGGTTTGTGTGTGTGTGTGTCACTGTGTATGTGTAAGGGTGCGTGTAAGTTTGTCACTGTGTCTGTGTAAGGGTGTGTAAGTGTGTCACTGTGTCTGTGTAAGGGTGTGTGTGTAAGTGGTAAGTGTGTCTCTGTGTGTGACTGCTTCATGCCTGTTTTCTAATTTAGGAGCCTTCAGCTTCTTTCTCCTTCTCTCTACTTCAACTTCTCTCCCTGCTCCTGGCAGTCTGAGCTCACATCAGCCAGTTACCATCTGTTACGGTGTACCAGTGACACCCAGGAGGAGGGACCCTTGTTGCAAGATCACCTCTTGGGAAGTACTTTGTGGTGTTCACCCTGACAAATATGTACCCGAAGGGGGTTTGTGCGGCACAAGTACAACCTAGAGGTAACCAGGAATGGGTTGCTGGAGTACTCTGAGCAGCACAGGAGACAAGACAGACCGGAACTGGTTGATGATATCAATAGGCTGAGAACAAGCAAAGTTGAGGAGCAAGCCAGGGGATCGAGGCAGGCAGAAGTCAAGCAAAGTCAAAAACAGGCTGAGGATTCGAGGCAGGCAGAGATCAAACGAAGTCAAGGTACTATCCGGGGTCGATGCAGGCGGAGATCAAAAACAGAGTCAAAGAACAAGCCAAGGGTCAGTATCAGGAGTCAGACAAAATGTAACAATAGCCCAAAAACAGAGAGAACTCTTTGCACAGGCAACTAGAAAACGAATGAACAGGTGAATAAATATAGTAAGTAATTAGCATAGACCAGTGTGTCAGGAGGGAGGAACAGGAAAAACAAAAAGAATACAGAACACTAAAATATATATGCATATATATTACAATAGAAGAGGATCCCAAGTGATAGAAAGAAAGTAAAACCGAAAATAAAACAAAAATGAATGCATCTATTTGAAGTCTGTATAGAGAGCAAACAGACTCCAAAAACATGGCCACCGTAGATGAAAAGTGTCTCCAGAAGTCACTAGTGACTTCCTGACTCCAAAAACATGGCTGCTGCAACAACATGAGAGCTATGACGGCGTGAGGAAGGAGGTGACAAGCGATGTGAGGTGATCAGGTGAGTGACACCATCCCTGTCACACGTGTCCTGCCTGTTTCCAGCAGACGCGTGTGGCAGGGATGGCTAAAGCAGGCTGACGTGAGCTCAGCTCACAGACTGAACTGCGATGATGTCACGTGACCCAAGATCGTGCTAAAACAGCGCAAATTGCCGGGATTGTCCTGGGAATAAGAATTCCCCGGGACAATCTTGGTTTTCACGTGACTGTCCTGGCAAATCCGCGACAGTTGGCAACTATGGTATTGTATATATACTTTTTTTTCTATTTAATACCACTAAGATCAGAGACAAAATGAGTTTACTTCAGGGAGATCATGCCAAATTAATCATATTTTTCTTTTGATTGGGTGACTAAAATAATAGATCAGGGTGGTGCAGTAGACATTGCTTACCTAGATTTCAGTAAGGCGTTTGACACTGTTGCACATAGGAGGCTTATCAATAAACTGCAATCTTTGAGTTTGGATTTCAATATTGTTGAATGGATTAGACAATGGCTGAGTGACAGGCAACAGAGGGTTGTAGCCAATGGAGTATATTTGAAGCAAGGTCTTGTTATTAGTGAGGTACCTCAGGGATCTGTACTTCAACCCATTCTCTTTAATATTTTTATTAGTGATATTGTTGGTAAGGTACAGTATGTCTTTTTGCTGATGATACAAAGATTTGCAGCAGGGTTGATGTTCCTGGAGAGATAAGCCAAATGGCAAATGATTTAGCTAAACTAGAGAAATGTTCAGATCTGGGGCAACTGACATTTAATGTGGATAAGTGCAAGAGTACGTACCTTGGGCATAAAAAAAAACCCAGAAGCAGAATATAGAATATTTGACAGTCCTAACCTAAACATCTGAGGAAAGGGATTTAGAGTAATCACTTCAGAGGACTTAAAGGTAGGTAAACAATGTAATAGAGCAGTAGGTAATGCTAGCAGAATGCTTGGTTGCACAGGGAGAGATATTAGCCATAGAAAGAGGGAAGTTCATGCCATTGTAAAGTGCACTGGTGAGACCTCACTTGCAGTATTGTACGAAGTACTGGAGACTATACCTCCAGAAGGATATTGATACTTTAGAGATATTTCCCCCAAATGTTCAAGATATTCTTGAACAAGATACTCTGTGATACATTTGTCCATTCCATACTGTCTAAGGTTAACCCACGTATAAATTAAAGTAGTGTGTACTCAGTGGCAATATTGATTCAAAAAATATATTTATTTGAAGTCAAAAGATGTTTTTTTGTAAGGATTTTTCAATATGCAAAAGAGGGGTGCACTAAAAATGACAAAATCAGGGTATATCCCATAGAACAAAATAGATCCTGCTGGTTGTAAGGATCTGTGGGCATAACTACAGAAAATAAAAAGCTTCAAAAAGTGGTAATTACCACAAAAGGAAGTGTAGACATGTGGTGAGAAATATACACAAGAAAAAATATATACAAGAATAAACAAAATATATACTTGGGAGTCCAGTACTTTAGCAAATGCACAAGAAACACTTATTACCGTATTTGCTCGATTATAAGACGAGGTTTTTTTCGAGGTCTCTTATAATCTGACCTCAAATTGAGGTCAGATTATAAGACATGGATCCAGGTCCCCAGCAGAGCTGCAGGGGACCTGGATCCCCCTCTCTAGCAGCAGGGGATGTCTGCGCAACGAGCGCAGACTCCCCTGCTTCCGTCCGGCACGACCGCCGGGGCTTCTGTGAAGAAGCCGGGTACTTCCGCTTTCGTCACAGAAGTCCCGGCGAGCGTGCCGGGCGGCAGCAGGGGAGGTCTGCGCTCATCGCGCAGACTTCCTCTGCTGCCCCACTAGCCACCAGGGTAAATCGGGCAGCTGGGGGTTGTCTGCACGATACGTGCAGACAACCCCCAGCTGCCCGACACGGCAGACTATTATGACGGACTGCTGTCCGTCATAATAGACTGCCGTGTCGGGCAGCATGGAGGATGTCTGCAAGTATCGTGCAGACATCCCCCGGCTGCCCCCACTAGCCACCAGGGATTGAAGTACAGGTAAGGGGGGGGGGACAGAGAGACAGGGGGAGCGAGGGGGGCAGAGAGACGGGGGGAGGGAGTGAGGAAGGGGGGCAGAGAGACAGGGGGGACAGAGCAGGAAGGGGGGGGAGACAGAGGAAGGGGGGCAGAGAGAAACATGTGGGGGGGAAGAGACAGGTGAGGGGGGAGTGGGGAGTGAGACAAAGCTAGGGGCAAGGGAAAGAGAGAGGCAGCATTGGCACATAAAAAGAAATAAACACAAGAAATGCATTTTTTTTATATAATATTTTATTAAAAAAGCAATTTACATGTGAATATATACAAGTTTAACTTTTTTCCTATAGGGTAGTCTTATATTCAGGCTTTTAGTTTTTTTCCTAAAGGAATATCCAAAGTTTGGGGGGTCGTCTTATAATCAGGGTCGTCTTATAATCGAGCAAATACGGTATTTAGGCGTTATAGGTGTGGCACTCAACCTAGAGGCATAATGTATTCAAATGTATTTAACCCCTTCGCGACACAGGACGGACTCCGGAGAGCGATCGAAATGCCGGTTTTAAAGGCACAGTGCCTTTAAAACGACGGGCATTAAAATTTTTAATTAAATTAAATTTTTCGCTTCCTATGCTCAGAAAGTGTTCCTGATTGCCTCGCAAGTCGAGGCAATCAGGAACACAAAAAAAAAATGCACGATCTTGGTCACTGAGTGACCAAGATGGCGCCGCCCTTCTAAGGGCAAGAGCACAGGAGGCAGGAAGTACCTGCTTCCTGTGCTCTCTGGCTGTCACACGATTGCCTCTTCACAGAGGCAATCAGTGACTGTGTCAGGTTCTTCCCCGCAGCAGCTCCCCTGAGTACAACCTCTCTCCCAGCCGAGATCCGTCACACGCGCTTGCCAGCGCGTCCACGTCATCACGTGACCTGTCTCCATGGAGGCGCGCGCCCGATGACGTCACGCACGTCGCGTACCCGCGAGGCGCGGAAGATTTAAAAGCCAGAATCACTAAGCAAACAGTGCTTGGTGATTCTCGTGTATTCGATAGCCTAGCGTTTCCTCATTATTGATTGTTACTGAACCTGGATTTCCTGACTACCCTTCTGCCTGCCTGTGCCCCTTGATACCTGGACTGTTTCTCGTTATTCTGATTCTCTGGTAACCTGACCCCGGCTTGTCTCTCGTTTTGCTACTTCTCTATTGCCCCTGATCTTGGACTGTTTTCGTTTTGCTTATTGTCAGTGTGGATTACAACTGCTGCAAGTTCCTGCATTTAACCCCTGTCAATAAAAATATCTGTATTGTACCATCCTGCATTTTTGGTCTTCATCCAGTATAACTCTCCTCACATAATCACCAAGCCATCTCATATCATGGAGACCGCGGGACTAACCGACGCTATTGCTGCTCTCACTCAACAATTAGTCACTCTCAACCAGTCGGTACAAGACCTACAGACAGGGCAAGCTAACCTACAACAACAGATACAACACCTACAAGGTAATGCCCCTGAACCCGCAGTGGCGGCGCATGCACCTCCTCCAACCCCTATTTTTCTGGAAGGGGCTATCACATCTGAACCACAAGTTGTCTTACCAGAGAAATTCACCGGCGATAGACAGAAGTATCGTACTTTCATCACTTCTTGCCAGATCCTGTTTAACCTTCGTCCTCGTACGTATGCCTCTGACTATGTGAGGGTACATACCGTAATCTCGCTTCTCCTGGACGAACCACAGCTATGGGCCCACCATCTCCTCCACACCAACAGTCCGGTCCTTGACACTTGGGGTTCTTTTCGACAAGCATTAGACTCTTTATACGAAGATCCCTTCAGAGTCACTTCAGCTACTAATGCCATTCGTGCTCTGAGACAAGGCCGTCGACCAGTGGAGGAATTTATAACTGAATTCCGCAGACTTGCATTAGAGACCACTTGGAACGAATCGGCACTCCTAGACCAGTTCCGTCTGGGACTATCCGATGGCCTTAAGGACGAATTAGCTCGTGTTGGCATACCTTCCTCCTTGGATGACCTTACCCGTTTAGTCACCCAGATAGACCGCAGGCTACGCGAACGAAGAGCAGAACGGTCCAACACCCCTAACTCTGCGGAATCATCTTACAGCCCACCACTATACGAGTCCAGAAACCCAATCCCCCAAAACACAGAGGAGCCTATGCAGATTGGACTAGTCCGAGGTCCCCTCTCTACAGAAGAGAAGACCAGACGTAGAAACCTGAATCTCTGTCTGTACTGCGGTAAACCAGGACATATGTACAAGGAATGCCGTGCCCGTAAACGACTCACAGATGGTAAGCAAACTTCTTCCTCTCATGAGAATAATACGGTATCAGCTACAGACAAGACCCCTCATCTTTCCATTCCTCTTTCCTTACAGTGGAATAAAGGTCCTATTCCCATGATGGCGATGGTGGATTCCGGGGCCAGCGGGTGCTTCATCGACACTGATCTGGTCAAGGCCATCGCAATTCCTACCCGTAAGAAGAAATCACCCATGCACATCCAACTGGTAGATGGGAGTCCTTTGAAAACTGGTCCCATTACACATGAAACCATCCCTCTGGTCATGACGATTGGTGAAGGACATAGGGAGATCATTCAATTCGACATCGTACCAGCGCCTATATTCTCTATCATACTGGGACTTCCATGGCTTCGGTTACACAATCCCATCATCAACTGGGGATCCGGCATACTTACATTTACCTCTAATCTTTGCATCAACAAGTGCCTGTTTAAAAACATTGCGTGTTTTACTTCCGAGTCAAAATCACTCCCTACTCTACCTTCAGCCTACTCCCAATTTCAGGATGTGTTTGAGAAAAAGAAGGCAGACTCACTCCCTCCTCACCGGAATTATGACTGCCCAATTGATCTTCTTCCAGGAGCACCCATTCCTTTTGGAAGGATCTACCCCCTCGCTGAACCCGAACTCACCGCACTGAAAGCCTATATAGAAGACAACCTAGCCAAAGGTTTTATAAGACCTTCCACCTCTCCTGCGGGTGCGGGTATTTTCTTTGTCAAAAAGAAGGATGGTGGATTGCGTCCCTGTATAGATTACAGAGAACTTAATAATATTACTACGAAGAATCGTTACCCACTACCCCTCATTTCGGAATTATTGGATCATCTCCGCACAGCACAATTCTTCACGAAAATCGATCTGCGAGGAGCGTATAACCTAGTGCGTATCAGGAAGGGGGATGAGTGGAAAACGGCCTTCAGATCACGTTATGGACATTATGAGTACAAAGTTATGCCATTTGGACTTTGCAACGCACCAGCTACTTTTCAACATTTTGTCAATGACATCTTTCGAGATATTCTGGACCACTTTGTGATCATCTACCTTGATGATATTCTCATCTACTCCCCATCATTAGAGACACACAGACAACACGTACATACAGTTCTCAACCGCCTGAGACAACATCAGCTATACGCTAAACTGGAGAAATGTGAATTTGAGAGTAAATCAGTGGAATTCCTGGGTTTCATTTTGTCTCCAAATAACATCCAGATGGACCCCAAGAAGATTACTGCAATACGAGACTGGCCGACACCCTCTGATAAGAAGAGTGTACAGAGGTTTGTGGGTTTCGCAAATTTTTATAGGAAATTCATCAGGAACTTTTCTAAGGTCATACAACCTATTACCGCCTTGACTTCCAAGAACCGATTGTTTTTCTGGACTAAAACAGCACAGGAGGCTTTCAATACTCTGAAGACTTGTTTTACCACAGCTCCTATTCTAATCCTTCCAGATCCTTCCAGCGCCTTTACACTTGAGGTGGACGCATCCGATTCAGCAGTTGGTGCAATCCTTTCCCAGAGGCACAAGGAGGATGGAAAATTACACCCTGTGGCCTTCTTCTCCAGGACTCTGTCACCGGCAGAGAGAAACTACAATATAGGTGAGAGAGAACTACTGGCGATAAAACTTGCATTGGAGGAGTGGAGACACCTATTGGAGGGTGCCCTTTTCCCTGTGACCGTCTTTACGGACCATAAAAACCTGGAGTATCTACGTACCGCTAGGAGACTACAACCTAGACAAGCCAGATGGGCACTCTTCTTCACACGCTTCAACCTCCATATCACGTATCGTCCAGGATCCCGTAATTTGAAAGCCGATGCTTTATCACGTATGACTGAACCCGAAGAGCCTCAAGGTGAGAGATCGAGTACCATACTTCAATCTGAACACTTCTTGAACGCCACACAATCAATTTGGGAGGCTCTCCGTAATCATCCTTCGACCCCTAGGGTACCCCATCCTGACCAATTGACACACCGTCAAGGACTATATTTTTACCAAGACAAAGCATACGTTCCCCCTGAGGTCCGTTTACAGTCCTCCAATACTTTCATGATTCCCCTACAGCGGGGCACGGCGGTGTCCGACAGACCAAAGATCTTATTACCAGAACTTTTTGGTGGCCTGACCTACAAGTGGATGTCACGAGATTTGTTGCTTCCTGTGATACTTGCGCCCGTGCGAAAGAAAGACACCAAAGACCCTCAGGTCTTCTTCAGCCTTTGCCGATACCCGCTAGACCCTGGAGTGATGTCTCCGTGGACTTCATTACAGATCTACCCCGATCCCAACGATACAATACACTGATGGTCGCTGTAGACCGCTTTACCAAGATGGCACACTTCATTCCGTATACTCACCTACCCTCGGCTATAGAGACTGCGGACCTCTTCATAAGAGAAGTTTTTAGATTGCATGGTCTACCCGAAAACTTAGTGTCGGACCGGGGGACTCAATTCACCTCTCATTTCTGGAGAGCTTTCTGTACGGAATTACATATCCATCGTTCTCTCACTACGGCTTTTCATCCCCAAAGTAACGGTCAGACGGAGCGCACCAATCAAACTCTGGAAAAATACCTACGCTGCTTCACCACGCATCTTCAAGATGACTGGAGCAAGTATTTGCCGCTGGCGGAATTCGCTTATAACAATCATATCCACAGCTCAACGGGAAAGTCCCCATTTTTTCTCAACTATGGCTTTCACCCTTCAATGCTCCCTGGGTCCCCTATTCCAAGCACCGTTCCCTCCGCTTCTGTTCACATACGTAATATCACCCACACATTTGCCTTACTCCGTGATACTCTTCTCCACTCTCAACAACGATACAAAGCCTTCGCAGACAGACATCGTTCGGATGCTCCTGTGTACAAACCGGGCGACAAGGTGTGGCTATCCACCAAACACCTAAAACTCTCCTGTCCCACGAAGAAACTGGGTCCTCGATTCCTTGGTCCTTTCCCCATCATCGAGGTTATATCTCCTCTGGTCATGAGATTACGCTTACCTGCATCTATGAGGATCCACCCGGTGTTTCATGTCTCCTTGCTCAAACCGTGGGTGGCTAACCTTTTTCCAGGTAGACAGGGGTCTCCCCCAGATCCGGTTTTGGTCGATGGTATGGAAGAGTATGAAGTGGAAGAGGTGCTTGATTCTCGCCTTCATCGTGGTCGGCTTCAATATCTCATACACTGGAAAGGATATGGGGAGAGCGACAGATCTTGGGAACCGGCTGCACTTGTTCACGCTGATGAGTTGGTCCATGCCTTTCATGATCGTCATCCCAATCGTCCTGGCCAGTGGCGAGCCCGGAGGTCTCGCTTTGGGAGGGGGAACTGTCAGGTTCTTCCCCGCAGCAGCTCCCCTGAGTACAACCTCTCTCCCAGCCGAGATCCGTCACACGCGCTTGCCAGCGCGTCCACGTCATCACGTGACCTGTCTCCATGGAGGCGCGCGCCCGATGACGTCACGCACGTCGCGTACCCGCGAGGCGCGGAAGATTTAAAAGCCAGAATCACTAAGCAAACAGTGCTTGGTGATTCTCGTGTATTCGATAGCCTAGCGTTTCCTCATTATTGATTGTTACTGAACCTGGATTTCCTGACTACCCTTCTGCCTGCCTGTGCCCCTTGATACCTGGACTGTTTCTCGTTATTCTGATTCTCTGGTAACCTGACCCCGGCTTGTCTCTCGTTTTGCTACTTCTCTATTGCCCCTGATCTTGGACTGTTTTCGTTTTGCTTATTGTCAGTGTGGATTACAACTGCTGCAAGTTCCTGCATTTAACCCCTGTCAGTGTGGATTACAACTGCTGCAAGTTCCTGCATTTAACCCCTGTCAGTGTGGACTACAACTGTTGCAAGTTCCTGCATTTAACCCCTGTCAATAAAAATATCTGTATTGTACCATCCTGCATTTTTGGTCTTCATCCAGTATAACTCTCCTCACAGACTGCCAGGCACACTGACAGGCAGTGGGGATGCTCTCCTGAACATCCCCACTGACTGGTCAGATCAATATTAACTCTATATTGATCTGACCAGTTATGATCTGCCTCCCTCTCCTCACATTTTTTTTAGTGAGGGAGAGAGACAGATCAAAGTTCTAAAAGTAAAAAAAAACAATAAACACACAACACACAAATATTAAAACAATAAAAAAAAATGTATTAAAGCAATTCCCTGCGTTTAACCCCTTCCCTGCCACTGATCTTGCATAAGCAGTGATCGTGCACATCAGCGCATTTATTTTTGCCGTTTGTGCATTTTTTAGGGGTTCATTTTTTTTGTACTGTAATTTATTACAGTACTAAAAAGGCTCTTCTAAGAGTTATTAACCCCTTCTTTGCCGTCGATCACTGCTTACGCAATGATATTGACGCCAAAGCAATTTTTATCTGTCTTCATATTTTTATTTTATTTTTTTTACACATACCCGCTAGGGGATTACATGTAAAGTAAAAATATTTGAGTTTTTTTTTTTTAAGCTGCCTGAGCGCATAGCGATCAGTAACAGCGAATTAGTGGCAAAGGCGGTTTGGTGATTTCTCAATTAAGCTCACCATTCGCCCTGGTCAGATCAAAATTGGTCGGATCAATATTCACAAATATTGATCTGCCTCCCTCTACTCACTTACATTTTTGTGACAGAAAGAGACAGATCAGTATTAGTGATATAAAATAACATTTTATAAAATTGTCAGGTTTTATGAAAGTCTTTCACTGTGTATTAACCCCTTCCCTGCCATTCATCACTGTGTAAGCAGTAATCTTGCACAGCAACAGTATGTTTTTCTGTCTGCACTGTTTTATGGATTAATTTCTTTGTACTGTAATGTATTACAGTACTAGATAGGCTCTTCTAAGAGCTATTAACCCCTTCTTTGCTCGAGATCACTGCTTACGCACTGATTCTGAGGCCGCGGACTCAGGGTTCGATTTTGACCCTATTCAGCTTTCTGATACATCATCTAGCGATGTATCGGTGGCTGCTGAGCCCTTGCCACAAGTAGTGATGGGGGTCTACCGATAAAAAAATATATGGTTTGGTGGGGGTAAATTACATTGGCTGGCTTCAAAGATATATCCCATAAAGGACACGTACGCAGGTTGACTACATGTCAAAATTCCATTGGAATTTTGAGATGCGCATCTCACAAATGTTGCCTTCTAGCCAAAAACAAACCAACAAACCTATGCATGGGTGCTATCCCTGTACTCGGGAGATGTTGCTGAACACATATTGGGTTGTTGTTTGGCAGTGACATATACCAGAATCTGTGAATTCATGCCTGAAGTACAATGCATGTGGAAAAAAACCTCCCAAAAAAGTACTACCACAAACTTTTACAAAGGCTGGTGGTAGAATTAGTACCTATACAGTATTAAAATACCACCATTTGAAATACCTTAGGATGTCTATTTTCCAAAAATATATGGTTTGATGGGGTAAAATTCATTGGACGGCTTCAAAAATGTTCCAAATGGAACATGGGCGCAGGCTGACTACATGTCAAAATTCCAGGTTGGAATTGCGCACCCCCTAAATGTGGAATTTTAGACCCAATACAAACCAACAAACCTATGCATGGGGGGTATCCCTGTACTCAGGAGATGTTGCTGAACACATATTGAGGTGTTGGTTGGCAGTGGCAAATACCAGAATCTGAAAATTCCTGCCTGAACTACAATGTGTGTGGGGAAAAAATGACATCCCAACCCTTTGACATAGGTTGGTGGTAGAATTAGCACTTGGAAAGTGTTAAAATACCACAATTTTAAAAACCCTAGGATGTCTAGTTTTCCAAAATATATGGTTTTATGGGGTAAAATACTTTGACAGGCTTCAAAAGTGTCCCAAATGGAACATGGGCGCAGGCTGACTACATGTCAAAATTCCAAGTTGGAAATGCACCCCCCCTAAACATGGCCTTTTAGCCCCCAAATAATCTAACTAACCTACACATGGGTGGTATCCCTGTACTCAGGAGATGTTGCTGAACACATATTAATGTGTTTTGTGGCACTGACACATAATAGGATCTATGAATTCATGCCCGATGTACAATGAATGTGAAAAACAAATTACTATCCATAACATTGACATAGGCTGGTGGTAGAATTAGTGCATGGAAAGTGTTAAAATACTACCATTTGAAATACCCTAGGGTGTCTAGTCTTCAAAAATATATGGTTTTGTGGGATAGAATACACTTTTTGGCTTCAAAAATGTCCCAAATGGGACATCGGCGCAGGTTTTCTGCACGTCAGAATTCCAAGTTGGAAAACCAAAAAGCGCACCTCTCAAATGTGGCCTTTTAACCCCCAAATAACCTAACCAACCTATACATGGGTGGTATCCCTGTACTCAGGAGATGTTGCTAAACACATATTGAGGTGTTGTTTGGCACTGACATATAACAGGATCTGTGAATTCATGCCCAAAGTACTATGTATGT
Organism: Pelodytes ibericus; assembly: GCA_036172795.1. NCBI lineage: Eukaryota > Metazoa > Chordata > Amphibia > Anura > Pelodytidae > Pelodytes > Pelodytes ibericus. The sequence goes on along the minus strand of CM069865.1, from coordinate 47,305,046 downwards.
GAAAAAAAATTACTATCCATAACATTGACATAGGCTGGCAGTATAATTAGTGCATGGAAAGTGTTAAAATACTACCATTTGAAATACCCTAGGGTGTCTAGTTTTCAAAAATATATGGTTTTGTGGGATAGAATACACTTTTTGGCTTCAAAAATGTCCCAAATGGGACATGGGAGCAGGTTTTCTGCACGTCAGAATTCCAAGTTGGAAAACCAAAAAGCGCACCTCTCAAATGTGGCCTTTTAACCCCCAAATAACCTAACCAACCTATACATGGGGGGTATCCCTGTACTCAGGAGATGTTGCTAAACACATATTGAGGTGTTGTTTGGCACTGACATATAACAGGATCTGTGAATTCATGCCCAAAGTACTATGTATGTGAAAAAAAATTACTATCCATAACATTGACATAGGCTGGTAGTATAATTAGTGCATGGAAAGTGTTAAAATACTACCATTTGAAATACCCTAGGGTGTCTAGTTTAAAAATATATATGGTTTTGTGGGGTAGAATACACTTTCTGGCTTCAAAAATGTCCCAAATGGGACATGGGCACAAGTTTTCTGCATGTCAGAATTCCAAGTTGGAAAACCAAAATGCGCACCCCCTAAATGTGGCCTTTTAGCCCCAAAACAAACCAACAAACCTATGCATGGGTGGTATCCCTGTACTCAGGAGATGTTGCTGAACACATATTGAGGTGTTATTTGGAAATATCCCTTCACATTTTAAGGTAATGTTTACCTAAATTGCAATATATGTGAAAAATTAAAAAAAAAGATTTGTTGCTGCAAACTTTGGCATAGATTGGTGGTAAAATGGCTACATGAAATGTGTCAAAATACCCCAAGTTAAATGCCCTGAGTTGTCTAGTTTTCAAAAATATGTACATGTTGGGGGTCATTCATGGATTTAGTACAGAAATCAGTGTTACAATGTCACTATCGCTAATTTTGAAAGAAAGGATTTTAAAATAGCTTTGCACCACTTATAGTTCTGGCCCTGTAACATGAATAAAAAAGCACAAAAACATAAAAACATGGGCTATTTCTGAACTCAGGACATATATTAGAAACTTTTTAGCAGTGTTTTTTTGTTGTCTCTTGTACATGAGTATACGATTTTTCAAATAAAAGTCATTAAAAAAGTATTTTTTCAATTTTTTTGCCATATTTTATTATTTTTTTTACATCAAATTATATGCTATTATCAAAATAATGGTATCAAAAGAAAGCCCTTCTTATAACGATAAAAACAATATATAGTTTGTGCGGGTACACTAAATGAGACAGAAATAAATTACAGCAAAACACAAACACCTCAGAAATGTTAAAACAGCCCATGTCACCAAGCGTCGGACAAGCCAAAAAAGTCATGTCACTAAGGGGTTAAATGGCAAAAGAGAGGGCTCATTGTTGGTACACACAAAACTCACAATTCCATATACAAAAAATGACATTGATCACACAGGCAAAATGTGCTATTTAGGAAATGATTGTTACTGCTGGTATTCAAAAAATCACAGTCCAATGTACAAAAAGGGAAAGATCTCACCAGAGCTAGATCACTTAGCAGGAGTTGCCAAAAATGTGGTAAAGGGGTGCCAAAAAGAGAGTCCTTGTATTTGCATGCACATGGGTGCTCTCCCAAGTCTTCTATTTTCATGAAGAATACATAAATCAGGGTACATCCCTGGGTAGCCAAAGTCAGGGCCCCCATCAGAAATTTCAGGGCCACTTATTGAAAAATATTTCTGCCCCACCAATATCTCCGTCTTGCCCCCTACCCTCCCAAAGTCATTTTACCTATCATGACAATTATTTAAATGCGTGGGATATGCCCCATCACCCACACAGGATTTGCTACTGCCCCCCAGGACATGCCACTGCTTTCCCATTAATTTGCCACAGACAGTTTTCCCATTATTTCACTCTTTGCCCATTAATATGCCACAACCAGCATTCCCATTAATATACTGCAACCAGTTTGCCCATTAATAAAAGTCACTTTATACCCATTAATATGCCACAACCAGTATCCCGATTAATATGCCACTCTATACGCATTAATATGCCACAGCCGGTTTCAACCCCTCCTCTCCCTTCCCCAGTATTCACCTTTGCGAGAGACAGCAGCCTTCCCTGCTGCCTTCGCGCTACCCGCACTCTGATCTGACTGAGCACCGGAAGGTCACGTGACCCTGGTGCTCTGACATCAGATCAGTGCACGCATAGAGCGAGAGAGGCAGCATGGAAGCATGATCTCCCCAGCCAGTGTCTCTGTCGGCATGCGTGCTTTTTCTTTTTTGTTACATTTTTCATTTTCATTTTCATTTTAAATGGCTGGGGTACAGCCGGTGACAGGTGTATTGCCCATCACCACCTGCTGGCGGCCCTGGGCACAGGTAGCAGAGCTGTAGGGAGTGTGCTTTTCTTTTGCCATTTAAATACATTTGAACACATTATGCCTCTAGCTAGGGTGTGATACCTATAACTGGAGCATCCTGACACATGGGTGTCCACCATCGGAGAGGCGGCGTACAGTTTAACCTGCCTAGATCCCGGCGAGCCTTCATGCAGAAATTGCATACATGTTTATGTCATCGCTCCTTCCCCCAGAGATTTTATTTTCCGAATTGTATCATTTTATTCGCCCAGAAATGTATTTTAACTAGATGGCTTGATTTTGTGTCCCCCCTCACTGACATTTTGAAAAGCTAAGATACATCAATTTATGCTGAATGAGTGGACAACTGTGAAAGCTAACAAAGAACATGCTGGTGCAAGATTCTAATATACTTTTATTAAAACCATTTATTTTGCTGGTAGATAATCATAAGAGGAAAACATTCAGAAATTCTTCATTCGTAAGAGGTGTGCTTTTTTCCAAGTGACCTGCTGTTTTTTAAGTGACCAGCTCCTGCATTCACAGCAGCTGAGAGCAGTATCATATAGTGATTTGGAGTTCTTAGATTAACCACAGAGCTTTCTCACAGTAAACGTGGGCTTTTTTGCTGTTTATTTTTATTGCATTTTTTTGTTAATTTTAAAATGTTCTTTTGTATAAAAAAAAAAAAACTATTTATTTTTTCTTGTAATTTAATGCAGGAATTATTTTAACTGCCAATAACAGGATTTACTTATATATAAATTTATGATAACGCTGAAATGAAAAAAAAAAAAATAACATAACCACCTTGAACATCATGCAGTGTTGTGAATAACATCCCTAAAAGCATTAAATATACATAGTTGTGCGTGATTATCTCCCCAGCGGCAAATAATTGTGTACGCATTGCTTATATTATATTCTCTCTCATTTCTTTCTTTTAATTCTTTATTTTTGTATTTATATATTACATTTAATTTAGTACTCTGACTTTGAATTGGATAGGAAAGCTACAAAAGTAGGCAAATGAGATTCTCGCCTGAAAACTAGAAAAGAGATATTTTCTTCTTGCCTATTTAAACATAATTTTTATGACGTGTGGCGAACCCAACATCTAACTCAGAAAGACTACACATTTTTTTTCGAAGGTCCACCTATCCTATTCATGAATAGATTATTTCCTTGTGATGGGCCCCATGCTGGACAGATGTGTTTCCTCCAGCATCGGACACATCACATGGTCAGATCATGCACCAGTCTTTTTGGTAATAGGGTCGGATCAGGCATACATAGTACGTAATAAATTAAGGCTAAAGAAGCAGATTCTGTGTACTCCAGAAAGTAGACAGGAATTGCTAGATCAGGCTAAAAGCTATCTGGAAGAGAACGATACGTTTGACATTTCTGAACAGACATTATGGTGTGCATTGAAATGTGTAATGAGAGGGTACTTAATTAAAAAGGGTTCGTGGCTTAAGAAGCAGAGGGGGAAAAAACTGGCGGACCTATATGCTACACTAGCATTATTGGAGACAGAACATAAACTTAACCCTAACCGTGAAATCACTGAGAAAATTAGGGAGTTACAAAAACAGATAGTACAGAAGACTAAAAATGAATACTGATTATATGCTGTCACGTCTGAAAAGTAAGGGGTATTACAGCAATAATAAAGTAGGGAAAGAGCTGACTAAAAAAATCAAAAGGATGAATGCATGTAATAGGATAAATAAAATAATTTATGAAGGTCGAACTTGTATTACGCCAGTACAGATAGCAGAATCCTTTAAAAAATACTACGAATCCTTATACAATTTACCACAGTCTAACTCCTCTACTACAGATATCACGGAATTTCTCGAGGCATTAAAACTTCCAAGACTCACCAGGGATAAAGTGGCCAATCTAAATCGACCAATAACAATTACGGAACTTAATAATACCATCAAAGATTTTAAAAAAGGGAAGGCCCCTGGGCATGATGGGTTCTCAACTATTTTCTACTAAACCTTAAACCCAGTTATTTCTCCTGTTTTGTTTTGATTTCCCCGAGTAAAGTGTTCCCACCAGAAATGTTGGAGGCCTCTATATCTCCCATTCCGAAGCCAGGGAAGGATCCAACTTTTGTGACCAATTATAGACCTAATTCTCTGATCAATCTGGATGTCAAGATTTATTCAAAGATCTTGGCGAATAGATTGAAGAAGTTAATCATGGATCTTGCACATCTAGATCAGTCCAGTTTTGTTCCGGGTAGATTAGGGGTAGATAACATCCGCAGGATTCTCAGCATAATGGAAGTATTATATCAGAGGAAGTCTCCAGCGATCATAATAGCGTTGGACGCAGAGAAAGCTTTTGATAGGGTCGACTGGAGATTGATGTTTAGCATTGAGGGCGCCTTCTTTGATTTAATAATGGCTTTGTATTCATGCCCGCAAGTGAAAATAGTGGGTCCTTCCCTGGCTTCTGATCTATTTTCTATTAATAACAGAACCCACCAGGGATGCCCGCTAGCCCCAATCTTGTATGCCTTGACCACTGAACCCCTAGCTGAATATGTACGCCAGTCCCAACGAGTAAAGGGTATTCAGATTGGAAAGCAAATGCACTCCATAATACTATATGCGGACAATGTACTTTTAACATTATCAGATCCAGATACATAGTTTCCTGCTTTACTTGAATATATTGATCGATATGGCATACTATCTAATTATAGCATAAATATTTCCAAAACACAGATTATACCCCTTTTTCTAAAACCTGCTCAATTCGATCTCTTACAGAAACTGGGGGGGGGGGGGGGGGGGGAGTGGAGTTAACCCCCAAGTTGGAGGAACTGGTTGGATCAAACTATTCTTCCTTGCTTATCGAGCTACAAAAGGACATCTCGCAATGGGCAAGGGTAGAACTCTCCTGGCTCGGGCGGATAAATATTCTTAAATCTTATATCCTCCCGAAACTAATCTATTTATTTAGAGCTATTCCCTATAAAGTCTCCATGGGGATTATAAGGGAATTTGAACTGCTCTTCTCTAAATTTGTTTGGGCAACAAAAAATCCCAGAATACCTAGCCAGACTTTAAAATCTTCTCTGAGCAAAGGGGGTCTGGGATACCCAGACCTCTGAAAAAAATTATGATAGCTGTCAAATAGCTCACATAAAAGCCTGGAACCAAACAGGTAATAACGATCCCCTATGGATAAATATAGAAAGATCACAATGCAATATAGCTGATCTATCCTTACTATGGTGGTTACCAAGTGGGGTTTAATATTACAGTCACAATAGTAAGGGATATTATGTCAATGCTCTATAGATTCAAAAAATCAAGACCTAATGCTCTTTCTGTGCTGGCTCCGCTTCAGGTCAAATCACTATGCATCCCTGACCTGAATCTAACGACAGCTATAGGGGGGGGGGTTAAAACAATAGGTGAGTTATATTCTGAGGATTCCCTAATTCTATTCCCGATTTTAAGACAAAAATTACCCCCCCCCCCACCCCCCACAAATCAACTCTTTAGTTATCTTAGGATAAAACATCTTCTCAACGTATACCTGCCTATAAACCATACAGAATGGGAGACCTTTCTCTCTCAGCCGGTAAAAAGAAATATGATCTATGTGACATTAAAGTTCCTAGAGACCAATATACTAGAAAGGAAGGCTCCAGCGGTAGTACAGTGGGAAAATGTGCATTTCCTTCCCTTACCCAGAGTAGTGTGGTGTATGGAAAGATACAAGGAAGGCAGTACACTGTGCTAATATTCAGGAACAATACTATAAATTAACTCATAGGTGGTATCTGGTTCCTACATGACTGGTTAAGTTTACAGCGGAAGGGAACGATTTATGGTGGAGATGTCTTAAGACTCAAGAATCTCAGCTCCACACTTGGTGGGGATGCGACCTTCTAGACGTATACAAAAAGAAGCTGGAAAATATATTTGATATTCTGTCTGCTTGTAAAAACGACCTAAAACCCCAGACATTTTCATTTAATTTGGACCTACCAACTAGCGACAGATATAAGAAAATACTATGTATCAATATCCTCTCCGCCTTCAGGATCTGTCTCTCTAGATATTGGAGGAAAACTGATACCCCGACGTGGAGCAAAATAAGAGACCAGATTGAGTTTCAAGCCTCCTCGGAAAAATACTTCTTCGGAAATACCAATAAAAATAAATCTAAATATGATAGAATCTGGGCAGATTGGGCACTAATCCTGGACTAAAGAATAAGGATAGGTGTCAGGGCCTTTACCAGGTCAAGTAGGAGTTTAAGCGCAGGGATAGTGGAGGTGTCTGGTTGCATGTTAAATATAGTGCAAAGGGAGAACAGATAAAGAAACAGAGCTAGGTATTGGAATAAAGACTGAAGGAGAGACAAAAGCGAATTTAGCAAAGAACTGCAGAATAGGAAAAGGGTATGAGTAGGAACTGCAGTAAGAACAAAGAGCTATAGCAGGAACTGTAGATAAAGCAAAGGTAGGGGTGGAGGGAGATAAACAATGGGAGAGGCCAGAGGCAAGGGTTAAGGCCAGAGGCAAGGGTAGCTAAGCAGGAACACTCGAGAGGGGGTGAGGTCAGAGATTGGTAGCTAAGCAGGAACACCCGAGAGGGGGTGAGGCCAGAGGTAAGGGTAGCTAAGCAGGAACACACGAGAGGGGGTGAGGTCAGAGGTTGGTAGCTAAGCAGAAACACCCGAGAGGGGGTGAGGTCAGAGAAGGCTAGCTAAGCAGTAAGGAACAACCTAGTGAGGGTGAGAAATGAGAAGGGTAGCTTTAAGGGAATAACTTAGCCGAAGAGATCTTGATGTACTCAGAGGGTCTCAGGAGATGCTGAAAATCATCTACTGAGATGGTTGAGCCACTCAGGTTCAGATTCCCAGTTCCTGGACAGGGTCACAATACAAATGGGCTTTAAGGAGAGTATCAGGAACAGAAGCAGCAGCTCTCATAAATCAGGCATCCAACTTCAATGCAAAAGCACTGTTTGCCAGAAACTGCAGCTATTTAACCTGGGTGTGAGCAAAAGGTAACGAGCGCACCTGACACCAAACAGAGGGGAAGGAATACAAGCAAAGTAAGGTAGGGAGACCTCTAGAGGAGGCAGGAGGAATATAAGCACATAAATAATGACTTTAAAATGCATGAGTCAGAAGGTCAGTGTTGTACCCTGACAAAAGGAATTATCCATGTAGGTAATGGGAACCTCTGGGGATTGATGACAGAAGGGAAATGTTGAAGCGCCGAGCCTCTGTCCGGACAGTCCACGTCCGCCCACCCGCCCCTCCTATTCTGGAGTAAGGTTACCACTGGTGTGTGTGAGGAATGTAATTATGAATGTGAATGGATGGTTAAAGTAGGAATTTATGTACTTATATCGGGTGTGTAGTTTTTTTCTTTTCTCTTTTTTTTCTTTCTGGTATGACTATAAAACAATTTGTTATGATACTATTTAACGGCAGATCCAATGCATTTTTTTATATGATCTTACGCCGCTGCACTCTGTAAGCTTAAACGCATGGCGATATACGAAACCACTTTATACCCTTTTGTACTTTACGTGTGTTTTAATATATATATATATTTTTTTATTTTTTAGTGTACTCCAATCAAATTATTACTTCATTATTTATGCAAGTGCTCCAGTTCACTTGTTTTTTTCACTTGAACCCCTTCGCGACAATGGACGTGTCAGGCACGTTATGTCGGGAACTCAGTTCCTGACAATGGACGTGCCTGGCACGTCCTGCAGTGAGTCAAGCACCGCTTTTATGGTGCTGGTCTATTGCCTTGATGTTGAGGCAATAGCCAGCACCAAAATGTCTTTTCTGGGGTACCCACGATTGCCCCACGGAGCCATCGTGGGTTCCATATTGACGGAGCAGCATGCTCCGTCAATATGGCTATGCCCTCTGGTGGTCTGAGCTTCGGAAATGAAAGTAAATTCACTTCCACCACTCTGAATATGCTACTTGACTGCCCCTAGATGTAGCCAAGCAGCATAGCAATGTAAAAAAAAAAAAATGTAATTAGCTAAAAACTGGTTTTATGGTTAGATTAGCCTATAGGGTTAAAATTAAATAATTTTTAGCATAATGGATAGGGTTTAATTAAATTAAAATTAAAATATATTAAGGGTTAGAGTTGGGGTTACATTTAGTGTTAGGGTTACATTTTAGGTTTGGGTCAAAAGGTCAATATAGGAAAAAAACAAAAAACACTTTTTTGTTTTTGCCCCATAACTTGCAGAAAAATACCTAAAAATATGGAAACATGTATATTTTTGAACCCGGGACAACATTTAGAAACTATTTAGATGGGGTCTTTTTTAATGATTGTATTTGTGTAAATTATATTTTAGGTCAAAGTTAGAAAAAGTGTTTTTTTTATGATTTTTTTTGTAGTAAATTATAAGATATGATGAACATAATGGTATCTAATGAAAGCCCTTCTTATGACGATAAAAACAACATATAATTTGTGTGGGTACTGTATGTGAGAAAGAAGAAAATTGCAGCTAAACACAAACACCCCAGAAATGTCAAAACAGCCATTGTCACCAAGGGAAAGTCAAGGTGAAAATGTCTTGTCACTAAGGGGTTAATTGGGGAATAATTGGTTGCCTCCTCATATACTTTTTATTTATATTTTTTATATTCATTGGTAGCACTGTCACTATCACACTTTTTCTTCTTTAGTTTATTGTTGTTTCTGTGTAGCATAGTCAGCTTAGAGTATGTCAATGTGCATTCACTTTCTAAGCCAGCGACTTTAGTTTCCAGAGCCTGCACACTAGTGTGTTTTTCACCCCTCTATTTATTGCATTTTTAGGATATGATTTGCATATACATGTAATAGAGAAATATTCTTGCTTGTACAAGGAAATAGTTTATAAGTAAAATATGTGATTAATTGTAATAAACATCCTTTCTAAACTAACATGTTACTGATTATTTAGTTAGTAAAATGATTTCTATGTTAACTAGTTTAGTTATATCCATCAGGCAAGAAAATAATTGTACCGTGGACTATAAAATGTAATAAAGAAATGCAGATACTATAAAAGTTATACTCTTCACTATAGGTGGATTGATCATTGCTTATCAACTAATATGTCCATCTAATTTCTATAATCGCCAGGCACCTGCAAAACCTCTTAAGAGGTTGAATTATCAGGTATGAAGGTCACAAACATATACCATTATAGTGTAGTATGGTGCCCTCCTATAGTCACATATAATAACACCATTTCAAAATATTAATACAGGGCACTGTGATGGGTGGTGAATTCACATTTAGTATTTACATCCAATTTTTATATATAATCGTCAGGCTCCTGTGAAACATCCTAGGGATTAAATTATCAGATATCAAGTGCAGTAACATATAACATTATAGTATCCTGGGTTAACAGTGCCCTCTAGTGGTCACATTTAATAATGATATTTTAACATTTTAAAATGTTGGAAGGTAAATTGAATAGAGAGAGAATCAGTATTTAGGAGAGTTGTAGAAAAAAACTAAGAAAAAGGGCACAAGTGTAGGAGTAATAAAGGCTGGAAAATAATAAAGGGAGAAAATATATGGATATTGAGAGGGCAAAAATGATAGGAGTGCAGCAACATCCACCAACAAGTGTACTCCCTTACATGCCCAAAGAGGTTTCAGAAGTTGCAGAGCACTCCTCAACACTGGACCTTAACCATGAGCTACAGAGTGAAGTCACATGCTTTGCTCATATAGTGCTGTTAATTAAATCAATTAAATTGATACAATATAATTTGGGCATGAGTTCTCTTAACAACAAAGAAATAAGTGAACATTTAAAATGACACAAATAGTACTGAAAGAAAAGAAACAAAATGCAGTGCAAAAAGAAAACTATACAAATGGAACTGTCAATTTAAACATGAAATTATAAACAAGAGAGAATAAAAATATACAAAGTTGTGAGCTCACATTCTTTATGCAACCTTAAACATCCCCTTCCTCATATCAATGATGCACACAAATGAAGTGTAAACTGCTATTTTGATAATTATTTAGTATATGAGATACATAAACCCAAGATGTCGCTATAAAAATATATATATAATAAAGTCTTATTTGTGGAGGTAGATATTAACGTCATGTTTAGAATTTATGCCTTTGGGAAAACAAGTTTGGAAAGAATATCCCCTTAGTGACAAGACATTTTCACCTTGACTTTCCTTTGGTGACAATGGCTGTGTTGACATTTCTGGGGTGTTTGTGTTTAGCTGCAATTTTCTTATTTCTCACATACTGTACCCACACAAATTATATGTTTTTATAGTCATAAGAAGGGCTTTCATTAGATACCATTATGTTCATCATATCTTATAATTAAAAAAATAATAATCATAAAATATGATGAAAATTAAAAAAAAAAAAAAAAACACTTTTTCTAAATCTTACCTAAAATATAATTTACACAAATACAATCATTAAAAAAGACCCCATCTAAATAGTTTCTAAATGTTGTCCCGAGTTCAGAAATATGCATGTTTCCATATTTTTAGGTATTTTTTGCGAGTTAAGGGGCAAAAACCAAAAATAGTGTTTTTTTCCTATATTGACCTTTTGACCCCAACCCGAACCCAAAATTTAACCCTAACACTAAATGTAACCCCAACTCTAACCCTTATGCTATCCTTTAATATATTTTGTTTAATTTTAACCCTTTCCCTTATGCTAAAAATTATTAAATTTTAACCCTATAGGCTAATCTAACTATATAACCAGTTTTAAGCTAATTAAATATTTATTTTTAATTTTTTTACATTGATATGCTGCTTGGCTTCCTCTAGGGGCAGTCAAGCAGCATATTCAGAGCGACGGAAGGAATTTACTTTCACTTCCGAAGCTCAGACCACCAGAGGGCATAGCCATATTGACGGAGCATGCTCCTCCGTCAATATGGCTCCCACGATCGCTCCGTGGGGCAATCGTGGGTGCCCCAGAAAATAAATTTTGGTGCTGGCTATTGCTAACATGAGATACAATACATCACATAATCAGTGTTACAATTATAAAATGTATTACCTTATATGTTTTGTTGGTAGCTGTCAATATGAATGTGTTCCCCAGAAGAACAAGATTGTAACCTTTGCACATTAGTGCTCCGCAATGAAACGTACCCTCAACAATGTGCCAGAAAGTTTTATTTTTATTTTCAGGCAAATAACCCATAGACAGTATATTACCTAAAGATTCAGCCTTTCTTGGTACACTTGTAATTTTATTTTAACAATATGTTTTATATTCTGCATCTAAACTTAAATCTGTAAGATGTTTATTTATTATGTGAATTATGTCATTGAAAACAACACTATAATCTGTGCAGAAGTTTAATTTGTTTTAATCCCATTCCTCTGCTCAATTATTCTTTAAATTAGATTTATTAATCATTTTAATTAAATATTTTCCATATGTTATGTATGTTGTTTTTGTTTTGTTTGTGCCCATGTTGGGCTTTCTATATAATGTGATCCTGTATACTGTAACTATGTTTCCTGGATAACCTCACAAAAAAATATAAAACCTTTTCATTTTATGGTGGGAGTATCCCTTTAACATCTAATGTCCAGAGATTATAAAGGGATGCCTATTCTCAGCTACACTAGCTAGAGAGAGAGTACATTTCCATTTATTTTACCAGGTTAGAAGGAAAACATAAATATCAAGTGGGATTGTGTGCTATAAGAAATCTTATAGGAATTACATCCTGTGATATAAGCAGAGAAAAAAATCTATTGTTTAATTATAGGTGCATTTACGTGGCAACTTTTATACCAGGCTCCATAAAATCTAGAGGCATCTTATGGTTAAAAGAGTAACTGCATAGTAGATTACTATATGCATTTTTTATACTGCTACATAAATGCTTAATTCATATTTAAATTCTTCACATCTATCATAAGTCATGTATGTAAATTATGGTTAACATATATTGATACTGTATTTTGTTGTTATATCACTTATTTTTATGATTTATTATTATTTCATTCCATAAATTGCATATTAATATTTGTATTAACATTGTTTCATTCTATTACTTTTGTAAAAATGTCCTCAACCTCTCAATATATTACAAATTCTTTGTTTGGTATTTTTGGTCAGATCCATTTAGGAATCATATCCATTTTTCATATTTTTGCCGATTCATAATTAATAACACATATTCATATTTTTATGGTTCTTATTATTCAATACACCCGTGGAGCCTACTGCAGAACTTATGGTCAGTTTAACGCTTGAGGCGCAATTTTGATGATGATCACACTTTTGACAATAAGGCAACGGAGCTTAGAAATGCTTTCTTCTGCAGGGGCTATGACACTGACAATGTGAGCAGTTGTGCTGGTAAGGCACACACAAAAAAATAGGAGAGATCTAGTTGCTGGGGACTGGTTTGTTAAAAATAAAGTAACTGGCTGCCTTGCTTGACCATATATTCTAGCAAATCATCTGCTATACAATAAATCATCAATATCAACTGTCACTTACTTCAAAAGGATAAGAAGAACCTAGTTAAGGAGAGTCTTATGATGATCTATATCATAGCCACGAATTTGAAAGAGATTCCAAAGATCCCCCTGTTACTGACAGAGGATGGTTAAAATCGGTTTATGGGATGTACCCACGTGGTCGCTGCATCAATTGCAGTGGGGTTATAATATACAAGCAGTTCACATACCTAAGGAAGGGCACTAAATATGACATTTAAGCATACATAAATTTTGAGGTTTATCTGCTGTAATATCCATGTGGGCAATGCTACTTTGGTGAGACCACACTCCCCTTAATGGTTCGAATTAGGGAGACACTTCAGGGAAGCAATATACAAATTCTTAACGTAAATATTTACAAATTTAAATATTTTCGTTTTTTAAAAAGACCTAGCTCAGATGAAAAAATATTGGAGATTTAGTCACATTATATGGCCATATTTTGCTTAACCCACCACTACACCAAAGTACTCCAAACTGGTGAGTCCTATCTATATAGCTTACTTACATAGCATGTATTGCAATGTATGAATTTAGGTCACTCCGGTGGTGCTCTATATGCAGGGCCGGCCTTAAGTGTCCCAGCGCCCTGTGCGGGCTTCCCCCGCGGTGCCCCCCGTCTCCCCCCCCCCTATGTATGTGTCCCTTCCCTCTTCCTTGCCACGTCTGTCTCGCTCTAACTCCCCCATACCTGTTTTCTCTCTCTCCCTCTGTTCTGTCTCTCTCCCCCCTGTTCTGTCTCTCCTCCCCCTGTTCGGTCCCCCCCCCGTTGTCTCTCCCCCCCAGACACCCGTGTTCTGTCTCTTCCCCCCCCAGACACCCGTGTTCTGTCTCTCTCTCCCCCCCCCGTTCTGTCTCTCTCCCCCTCCTCCTGTTCTGTCTCTCTCTCCCCCTGTTCTGTCTGTCTCTCTCTCCCCCTGTTCTGTCTGTCTCTCTCTCCCCTTGTTCTGTCTGTCTCTCTCTCTCTCCCCCTGTTGTCTGTCTCTCTCTCCCCTTGTTCTGTATGTCTCTCTCTCTCCCCCTGTTCTGTCTCTCACTTCCCCCATTCTGTCTCTCTCCCCCCATTCTGTCTCTCTCTTTCTCTCTCCCCCCCCTGTTCTGTCTCTCCTCCCCCCACCTTGTTCTGTCTGACTCTCTCTCTCCTTGTTCTGTCTGTCTCTCCCCCTCCCCCTGTTCTGTCTGTCTCTCTCTCCCCTTGTTCGGTCTGCCTCTTCCCCCCCCCTCCCCCCTCCCCCCTCCCCCCCCTTGCCTGCAAATGTTGATCAGGGAGGGCTGAGCGGTGTAGCACCGCCCCCACCCTGTGAAACAGAGCAGCGTCTGCTTCACGGGGAGCTGTGGGCAGCAAAAGAAAGTGCTGCTCGGCTCCCCATGCTTAATGCAGGCATGGGGAGCCGAGCAGCACTTTCTTTTGCTGCATGCAGCTCCCCGTGATGCAGGAGCTTCTCTGCTTCACAGGGTGGGGGCGGAGCTACACCGCTCAGCCGGTTAGCTCCGCCCCCTCCCCGACACAGCAGAGCATGCCGAGCAGAGGGCTGGTGAGGGGGGATCTTTTGATCTCCCCCACCCAGTGCCTCTACCGGCTTTTTTTTTTTTTTACTTTTTTTTTAGTTGGCGTGCGGCGCCCCCTGGGTCGCACACCCCTAAGGCCGGCCCTGTCTATATGACATATGCCGGTTCTGAGGTGCTGTCCAAATAATAGTTCTTGCACTTCAGGGAAGGCTACATAATATCACAACTAAGATTTAAGGGCAACTAAACGATTAGTGGTCATATTGAGGGAATATCTAGGGAGCCCTTCTTAGAGAGAAGAGAGATGTACTGGATTTCCCAGCTTCAAACCTTGTCTCCTTGGTGGTTTAATGAGGAAAATTACATTATTGTATTTTCATCAAAGGTTAATCCCTCATTTCATAGATGTCCTACTTCTGCCTAGTTTCTTAAACCAATGGGATCTCACTGGTTTGATTTTATATTCAGGTACAAGTTTGACACCTCTACCTACTGTAGACAGAATTGTTTTTATACATTTGTTTCATCCTATTTTATTGCACCAATTATATGTTATATGCTTTGTTTTCTAGTATGAGATGCCTGCGGATGCTCCTACAACACCACAGTACCTGCATTCCATATAGCGTGCTTCACACAGAGTTGTAGTAAAAAGGTTTGTTATGGCAATGGATACACAATCGGCATCACTCATGCACACATTTTCAGACTCTTCATGCCGTTAAAATTACAACATTTAATTTACAAATTAGTTACTTTACTACTTAGAGGTCTGGATAAACTAAACTTCAGTGCCCTTTTCTGAATGGATTAGTTCATAAACATATATATCCATTTTCATTTGTTCTTTTTTTAAGAAAATTATTCTCATAGAAATATATTTTTTGGATAAATAATATTGATTGTTTGAGATTGTGTATTTATGATGCACCTTTGTTGCTCTCACATGGTGTATTTGATTAACTCCTTTAATGACCATGCTATTTTAACCATGTTGTACTTGTGAGCACGGCTCTCTACCTCATGTATCAGTCTGTCCCTGGTCATCTAACGTAGTAGGTAGTTCACCTCTATGAATTTATGTGAAGTAATGTTGTACCTTTTGAGAACAATTAAAATGTTGACATTTTTGTAATGTTTCTGTTAACTATAATTTTGAAGGAAGGAAAGGAGAGGATTTAGCGACAAGACAACCCATATAGTCCAGTAAGAAGTAGTAAAGTAATTTAGTTCACATGTAGAAAGGAGTACAAAACACCCTTTCCAGAGTGGAATGCCTTACACATCGAAAACACGAAATCGTGAAAAACGCAAGTTACAGTGCACTTGTGCTTTCTTCAGATATAAGATGACCATATGTGATACTATACTTTTTCTTTTGTTTCCCGGGATTTACTTGTCATTTGTGTCTGTGTAATAAAATTGTGTAAATATTGTCGCCAACAAATATACAATGAAACCAGAAGTGATGTATTGCAACACCACTGGAAGTCGTCACTTACCAACACAAGGTAAAAGGAAGCTAGTTGAAAGTACTACCTCATTATGCCCTGGACTTTTATGTATTTATAGTCTGCTATATTTGTGTGCTCAATATTCTGTCTGGAGGAAGCTCACATCGATGGGTCTAACATGTTGACGCAAAAGTTGTCCCATCCTATCTCCATTGATGCAAGTCGTTCCTCTATTGATAAACATTAATAGTGTGCCCTGAAAGGGGTTTTATACTAAACCAACACTGGTAATTAAGTCATAAATACTGCAGTCTTAGGTTTAGCTTAAAACTAAGCCATTTTAGTCAATTTCTTTGTCCTGAATATAATGAAAACTGCATTAAGACTGTGCAGATTTATTTATTTACTTATTTATCTATTTTATTTTATTACAAATTTATTTATTTCCTTGCCTGTTTTCCCCTTTGACTTACTTTCCCCTCCCGCCTCAATTTTCAAAAGCCATAAATCACACATTTACAAGAACTTAGTGAAGAAAGATACATTTCTTAGAGACCTCATCAGTCCCATGTTCTTAAATGATATCTACAACTTTGAGGAAGTACAAATCTGAAACAATATTTATAATCATCTACTAAAATATATGTTGGCCCTTGATTAATTTTTTTTTTTTTTAAAACATTCAGTTAAATGGCTTCCACTGTCCTAGACTTAATACTCACACTTTGGCTTTTGGCCTGTGTATAAGGACACACATTTCCTTGGTTTTCTTTTTCCTGCTACTCCACTAACAGTGAGTAGAACACTCACTAATACCTAAACAGCATTTATCATCCATTAAAAAAATAAATAGATAAGGGCAGATTAATCTTGAGTTTCATGTAATGTGTGAATACTATTTACTGTATTTGTATTGAAATGGTCAATGTATTTTAACCCCTTGACGACAAAGGACGTGCCAGGCACATCCTGGGAGAAACTCCCTTAACGACAAAGGACGTGCCTGGCACGTCCTGCGGTGAATGAAGCGGTTTTCGCGATCAATGATCGCGAAAACCACTTTAACGGTGCTGGTCTATTGCCTCGATGTCGAGGCAATAGCCAGCACCAAAATTTCTGCTCTGGGCCACGCACGATCGCCCCACGGAGCATGCTGCTCCGTCAATATGGCTATGCCCTCTGCAGTTCTGAGCTTCGGAAGTGAAAGTAACTTCACTTCCGTCGGTCTGAATATGCTACTTGACTGCCCCTTGTGGTAGTTAAGTAGCATAGCAATGGAAAAAATTTAAAATAAATATTTAATTAATTAAAAACTGGTTATATAGTTAGATTAGCCTATAGGGTTAAAATTAAATAATTTTTAGCATAAGGGATAGGGTTAAAATAAGATTAAAATAAAAACATATTAAGGGATATAATAAGGATTAGAGTTGGGGTTAAATTTAGTGTTAGGGTTACATTTTGGGTTCGGGTTGGGGTCAAAAGGTCAATATAGGAAAAAAACACTATTTTTGTTTTTTGCCCCATAACTCGCAAAAAAAATACCATGCAGTTTACAGCTGGTTGCTGTTTGCTTTTATGTAAGATTTTATATATTTGAATTATGCATATTAAAAGAGTGTTTTACTGAAGAAATATATCTCCTTCCTCCCCTGTCCTATTTCTATATTCATTGGAGCTTCTGGAACATCTGCTTAATCAAGACCCCAGAGGGGCTCCCGGATGCCCAATATACTGAGCAGAATACTGCTCAGTAAGATGTGAGTGAACCCACATATATTTTATTTTGATAAAAAAGCTTGTTTAATATACTACATTATATATTTTTTATATTTCTTTTTCTTCCCTTTGCACAATACGGAGATGATTGCCACTATAAAAGGGTAATTACTAGTGTGTAGTGTTTTGGGAAGCGCACAAATTCACTTATTTGTATTGTTTTTGTTTTCTGTATCAGGAGTGAAGCACTGGTTTTGTCTTTGTGCTGCTACTACTACCACATTAAGGTGCAGTGTGATCTTGTTGGTTGTTAAAAGAATGGGATATTGAGGGGCAAAATACTGGCATATTAAATGGCATATTGAATAGCAAAAATACTGCATATTAAATGGCAAAATATTACTGGCATATTGACCAACTGCTCCCAACCACCCTCCATATTCCACTTGCCCCACCTACCCTCACAAGCATGTTATCCCGGTCTAGTGTGAGATATTGTCGGGGGGGGGGGGGGCAGAAAATTTGTTCAGTAAGGGGCCCTGAAATTCCTGGTGGCGGCCCTGGCTTCTATTGTAGTAGACACTTATATAACACACTTAGGTGTACAATTATAACCATAGGTACCTAAACACACACTAATTTCAGACAGACAGACAAAAACAGGGCAGGGGGGCATCCAGGGGATCAGAGTAGCTCAGAGGAGTATGAGAATATTGTGAATTAAGGGTACAAATTAAGTTGCAGCTCTAGTCTGCTCAATCAAGCCTCCCAACCAGGGGGGGCACCAGGAGTCCAACTTAGCTTTGTTTCCTTGACAGATAGTGTATCCCCCCTCCATATCATACTGGAACCTCAGCTGGGTCATGACCTGGGACCACAATCTTGAGATTACCAACTTTGTAGATATTAATAGATGGATAACGAGGTATCGCATCTGGAATGGGATGCCCACCATATTGAGATGTAATAGAGGGATCATCATTTTATCTCTGAGGTTACCTCCTACCAGACTATTTACTAAACCATGGCTCCAGTTTAGCTAGTGTGTCATGCCATTGCTGCAGGTTGTACATTCTGCTGGATTCATAATAACTAACCATATTCAGAACCGCCAGACCACCCCTGTTGTACCTTCTCATTATATGAGAAGCGGCGATTCTTGATCTTTTCATGCCCCTAATATAATTCATAAAAAGTCTTAGACGGGCAGCTGGTCCGTCATAATAGACAGAAGTGTCGGGCAGCATGGAGGATGTCTGCACGTATCCCCCAGCTGCCCATATCTCCCTGGTGGCTAGTGGGGCAGCCGGAGAATGTCTGCACGATACGCGCAGACATCCCCTGCTGCCACCCGGCACTTCCGCCGGGACTTTTATGATGCAGCCGGGAGGACCAGGCTTCATCATAGAAGTCCCGGAGGTCGTGCCGGGCGGCAGCAGGGGATGACTGCGCGCATTGCGCAGACATCCACCGACTGTTAGCGAGGGGGATCTGGATCCCAGTCTTATAATCCGACCTCGATTTGAGGTCAGATTATAAAACGACCTCGAATGTAAGACCTCGTCTTATATTCGAGCAAATACGGTAAATCATTCCGGTGACCACTTAAACAGATATGCTGTAGTTAAGGATGCAGTTGTGTTTGCATCCATGTTCACCGGCATAATCTGTAATTTCTTAATGTTTCATTTATAGTTGGAAACTTTAATGTAACTATCTCTCCTATTAAAGCTTTTAACGACACAACTGGGTCCCTAAGGGTAAGAACAATATCGTCAGTGTATAGACTGATCTTACAATAAACCTGGTTCAGAATAACGCCCCTGATCCGATCGTTGGCGCTTATGCTTTCCACAAGTGGTTCCAGAGTCAGAATATATAAGAGCGGGGCCAAGGGACACCCCCGTCTTGTACCATTATGTATTGGGAACCAACACGCAGAGATGCCAGGACCAATCGCCTTTGCCATCAGGTTTGAGTAGAGAGCCATAATGGCAGTCTTAATTGAAAATACAAAGCCAAATCTGTCTAGTGTTTGGCCCCAGCTGACCCTGTCGAAGGCCTTATAGGCATCCAGTGACAGGGCCAGCTGGTAGACCCCAGATATCTCCGCGTAATCAAGCAGGCGTATATTATTACCTGCGGCGCGTCCCTTAACTAAGCCCAACTGATCACCATGTACTAAGTGTGGTATAATATGTTTAAAAAAAAAAAAGGTAAAAACAAAAATGAGAGGAGAGCAAAGAAAATATATAAGTAAAATTAGTGAAGGTTTTAAGTCAGCTATGGACAATAATATCTATATATCTTTCAATAGTGAAAAATAAATGAAGCTAGAAAAATACTTATATCTGGAACAAAATCTGAATCGTTGATTGAAGGTCTCTCACAGTGGTATTCATTCAATATATACAAAAAAAGAGAAAACAAAGAAAAATAGTGCTCTCTGTATGTGAATAACAATTTGAATGTTAAGGATAATGGGTTTTGTACTCACACATTAAAGAGCAGAAAAATACTGCTCTATATTTGAACACGAAAGGAAGATTTTCCAGGGATAATGAAGGGCTTCAGCTGTTCACAATATGTACGTGGAATCAGAGTGTTTGCCTAAGCAATTGCTCATTAAGTTGATTTGTACATAGAAAAAAAAGAAATAATCTCGTAGTGAAGCACAGTAGCAAATTGATTTCTTTAATACAAACAGGGGAACAATGAGGCTTACTTAAAAAAAGTGGTGAGTTTGAATCTCTTCAACTCACAAATAGCATATAGAGACACAAATCTGTTTGGTGTATATCACCTGAACCAGGGATACAGGGCTCTGGATGGGTCCAAACGGTAGGCGAGATGGTCCTACAATCTTCCAGACAGAAAAGGTAAAAAAGTGGCAGAGGCAATGTCCACACAATGTAGTAAAAACGGTATCCGTGTTAGTCGTCCGTCTATAGCACAATTGCAGACTCGGGCAGAGGTATGCGGAGAGGAAGGGCGTGTCACAGACGCGTTTCGCCAGACGGGGCTTCTTCAAGTGTACGCTTGCCTCCTCTCAGTGCTTCTCTTAAATCAACCTCCGGACGAACACACCTCCTCTCAGCAGTTCCACAATTGGTTGATTTTCGATACATGTGATCAAAGGCAGTTAACATGCATTATTGTATTTATAAAAACCGGCTAAGGACTTTTCAACGCTCAAAAGCACATGCCGTTAATAGTGTTTATCCTAAAAATGCTACACTTCGACGGAATAGCTAAACAGATCAATATTAAATAGTACATGGACATAAAATATGTCAGAAAAGAGTTTTATAACTGACAGCTGATGCAGACCAACCCATAAGGGTGTAACATCTGAGCTGCACAGCAGTACTAACACTAACAATGACATAATTTTACACAGTCATTTTTACAACCACCTGTTAATCCCTCTGTACACGCATATTTTAAAATATAAACAATGTTAATCAATCATGATAAAATGTATAACAATTAAAAAATACAACATTTATTTGCACATAAATTTTACAAAAATACATAAAAAAAACCTTTATTTTAAAATGTGTCAGCCAGATACAATATTATACATAGAATTCAAACCTGAAAAAGGGAAAAAAATAACATCAATATATAATACATAAATATTAATATATAATAAACAATAACAATAAAAGTAAATAAAAATAAACAATAAAGATAAAAAATAGATATTGAGATTGCACTTTATAGGAATAGTCCAATTAAAACGGCATTGGAGAGGAGAGGATTTTATTAGAGCCATTGGAAAAACGGAGATGAAATGGGTATATACCTTGAAGACTCTAGCACCTATGGGACTTAATATAGAATTTGATTTATTTAATTTTTTTATAGACACTTAACATTAGATTCCTATTATCCATTATTTTTGTCTATCTTGCATTATTGTTATTTAATTAATATCGTCTTCTATCTTTACTATTTTTTATCTTTATTGTTTATTTTTATTTACTTATTTTTATTTTTATTGTTTATTATATATTACTATTTATGTATTATATATTGATGTTATTTTTTTCCCTTTTTCAGGTTTGAATTCTATGTATAATATTGTATCTGGCTGACACGTTTTAAAATAAAGGTTTTTTTTATGTATTTTTGTAAAATTTATGTGCAAATAAATGTTGTATTTTTTAATTGTTATAAATTTTATCATGATTGATTAACATTGTTTATATATTAAAATATGCGTGTACAGAGGGATTAATGGGTGGTTGTAAAAATGACTGTGTAAAATGATATGTCATTGTTAGTGTTAGTACTGCTGTTCAGCTCAGATGTTACACCCTTACGGGTTGGTCTGCATCAGCTGTTAGTTATAAAACTCTTTTCTGACATATTTTATGTCCATGTACTATTTAATATGGATCTGTTTAGCTATTCCGTCGAAGTGTTGCATTTTTAGGATAAACACTATTAACGGCATGTGCTTTTGAGCGTTGAAAAGTCCTTAGCCGGTTTTTATAAACACAATAATGCATGTTAACTGCCTTTGATCACATGTATCGAAAATCAACCAATTGTGGAACTGCTGAGAGGAGGTGTGTTCGTCCGGAGGTGGATTTAAGAGAAGCACTGAGAGGAGGCAAGCGGACACGCCCCTCCTCTCCGCATACCTCTGCCCGAGTCTGAAATTGTGCTATAGACGGACGACTAACACGGATACCGTTTTTACTACATTGTGTGGACATTGCCTCTGCCACTTTTTTACCTTTTCTGTCTGGAAGATTGTATGACCATCTCGCCTGCCGTTTGGACGCATCCAGATCCCTGTATCCCTGGTTCAGGTGATATACACCAAACAGATTTGTGTCTCTATATGTTATTTGTGAGTTGAAGAGATTCAAACTCACCACTTTTTTAAGTAAGCCTCATTGTTCCCCTGTTTGTATTAAAGAAATCAATTTGCTACTGTGCTTCACTACAGGATTATTTCTTTTTTTTCTATGTACAAATCAACTTAATGAGCAATTGCTTAGGCAAACACTCTGATTCCACGTACATATTGTGAACAGCTGAAGCCCTTCATTATCCCTGGAAAATTTTCCTTTCGTGTTCAAATATAGAGCAGTATTTTTCTGCTCTTTAATGTGTGAGTACAACACCCATTATCCTTAACATTCAAATTGTTATTCACATACAGAGAGCACTATTTTTCTTTCTGTTTTCTCTTTTTTTGTATATATTGAATGAATACCACTGTGAGAGACCTTCAATCAACGATTCAGATTTTGTTCCAGATATAAGTATTTTTCTAGCTTCATTAATTTTTTACTATTGGAAGATATATAGATATTATTGTCCATAGCTCACTTAAAACCTTCACTAATTTTACTTATACATTTTCTTTGCGCTCCTCTCATTTTTGTTTTTATATCTTTGTGTTATTTGTAGAAATAAGAGGTAATTTTCTACTGAGTAGTGAGCTGCATCTATTTATTTATTTATTTATCTATTGATTAAATCAAAATTATAGTAGCGCCTTACACTGTTTTTTATTAGATTTTTTTATAATATGTTTTACCCTATTAGCAAGGACGGACGATTATATTTTGGTATCCGAATTTATCAATGAGATAGGTCTGTAATTGGCCGAATTTGTTGGATCCTTACATGCCTTTAAAATTGGAGAGATAGTGGCTTGCAGGAACTCTTGTGGGGGGGAGCCTTAGTTTTTCATTTCATTAAAATCTTCGACCAAGATCATTTTTAAATGTTCTATAGAAGAGATTAGTATAACCTTCAGGACCTGGGGCTTTGTTGCATTCCAATTTATTACCTCCATAATTTCTTCTCTATAAAAAGGAAGGTTCAACTCTACTAATTGTTCTGAGGAGAGACTGGGGAGTTCGATTTTTTCCAAGTACTTTGCTATTTCTGCCCTTGAGGTGGCATGTGAACACGTTTCCAGTTTAATGCGATTTTTTTTTTCTTCTTGCTGTAGCTCTCTGGTTTTTCAACTTGTTAGAAAGCATCTGGTTGGCCCAATTGCCTTTGTAATACCAGTTCTGTTTCAGTTTCTGTAAATTGCAGTTCACTTTAGACAGGAGAATTTGATTAATCCTACTTGCTATTTTATAGATTTTAATAGTTGTGCTTTTGGAAGATGTTTTATTTTCATTTCTGGTCTGTCCAAGTTAGGTCTTGTATTATACTGTTGTGGCAGATTTGGATAACCTGTGTTTAACAAAGAAGTAATCTAAGTTTTGAGGGCTTATAGTTTTGGGGAAGGCCTAAATCGACTCCGTCATGGCCTTGTACACAACTCCTACGGCAAAGATCGCTGGCCCTTGACTAGGCTCAGAGTGGTTTGATGTTAGAAATGGGACCCGACAGGGCTGCCCTCTGGCTCTCATCCTCTATATCCTTTCGCTTGGACCTCTTGCTATTTGGATTCGGAGTGCCCGGGACATTGAGGGGATATCGGTGAGGGAGAGACTGCAAAATAAGCCTGTTCATGGATATCTTTTTTTTTTTCCGCACTCAGAATTAAGAATACATAAATAGTGAAATGAACAATAACCGTGAGGTTGTGTATTTTCAACTCATCCTTGTGCAATTTTCACTTTGCTTAGTCTCCTTAAAATTTGTTTACAGTTATTTGTTAGGTATGTCAAAGGAGACTGACAACACACAGACAGAAAAGAAGAAATAAAAACGGACGTACAAACATCACAACATATATAGCTCAAGAGATTTTTATATGCAGGGTTGGTCAATCTTCTCTCACTAATATAATCAACGCTATTATCCAAGAAACACGGGTGAGAAAAGATGTTAGTATTTTCAGGGAGGCCTGGGAAGGGGAACCATCCACCCTCAACGCGCAGGGGCCGCAACTCCCCCCAGGTCTTAGTCTTTAATTGACTCCCATGGTGACCAAATCAGACTATATAACATATTATTTGCACCGAAGAAGACCTTTTCTGCCCCCGCCTGGAAATCTATTTGTGCAGCTATTTCTCCCCAGTGCGGTGCAGTCGATTTTTTCCATGCCCTCGCTATACAGAGTTTAGTTGCTAGAAATATGTTTATCAATAAATATTTCTGGTGTTTTTTTAAGTCGGGAAAATCAACATGGAACAGGAAAGTTTGTGGTGTAAGAAATACTTCTCTACCTGTTATCCTTCGCATAATATCTGTCATTCGAGTTTTAATCGGAGAAAGGGTTAAGCATTGCCACCAGATATGGGCTTGTGATCCCGTCTCTGAGTGGCATCGCCAGCACAGATTATTGGTATTTGTGTTGTATTTTGCCAATCGGGCAGGAACAATGTACCACCGATGCAGTAACTTGTAGTACTGTTCTTGTAATTTGACACAGTGTATTGCCTTCCTAGTCATTTGCCATGCTGAAAACCACGTTTGATTGGAGTATGTTATTTCTAGGTCTCTCTCCCACAGCCTTATTGGGTTTGGTTTCTCATACCTTGAATGATGTGCTATTAGTTTTTTTTATTTTAGAAAAAACGCTCTTTGATGTTACGGAGTTAAAAAAGTCATCCCAACGATCGTGGAGTGTCGGGGGATTTGAGCGTAGCAAGTGTCTTACTCTAAGGTAGGTAAATAGTTCCATATCCCCTAGATTGTATATTCTCTGTAGGTTGGGAAAAGAGTTTATGTCGTCACCTAGAAATAAGTCTCCAATTGTTTTGACCCCTTTATTGGTCCACATGCTTAGATCTAAATTCGTTATGTACCACGATATAACTCCAAGTGGGGAGGCCATAGATAAAGAGGTCCGGAGTTTGAACCTGTTTCTCATGCTGTACAGGGAAGCAGTAAGATTCCCGATTATCTGTCCCGAAGGGCCCAGTTTCCGAAATTGTTTAGGAGTCATCCAAAGAAGAGAAAACGGATCTAAACAATGGGCTTTATATATTTCTATTTTTAACCAGGGTGGTTGCCTTGGCCTGTTGGTCTTCCAGGCTATTATATGGGCAAGTTGAGCGATGTCATGTATCTGAAATGGGTCCGGATAACCCAGACCTCCCTTCTCGACCTCCCTCATTAGGATCTGTCTAGAAATCCTGGATCTACCGTCCGGCCATACAAATGCGGCAAACAGGAGCTCCAAGTCTCTGAGATGGATTCGGGGAACCCTTAGGGGGATAGCCCGAAGTAGATACAGAAATTTTGGAACTATATATGATTTCAGGATGGTAATCCTGCCCATCCACGATGGTTCAAGGCCCTTCCATTTTATTAACAATGTTCTTACCTGTTTCTTTAATTTAGTGTAGTTAAGATCTACTATTTGTTCCAATCTTGGGGGAAAAATGACCCCTAAATAGTCAATGCTATCCGGAGAGGTGCTGTTGTACCCGATGGGTTCCAATGTGGCCAGTTGTGTACTATCCAGATTTACAGGTATGAATTGGGTTTTTAATATATTAATTTTATAATTTGAGTAATAGCCAAACATATGAACCTCCTTCATCAGAGCTGGAATGGAATCGGCTGGGTTAGAAAGGGACAATAATACGTCGTCCGCGTACAAAATGATAGTATGAAGCTGTGGACCGATCTTTATACCACTAATTTGTCTATTCTTTCTAACCGCAGCGGCAAGTGGTTCCATGGCTAGTGCATATAGCAGGGGGGCCAAGGGACAGCCCTGCCGTGTGCCGTTGTGAATTGGAAAGGGGGTAGAGGTTAGAGATGGGCCTTTCATTTTAGCAGAAGGAGATATATAGAGTGCTTTTGAAAATTGCAGGAAGGGTCCAGATAGACCAAATGCCTGCATGGACCCAAAAAGAAAGCGCCAATCAACCCTATCGAACGCCTTCTCTGCGTCCAATGCCATGAGAACAGCCGGGGACTCTTGTTGGTTAATTACCTCTAAGATATTGAGTACCCGGCGTGTGTTGGCCTCTCTGGACCCCCCCGGCATAAAACCTGCCTGATCCTGGTGGATTAAATCTGTGATGACCAAATTCAGTCTCTGGGCCAGGATTTTGGAATATATTTTTACATCTAGATTTATCAGAGAAATTGGTCTGTAGTTCGTGACCTGGGATGGATCTTTCTCTGGTTTTGGGATAGGTGTTATATTGGCCAACAACATCTCTTCAGGGAAGACTGCTCCTGTCTCTATTTTATTAAACATTCTCTGCAAAATTGGAGATATTATCGGGTTCAGGGTTTTATAGAATATAGCCGAGAAGCCATCTGGACCGGGCGATTTGCCATCTCTGAGGTCTCTAATAGAGGTAATGATTTCAGTCTCTGAAAAGGGTTGATTAAGTGCAATTAGTTTTTCGGGGGGAACCTGGGGGAGGTCGAGACTCTCAAGGAACCGCGCCATTTCGGGTGAGGTTGGTTGGGGGTCATCCAGATTATATAGCTTTTTATAGTATGTTTTAAAAGCCGCCCCAATTTGAGATGGGGTAATACAGGTTTCACCCTGGAAATTAATTTTTTTTATCCTTGATGCTTGGGTCATGAATCTTAACTTCCTGGTTAAATCCTTTCCCGTTTTACTATTGCTACTATACCATCTTTGTTTTAATCTAAGTATTGTAGCGTCCATCTTTGCTTTCAATTTTAATTTGATAGAATTCCTTAAGGTCTCGATCTCCGCCAGCCTCCCCGAAGTTGGATTTAGTTTGTGCATTCTCTCCACCTGGCCGAGAGATATATAGAGGTCAGGTAGACCCTTCCCCGCTAATTTCTTTTTCCATGACCCCCGTTTTATAAGATGCCCCCTCAAGTAGCTCTTCATAGAGCACCACAAGGTGAATTCCGAGACCTCACCGTTATCATTACTCTCCAGAAAAAGTCTTGCCTGTTCCATCAGATCTATCTTGTCGCCCTCCGAGAACAGCAAGGACTCGTTCAATCTCCAGTCCCCTCGTTTGTACTCGGGTGCGTCCCTCAGGGTCAGATATAAAGGAGCGTGATCCGACCAGGAGATGATGCCCAGCTGCGAGCTGGTACACCTTTCGAGGCCGGGTCCCGTCATTAGGAAATAGTCTATGCAAGAATATGACGCGTGGGGCGCTGAATAGAAAGAGAAATCTTGTTCATTAGGATGTTGCATTCTCCATACATCATAAAGACCATTTTTAAAGATATTATCAGCAAAGCGATCGGCCCTAGACTTCAGCCTGCTATCCCCCTTACTAGGTCTTGTGGTTTTCCTATCTTTATCTATATTGGCAATACAATTTAGGTCTCCCCCTATAATGCAAACCCCCTTCCTTATTAATTTGATTGTGTCAATGTTCGTATTCAAAAAGCCTATCGTTCTATCTGAGGGAGCGTATAAATTACATAAAGTATATTCCGTATCGTTAATTCGGCAAAGTAGTATAAGGCTTCTACCCTCCTGGTCTGTAATATGATGAAGATAGTCAAACTTGATTTTGGCAGCGATAATGATCGCTACACCCCCTTTTTTTTTTCTCTTGGAGAGAGGACATATAGATGTGTGGGTATCTACGAAATTTCCAGTGGGTCGGCTGGTCGGCTCTCCAGTACGTTTCTTGGATGAACGCTATATCAATTGCGTCAGTTATAAGGGTTTCATATAAGTACGACCTTTTATATGGGGAGTTAAGTCCCTGCACGTTGAGGGTAACCAGCTTAAGGGACCTAGAAAAACCACATCCCCCCCCCGTTCCCAAGGGCCCCCAGCCGAGCCAGCTAGCTTCTCATAAATCTCTTGAAGGACAGACTCACACATAAAACACAAAACAGCCAACCATCTGTCAGGTCGATCCAGCCAGAATATGGCTGGAGCGCGCTGAGAGACAATTTTACCCTGAACCATCAGGGTGAGGGGGGGGGGGGCAGGACGGGCGGATCGGGTGGCTTATCTCTTCCTCTAACCAGTGAAAGGGAAGGAAGGAGAGAAAAAAGGAGAAAAAAAAAATAAAAAAAGGCCGCATTCTTTGTTTTAGGTAGGACCAGGTAAGTAAGGTTTCCTACATTTTAGCGTTGGGTTAGGGTGGAGATATATAGAGTGCTTTTGAAAATTGCAGGAAGGGTCCAGATAGACCAAATGCCTGCATGGACCCAAAAAGAAAGCGCCAATCAACCCTATCGAACGCCTTCTCTGCGTCCAATGCCATGAGAACAGCCGGGGACTCTTGTTGGTTAATTACCTCTAAGATATTGAGTACCCGGCGTGTGTTGGCCTCTGTGGACCCCCCCGGCATAAAACCTGCCTGATCCTGGTGGATTAAATCTGTGATGACCAAATTCAGTCTCTGGGCCAGGATTTTGGAATATATTTTTACATCTAGATTTATCAGAGAAATTGGTCTGTAGTTCGTGACCTGGGATGGATCTTTCTCTGGTTTTGGGATAGGTGTTATATTGGCCAACAACATCTCTTCAGGGAAGACTGCTCCTGTCTCTATTTTATTAAACATTCTCTGCAAAATTGGAGATATTATCGGGTTCAGGGTTTTATAGAATATAGCCGAGAAGCCATCTGGACCGGGCGATTTGCCATCTCTGAGGTCTCTAATAGAGGTAATGATTTCAGTCTCTGAAAAGGGTTGATTAAGTGCAATTAGTTTTTCGGGGGGAACCTGGGGGAGGTCGAGACTCTCAAGGAACCGCGCCATTTCGGGTGAGGTTGGTTGGGGGTCATCCAGATTATATAGCTTTTTATAGTATGTTTTAAAAGCCGCCCCAATTTGAGATGGGGTAATACAGGTTTCACCCTGGAAATTAATTTTTTTTATCCTTGATGCTTGGGTCATGAATCTTAACTTCCTGGTTAAATCCTTTCCCGTTTTACTATTGCTACTATACCATCTTTGTTTTAATCTAAGTATTGTAGCGTCCATCTTTGCTTTCAATTTTAATTTGATAGAATTCCTTAAGGTCTCGATCTCCGCCAGCCTCCCCGAAGTTGGATTTAGTTTGTGCATTCTCTCCACCTGGCCGAGAGATATATAGAGGTCAGGTAGACCCTTCCCCGCTAATTTCTTTTTCCATGACCCCCGTTTTATAAGATGCCCCCTCAAGTAGCTCTTCATAGAGCACCACAAGGTGAATTCCGAGACCTCACCGTTATCATTACTCTCCAGAAAAAGTCTTGCCTGTTCCATCAGATCTATCTTGTCGCCCTCCGAGAACAGCAAGGACTCGTTCAATCTCCAGTCCCCTCGTTTGTACTCGGGTGCGTCCCTCAGGGTCAGATATAAAGGAGCGTGATCCGACCAGGAGATGATGCCCAGCTGCGAGCTGGTACACCTTTCGAGGCCGGGTCCCGTCATTAGGAAATAGTCTATGCAAGAATATGACGCGTGGGGCGCTGAATAGAAAGAGAAATCTTGTTCATTAGGATGTTGCATTCTCCATACATCATAAAGACCATTTTTAAAGATATTATCAGCAAAGCGATCGGCCCTAGACTTCAGCCTGCTATCCCCCTTACTAGGTCTTGTGGTTTTCCTATCTTTATCTATATTGGCAATACAATTTAGGTCTCCCCCTATAATGCAAACCCCCTTCCTTATTAATTTGATTGTGTCAATGTTCGTATTCAAAAAGCCTATCGTTCTATCTGAGGGAGCGTATAAATTACATAAAGTATATTCCGTATCGTTAATTCGGCAAAGTAGTATAAGGCTTCTACCCTCCTGGTCTGTAATATGATGAAGATAGTCAAACTTGATTTTGGCAGCGATAATGATCGCTACACCCCCTTTTTTTTTTCTCTTGGAGAGAGGACATATAGATGTGTGGGTATCTACGAAATTTCCAGTGGGTCGGCTGGTCGGCTCTCCAGTACGTTTCTTGGATGAACGCTATATCAATTGCGTCAGTTATAAGGGTTTCATATAAGTACGACCTTTTATATGGGGAGTTAAGTCCCTGCACGTTGAGGGTAACCAGCTTAAGGGACCTAGAAAAACCACATCCCCCCCCCGTTCCCAAGGGCCCCCAGCCGAGCCAGCTAGCTTCTCATAAATCTCTTGAAGGACAGACTCACACATAAAACACAAAACAGCCAACCATCTGTCAGGTCGATCCAGCCAGAATATGGCTGGAGCGCGCTGAGAGACAATTTTACCCTGAACCATCAGGGTGAGGGGGGGGGGGGGCAGGACGGGCGGATCGGGTGGCTTATCTCTTCCTCTAACCAGTGAAAGGGAAGGAAGGAGAGAAAAAAGGAGAAAAAAAAAATAAAAAAAGGCCGCATTCTTTGTTTTAGGTAGGACCAGGTAAGTAAGGTTTCCTACATTTTAGCGTTGGGTTAGGGTGGAGACCAAAACATATATATGTGAATATCTATTTGGGGCTATCTGATATTTACTAGTAGTTCTCCCTTTGGCTCTTATCCAATTTTCAATATATAGATCTATTCGTCGGGTTCAGCGTGAACGCCCTTTTATCCATCATTAAGTGCAGAACATTATAGTGAATTTAATTAGATAATAAAGAGTGCTTAAACAGTCGCAGTATTAAATTATGATGAATTTAAATATTAGTAATTAATTTGTTGAGTGCCACCCAATTCCCAATAACAATCGTCTTCAGTGACTTATATCACATCATATCAACCAGTGTGGGGAAAAAAAAAAAAATTCATATATATGTGAGTGTAATTATAATTATCTAATGTTTATAGGTATTATTTTTTATAATTTTTTAACTATCATCCAATATATAAATCTATATTCGTCATGCTTAGTGTAAACACTTTAATCCATCAATATGTGCAAGGCGTTACCGTGAGTTTAATCAATTAGCATAAAATGCTTTAAGCCACCATAGTATTGAATTGTTTTAGATTTGTCCCAGACTTTAAGTGATATTAATATTGTTAAATACTTTTTATAATTTTTTGACTAACATCCAAAATGTAAATCTATGTTCGTCGTGCTTAGTGTAAACACTTTAATCCATCAATATGTGCAGGACATTGCCGTGAATTTGGTCAATTAGCATAAAGTGCTTTAAGCAACCTTAGTGTTGAGTTATGTTGTATTCGACCCAGACTTTAAGTGATATTAATATTATTAAATTAGTGGATAGAGCTAACCTCCAGATAATGGAGTGTCTTCAGGGACTTATATCTCATTATCTTGGCTTATTTTTTCATTAATTTTATTATTATTTCCCGTCTCCCTGTTTGATTTTGTAACCAATGCTGGGACATGCTATTTTATTGTTTTAAAGCTGGTAATACATACAGGAAATTAACCTGTAGCAAAAAAAAAAAAAAAAAATGGAAGGGTCGGTCAAGAAATTCCTACGGATACTTTCTCTTATCCTCCCTATCCTCCCCCTTAGACGGTTCCTTCAAGGTGAGTAGCACTTAACCCTTCCAGAGATTCCAGGATATTAATTTCTCCTTAGTTTCTTGAGGGTCCAAACAGGTATGTATTCTGCCATTATACACAATCCTCAGTTTTGTGGGGAATCCCCATGAGTATGTGATTTTCTGTTCTCTAAGACAGGCAGTATATATTGAATATTTCTTCCTGTTCATTCTGGTTGTCAGGGATAGATCAGAGAAGATACTTAGGGAAGAAAATTTAGGGTCTTTCGGTGGATTTTTCATAAATTCTTTAGATAGTGTATCTCTTATTCGGAAATTACAAAAGCAGACAATTATATCTCTTGGAATGCTTGTCTGAAGTAAGTTAACAGGTTTTGGTAATCTGTGAATCCGTTCAACCGGGGTTATGGGAAATTTCTTAAGGTCTATATACAATGACAAGAGGTCCAACATGAATTGGTCCAAATCAACAATCTCTTCCGGGATTCCTCGAATTCTAAGGTTTTGGCGTCGCGACCTGTCTTCTAGATCTGCGATTTTATTCTCAAATTTTGAGACTGAGGCAGACAGTGTTTCGTTCTGAAGCTTCAGCTCATCCACTTTTTGTAGGGTCACTGCGATCTCCTGTGCTTGGGATTGTATGATTGCCCTAAGTTGCGCAAGTTCCTCCTTAAAATCTAGGAGGTTTTTGTCTAGATCCAGCTTAATCTTAGTGTATAGGGATTCTAGGGCTTTATCTAGGATATCTGGAGTGAGACAGGAGTCTAAGTCAGTTATCGAAGGCTCACTCTGATGGTCAGATACTGATTTATCAGATATCGTTGATGAATTAGCTTGGGTTTTCGGGGAATAATATGCGCTTATTGCGTGAGCTTTACTGGGTTTATTGGGCTCTTTAGATTTCTCAGATTTCGGAGCTCTGTCTCCCTTAGGACCCATTCTGGAGGTTTCTATGGGTCAAATGTATGTTAATGGGGGCGAGACAGAACCAAGGACAAGATCCAATTTTTACTTATCCGTGATGGATAATAGAATGAGATTAAGAGAGATCGAGAGTATCGAGGATAGTAAAGTGGCCAGGTGTTCCCGTTTGGCACCAGTAATCCTTGAATAGTGGTTTGCAAGCTGGTTTGTTAATACAGATTCCAGACCTAACCTACACAAAGCGGCTGAGCATCATGCATGGACCTATATTGTTGACTAAAGTCAGTGTAAGTGAGTGTGTTTAGCAAGACAAACAACAGTTCAAGTTAATTAGATTAATTAGGGCTAGGTGTGCTGGTTGATGATATCTTATTGACGTTGACCAATCCAGTAAAAAGGATAGGGAAAGTTCTGGAGGAAATAAAAACATTTGGCCTTTACTCTAATTATAAATTGAATATAAATAAAACTCAAGCTTTGAGTATTAACATTCCCCCCAACCTTCTTACTGATCTGATGGGTAAATTCCCTTTTGAGTGGGCAACATCATCCATTACGTACTTAGGTGTTCTGATTCCAAGGGATACCTCTGAAATCCTAAAAATAAACTATTCTCCTTTATTCAGGGATCTACAGCAGAAGATAGGTCGCTGGAAGGGTTTGAATTTGTCTTGGTTGGGGAGGATGAATTCTATCAAATCATATATTATACCCAAATGGCTGTATTTACTAAGAATGATCCCTGTCCCCATCAATGCTATTTATTGTGAACAATTTCAAAGCACAGTTAGTGGCTTTGTTTGCAGAGATAAAAAAAAAAAAAACAAGGATTGCGAGTGAGTGGTTGTATAAACCTGGAAACAAAGGTGGACTGGGAATCCCAAACCAGGCATGTTGAAGCTAACATGTTACACTATGCTCATAAAATTCAACTCCCCGAAACAAGCAAAGATGACTGGTTTTGGATAGAGCAGGAGATGATAGGGCATATAACTTTAGAAAACATTCTTTGGCTTAACAGATCCAAGACCCTATCCTTAACCTCTGCTTCTGGTAATATTATATTGAGGGGCACGTTATCCATTATCCCTGAATAGATTTTATAAGTCACAAAGCCCCCAGTGCTGGAGATGTCAAACCGCAGAGGGGAGCTATGTCCACATCTGGTGGGAGTGTATAGGAGTTAGGAAAACGTGGAGGGAGGTTTTCTTGGTTCTATCAACGCTCCTTAAATTGAACCTGTGTGTGCAGAAAAAACACTTTTACATTGGAAGGTTTTAAGAGCGGGGGTAAGAAACTGGCGATGCAACTGTTCCTGGCAATGAAACTATGCATAGCACGCAATTGGGAACATATAATGTGGGGAAACGTGAGGGATACTATGAGCCATTTTGGAGAGATGGAGAAGGGATGTTTTAAAATAATAAACTGCTGGCATATCACAAAATCTGGCAACCATGGTGGGATCTATTCTCCCCTTAGGCAAGTTGAATACCACCCCCCGGAGCCCCATCGGACGCATTGTGAATGAAATCTGAGACATAAGGAAACTAGCGGGTAACATCTGCCTTAAAAGCTATTAGCGGTAGGAGGTGTCTTTGGCAATATTTGTGTGGTACGTCTATATGTATTTTATTCATGTTAAGTGTTGGTGTTTTTTTGGTTTGTTTATGCGCTAGCTCATTCAAGGTCCTGTTGTCCTTTGGAGCAGACGGTATGATTACTGTTTAGATTTTTTTAACTTACCCCCGTTAGGGGTTATGTGCTCCTAACAAAACTGTTTTATTTTTACCACTGGACACGTTTGGGTTTAAGGACATGTAATGAAGGCTGGGAATGATTACTTTTCACAACACTGAAGGAATGGGCACGCAGAAATGACAATGATGTCACTATAGATCTTACATAAATAAAGATGGATGAATTATTATGACTGAGGGTCAAAAAAAGAAGAGGAAGGGAAAGGGGAAGGAAAAAAAAAAGAAGAAAGGAAAAAAGAGGGGGAAAAAAAGACAAAAAACAAAGAAGTAATCTAGTCTGGAAAATGAAAGGTGGGGTTTGGAATAAAAAGTAAAATCTTTTTCATCGGGATGTAATAATCGCCAAACATCATATAGATCAAATTTAGTTGTGATACTAGGCTTTATAACCTAGTATTTATGAGACACCAGGGGACCTTTCTATAGATTTCCTCATCTATCATACTATTAAAATCCCCTCTTATTACTAAGGTACCCTGTATCAAGTTCTCAAATCTATTCAACAACTTACTTATGAAGTTTTGATGCTGTTTGCCGGGAGTATAAACATAATGTGAACGGTTTATCTTGCAGTTCACATATCAAAAAAATTTGACAATATTTTTTTCAATGTCTAAAAAGATCTCTTTCTAAGATATTTCTTTTGACATCAAGACCGCTGTCCCTTTTTTTTTTTTTTTTGGAAGAATACTCTGAAGCTATTAAAGTTGGAAAATATTGACACTTCATAGGTGGACTATCCACTTTCCGGTGGGTCTCTTGTATAAAGGCCACTGAGGCCCTGCAGTCTCTTAGGTAATTAAGTAGTAGGGATCTTTTCTAAGGCGTATTAAACCCCTGAACATTCAGGGTCACCAATCTATATAATAGATCTCAAACTTCTA
Organism: Pelodytes ibericus; assembly: GCA_036172795.1. NCBI lineage: Eukaryota > Metazoa > Chordata > Amphibia > Anura > Pelodytidae > Pelodytes > Pelodytes ibericus. Next base: position 47,269,578 of record CM069865.1, on the reverse strand, counting down.
AAGGTTTAAAAGCATAATGCAAATCTACCCTGCTTATAAGGATCATGGGCCCAGTTATGTCTAACCCAACCCCCTTCGGGAGACACATATTGAGCTCTACTAAGAGCTTCTTGTTGGGTAGTAGGGAAACATTGTTAAACATATTAGGCAAACCATATTAGCTGTATTAGTAACTCAAGAATCTAGTCAGTGAAAAGAACAGCTGAGTCACTTTATTATCAGCCCACCTACAAGTAGGCTTCTATCATGGAATGTCTCTCAAGACTCTGATCAACATTGCTAAAAAAGAAAAAAAGAAAAAAACCTTAGGCAGCTAAAATACGTTCAATACCGTGAAACCATCGACTCAGGGTTGCAATGTACCTACAGTATTGAGTGGGTTCACTTTTTCTTTCCAATCCTGAGGCACATATCCTCTGATTGTTGCATCGAATTACATTTATGACAACTGACCTTTACAATATAATACTTGGGAATGTGAATTTATTTCTCATACAGAGGTGCTTTATCAATAAAAAAAAAATCAGATACAGTGAGTTTTTCCCAGATATAGGGTTAAAGGTATCTAGATATATAATGGTGCCTTACTAAGCAAATTATAAAATTCCCCTACCCTCCCCTTTTTACAAAAGATACCTACCCAGGTGATTAACTTTCTCTCTTTCCGCTATACCAAAAATAGAAATGCATGACATGGGAGCACATTGCTCCTATTCTTTATGTGGTTGTAATATAAAATGTGAATCAATCAGAAAATTAGACTCTTTCCCTCTTTTAACAGTGTGCAAAATGCCTCTCCCTACCCCTCCCTCCTTATGATAAATTAAATCCTCTATTATTATGATTTAGAATAGTTGGTGATTATGCAAGTCAATCAACAAATACAGTGGGAAGGAAAAAGGAAAACAAAAAACCATGCCAATTGTAACAAATTAAACTGCGGAAGGTCTTTTAACGTACCTATTATAAACTTAATGGACCGGAAGATACCGACCTGAGTCATTGCCTAACCCTATCCCAACAACCCCCCATAAGGAAGGCCGTATGAGGCGTGACTAGTTACCAAGTAGACTAATCTTTTGTTTGCCCTTATCATGGAAAAAAGGAAACTGTTAAACACCTCTCCTCTTACCTTAATTATAGCTTACAACCTCGTCTCAGAAGAGAACTTACAAATTTTGACATTCTCTATTGCTTCATAGAGCCTCTGAGCCATTCCCCTCTTATATCGACATACACCATCGTCTAACAAACATTAAACCGGATTCATTTTAGAACACATGGACCTGTCTCCTCCGACCTTAGTAATAGTTTACAACCCAACCTGGAATGAACATTAAGATGACATTTTTAAAATCTCTATTACTTCATGTAGCTCTAAGCAAAACAGCTCTTATTTTATCAGTATCCTGTCTCTTATCTAACAATACTCCAGAAAAAAAGAGATATTGCATAGCTATTTATCTTTCAGCCAATTTTTGACCTTCATAGTTGTGTCGAATACTACCAAGGAATTTTCATAGTGAACGACCAATTTTGCTGGGAATCCCCAATTATATTTTAGATCCTTTTTACTCAGTGCTGTTGTGACCTCATGAAAGGGTCTTCTAAAAACTCTGGGGTCTGGATAAATCTGTGAAGCATTTTAAATGATTAAATTCCTTTCGAAGCCCTGACACATTTAAGTGCCCTGGCAAACCTCTCTTTTAGCAGGTCAAAAGTCTGGTGGGAGATCACCAGCTTACAAAATTACATTAAGAAGTCCATAATCCCTCGTGGTTTAAGGGTTAACATTCCACCAGCGGCTAACATCTTTGATGATTATTTTATCAAGAAATGGAATGAGGTCACACAAGACTGCTCAAAGAAATTAATCTAATTTGCGATTACACCAAAAATGAATTCCAAGAAATAAAAAAAAAAAAGGACTATGGGCTGGTAAACAAGTTCCAGGAAGACAAGGAATTCCAAACATTAGAAAAAAAAACTTAAAACAAGATCTAGAGAATTTTAAAAGATTAATAAAAGAAATAAAACATGATAAATTCATAAGAGATGCCAATGATTTTAAAACTGGCAATATATATAGGAAACAGACCTCTTACTATAAAAAGAATAAAGTAAACTTTAACTGAAGCAGAAAACTCTGATACCGAGGACCCAAGTAGTGACAACTCAAGCACTATCGACAGAAAAACTAAATAAAAAACATAAAGCATTAAAAAAAAAAAAAGTTTTTTTTGAGACAGTACAAAATCGAGGAGGCACTCAACCTCAGGGAAAAAAAATGGGGATACAGCCTTCAGATTAAGGTGGTAATAGAGTAATCATGGATCATAAGGCATATAAAGAAATGGTAATGGGGCGTGTCCAGCCACCGAGGAATATGGCCGCATTATCTGTGAGCTCCCTCAACCTCGACCAAATACGGTGAATATAACAGCTTTTGAACGCAATGGGGCGAAATAAAAAGCCCTCGCCCGAGGCAGAAACCCCTAGGGGCAAAGATAAACCCGTTTCCTCCCTACGGGAATATTTTCGGACACCAGGCCTGTTGGCCTCTCAGAAGCCAGATGACATGGGAGCACGATCTCCCGCCAGTTCAGCCTCGACTTATGACACAGCCATGGACACACTAGGGGACCCCTCACAAGAACCAACTACCTCGCTAGAGGTACAGAGACTTTTCTTCTTGGCCCGTGGAGGACAGACTTACGTGGAGTACGCTGATTACGGAGGTGAAGCAGACGATGCAAGAGGCGGTCACGACCATTCGCGCAGACCTAACCAAGCTGGAGCACAGAGTGACCATCCGAGAACAGGAATCGGAGGCCGCAACTCAGAAAATTGCCCAGGTTGCACATGTGGTTACCCAACATACAGGCGTCGTCTGGAAGACCTCGACAACATAAGAGTCTGCGGCGTGCCAGAGCCTTCAGCCCAGACAAGCGATGACACTACTACAAAGGATATTCAACACACTCCTGGAGCAGCCGACGTCCACAGTGATACACATGGATAGAGCGCACAGGGCACTCAGGCCCAGAGGACCCCCCAACAGCCCTCCTCAAGACCTTATTTGCAGACTAGTCAACTTCCAGGTTAAAGAAACCATTATGCGCAAAGCGCGGGAACACAGAGAATGGACATTTCGAAGGAGCCCAGATCACTTTCTACCAAGCTCTGTCGGACCTCACGCTTCAGGCCAGGCGCTCCCTACGTCCACTCACAATGGAACTGCAGAGGAAAGGCCTTATTTACTTCTGGGGCCATCCGTTTTTTCTACATGTCCGCACCAACGGAGGAGTGATCACACTGCGCCACTACCACGAATTACCAACATTTCTGTCGGATTTAGAGCTACCCACATTAGAGATACCAGACAAAATCAAACAGTTACTTACAGACATGCAATTGGTGGATTGCTGGAGAGCATTTAACCCATTATTCCAAGACTTCAGTTTCTATTCAGCTCCCCACACCCGTTATTCCCGAATAGACTATATTTTCGTACACCATTTTCACCTGCCCCTCCTACGCTCAGCAAGCTATGGACACATTAGTTGGACTGACTATGCCCCACTAATCGTCTCACTTCAAGCACCCCAACACGTCCCAGCGAGAGGACCTGGTGCCTCAACGAATCTATTTTGTCGGACCCTGAAACAGTGTCAGATATAAACACCTCTCACAATATTTCATAGATAATGATACACCAGATCTCTCCCCCATCACAATCTGGGAGGCGCACAAATGCGTGATCCGCGGTTATTTGATCAAACTCTGTTCTGAATGGAAAAAAAGCCAGGCGGCCAGACTTAAACGACTATATCTAGAGATAGCCAGACTGGAGGGGTCCCTCAAACAATCCCTCTCTGACAAAGACTTCCAACAACTTACAGCAGCCAGGAAAGACTTAGCATCCATTCTGAATTCGCAAGCACACAAGGCCTTCACCAAATACCGAGCTGTGTTCTACGAACACGGAAATAAACCAGGGAAGTACCTGGCCAGGGCCCTATGAGCTAAACGAAATCAGAACTATAAAGCTAAAACACGGGACGCTTCAGGGACCCAAAGACGACTCCCTGCTGATATCGCCAAAGCATTTGTTACCTACTTCACACAGCTATACAACATCACTTCCGCTAACACACCAGAGCACTCTGCCCGACTTAAGGAAAAAACGAATGACTATTTGACAAAACATGTCAAGCAAATTACCGAAATCTGAAGCGGATCTGTTAGATCGCCCAATTTCCCTTACCGAACTCGCATACGCAATCAAGATGTCTAAAACAGGTATATGCCCAGGTCATGGCGGCCTGCCGTTATCTTATTACAAAAAATTCTACAACACATTAGGCCCCCACTTCGTCCATTCGTTTAACACCACACTACAAGGTATGGAGCTCTACCCGCACACCCTTTCCGCTACGATCACCCTCATACCCAAAGAAGAGAGGGACCCTGAGCTCTGCAGCAATTTTAGACCTATCTCACTAGTCAATGCAGACGTAAAATTGTTTTCCAAAGTCCTGGCTCTGCGTTTGGGTAGATTCTTACCGGCACTGATCTCACCAGACCAATCCGGCTTTATCCCGGGGCAGGAATCTAGGGACTGCATGATCAGAGCTATCAATCTTGTGCAATTCGCAAATGACTCTGGCAAACGCACTTTCTTTCAACAGATGCCAAAAAGGCCTTTGATAGACTAGACTGGTCCTTTATGTTCAATACCCTGCGACATATGGGTTTGGCCCCGGAGTCATGAATTGGGTTGCGTCCCTATATTGCCGCCCGTCGGCCAGGATTAGAATAAATTGTACTCTCTCCGAACCATTCCCAATCAACAACGGAACCCAACAAGGTTGTAAGGGCCGCAATGCTGTTTATCCTGGCACTAGAACCCTTTATGGAGGCAGTCCGAAACAACCCTGACATCTCGGGCCTCCAACTGGGCAAAACAACCCACAAGGTATCGGGTTACACAGATGACCTCTTATTCATCCTCACAAACCCACACGTCTCCATCCCGATACTGCTCCAGGAATTCCGATCATATGGCACTGTTGCCAATCTAAAAATCAATTTTTCAAAATCGGAAATATTAAATATAAACCTGCCCCAACGAGAGGTAGCGACATTATCCTCCCTCCCTTTTCGCTGGTGCGGCACGCGCATTAAATACCTAGGGATCTGGTTGACCAGAGACATTGCGGACTTATACACTCACAATTTCCCACTCATACTAGCGGCAATACAAAAAAGATCTCCATAAATGGTCTCCCCTTCATGTCTCCTGGACAGGCCGAATAAACACACTTAAGATGAACGTCCTCCCTAGGATATTATACCTATTGCAAACTATGCCATTCAAAATCCCGCCAGCCTTCTTTGCCTCCATACGCCACACTTTTCTTAACTTTACCTGGGCAGGCAAACAGCCCCGGATTAATTCAGACCTGCTAACCCAACGCAAAGATAAAGGGGGACTGGGGGTTGCCAAACATGCGCACATACTACCATGCTTGTCACCTGCAACGTCTTCTGGCAAACCTGGAGTTGGAGGGGAACTTTTAGGGTTCCCACCCCACATCCTCCCCTGGATCATGCCCCTATACGCGAGAAGACTCGCGAGTACTCACCTGCTGATATCCGCTTCCATGGTGGTCCTCCACTCACTCCATAGGACCCACAGATTAACGACACAACCATCCCCACTCACCCCACTCCGACACAACCCTGATTTTACTCCAGGTAAGCAAGCAGGCCACATCTTAGGCACGACCCTGGCAGAACCCGGCAGACTAGCTGACTTCACGACAGGAAGAGAGACATGAAAGCTTTACAGGACATAATCTCAGATCGGCCACTGACACTGATGGACCATTTCCACTATAGCAACTTGTTAGATTTATTAAGCACCTCCCAATGACACACCACCTTCACAGGCCTTTGACAGACTTCAAGACGATGTTCCTATTAGACTCCATTCCCCGGGACACAGTATTTCCATCTTGTACAACTTACTGCACAAAACAACCATGCCCACACTGGCAAACTTTTCGGAAATTTTCACCCTCACCCACCAATCATCTATTGACAACAGATTACAAGAAATGTTATATAAACTGTTGTCAGGATGGTATAGAACACCCTCTCTGCTCAATCGGATTTTACCTGATAAACCTGATCTTTGCTGGCGATGCGGAGCGGCTCCTGGGTCGGCACTCCACATTTGGTGGGATTGCCCAGCGATCGATCCCTTTTTTGTGGAAAATCCAATCTTGTCTCCCCCAATTCACAGACGTCCCCCCTAGCTTCACACCAGCTGCATATCATCTCCACCACACAAGTCAGCCCATATCCAACTACAAGAAATCTGTTTTGAAACATTTGTTAAATTCTGCGAAATCACTTATTACTCTACAGTGGGGCTCGTCAACATCACCAACACTCCAAGAATGGGTTCAGTCAGTGGAAAGAATACGCAAAATGGAAGAACTGACCTTCTTTACTGATGATAAATCAGAAAAATACAGGAATATGTGGTTTTATTGGCTCCAATTCTTGGAAGACCAAAAGACTCTTGTCGCCCTGACCCAGCTAAGTACAAAATGCATTCACTTGACAGGTGTGGGTTTGCTTCACACCCTGATCCTACTCATTCCCCCCCTCCCTTCCCTTTTCCCAATACTTCCCCCTAGCCCACATACACCCCGCCTCCCCCCTAACATCTCACCGCCCTCTCGATTTCTACCCCCCCATTTTCCCTCCCCACCCTACAATTCCACAACAGGTTGACCAAAACCTCATAAGGGGATGTGGCCATCAAATGGCTTTCCTAGCAATGCACAATTTTATCTATGTATATTTGTAGTTTATTGGTTTACAGTTTACCATACAGGACAATCCACAATATTAGGTGAAATGTTTTTTGGTTTGTTCTGATCATCCGAGGTCCTACTAGCTATTATAAGGTAATGCATTTTCTTGATGCGATGACTGACTGCTGCGCCAGGCTAAGTTTTGTCCCCCTGTTGAACTCCTCCCCTTTCCCTCTTCCCTTTCTTATTCCTATGTGAATCCCCCCCCTCATAAAAATTCAATAAACATTGATTTACAAAAAAAAAAAAAATGGTAATGGAGATCCTAACAGATCACGATCCATTCACTGTATTGACTACCAATCCCACAATGAAATACCTCAAAGAACTTAAAAATATCCTCCGTGGCGGCCTGGAACGAGAGATACTAAGCCACCAGGAATACGACTACATATACAAAAATTACACCTACACTTCCAACCTTCTATGGTCTACCTAAGAAACACAAGCCAAAATGCCCGCCACCAGGGAGACCAATAGTATCAGGTATAGGAAGTATAACAGAGAAAGCAAGTGTATACATTGATAAAATATTGGCTCCTCACGTTCAAAAACTCCCTTTCTTTGTCCAAGACATCAAGGACATGTTATCCAGATTGGATGGAGTACAGACAAAACCAAACTCAAAACTCTACTCATTAGACGGAGAGAGTCTATATAGCTCCATACCACACAAATGGGGCCTACTGGCTACAGAACATTTCCTGGAAAGAAAGAAGGGGGTCCATACATAGTGACCATACTAGACTAACAACGGAACTTCTAACATTCATACTTAACCATAATGTATTTACATTTTATAGAAAGATTTATCATCAAACACAAGGGACAGCCACTGACGCGTGTATGCCAACATCTACCGGGGATGGTGGGAGGAAAAGAGGGTATTCACAGAGGAAATGGGACAATTTACTAACCATATCAATCTACGGTTACGATACATAGATGTCATACTTATAATATGGGACGGCTGTGAAGATAAGTTTATAGAATTCACAAAAATATTAAACAATAACGAACTGAACCTGAGTCTCACATACGGGCTAGGAGGTAGTAGCATCAATTTCTTGGATTTATCTATATAGATGAGGACTTAACAATACAAACAACACGTTTTAGAAATCCTGCAGCAACTAACAGTCTATTACAATGGGATAGTCATCATGCTGAACCCCTCAAGGAATGTATACCTATAGGCCAATATTTATACCTACGGCCTAACTGTTCAGCAATTGAGGACTTAAAAGAAAAGTCTAAAGATCTTCAACAGAGATTTCTGGAGAAAGGCTATCGAAGAAAGACCTTGAAGAAATCGTACAAAGGGCCCTCATCTTGGAACTACTTAAACCCAAAAAAACACTAAATACAGGGAAACAAATCCGGTGTGTGGGAATGTTTGATGCAGGCTGGCCAAATACTAAAAAACTTCTGAATCAGTGGGGTATGATTTACATAGGCAAAACGATAAGAGAATTGAGAAGGAGGGTTTTGGAACATGTCAATGACATAATTAACTGACACTCCAATATCTAAACACGTGAATACATATCACAATGGAGATTCTAAAGTATTAACTTTCAAAGGGATTAAAAAAAGTCTCCCCCTGACCTAGAGGAGACGACACTAACAAATGACTATTACAAAGGGAATCGTTTTGGATTTTCCAACTAAAATCATTGACCCCTTCAGGGCTGAATGAAGGACTCTCTTTCAGTCCCTTTATCAAATAACAACATAATTTCTAGCAAATCTTTAATTTTATTTACTTGTGAAACCCTATCAATTTTAATGAACAAAATATCCTTAAATAATAAGAGTGTACTAGTGACCGAAGAATAAGAATCACCAAATTTATTGAACTCCCTCCAGAAAATGCATACATGAGAAATTTAATAGGAAAGAACATTACTTTATTGGGTATTTTTAGCCTACATTTATGAACCTGATGGTTATGAATCCAATTTGGCTAAGAAAAAATGTAAGCATTAATATGTGAAAGAATATTGTCAATGTACATTTATTTCGGGAGAGATAACAGTATATCCCTGAAAATATTTTAAATCCACATGAAAAGCCAGAGGAAAATCTCCAGCCAGGTACATTTAGACTCAGGTCACATGAATTTCGTCTGAACGACTTAACTTCGAATTGATCCGAAATCTACACTACCACCAAGACGACATTTTCGGCTTATAGTAAGCAATCAACATGGGTTCCATTCATAATCTGCTCAATGATTTCGGTTGTAGCTGAAAGCTACTACCGAAATAGATAGTTAATCACATAAGCTGAACTTTCAGCATTATAGCCATGCCCACTCACAGCGGATTGGTCCCTGCAATTCTGACAGCAACTAATGAAAGTGGCGGCGGTATCTAAATGGCCACTAATACAACACTCCGGTAAAAGCCCTTGACAAAGCCGCAGGCTTTTGTACTGATGGCAACAAACTTATACTCTACCCTCAAAATCAGGCAGAACAGGGAAGGTGAGGGTGGTGGATATATATATACTGACCGCTCTAGGCGGTGTAGCCAAAGACAGCAGGCTACTCACAGATAAGCCTGCGGGCACAGACTGCCACTATTTGTATGTTCTCAAAACCACCATTACTGAACAGTGCAGCAAACGAATTGAAAGAACCAAATAACAGGGCGAGGGGGGCTGGAGCAGTTGTTTCCATCAAAATAGACTTACATGTCAAGTCTAAATACACTATTTTGTAGACTGTTCATCCAAGGAGGGACATAAAAGTAATAATACTCCTGCAAATAAAGTGGTGGTACATAGGGATAAGAGCCGATTTAAAAGGCTCTAATGATTAATAGAACCCTTCTGTACTAACCCCAACAATATAAACAGGGTACATTCCACAAAATAAAATTGAAAACATCATAATAGCTTGTTAGTTAATTTGTGGCATTAACCCCTGAATAAATCTCTCTCATATACCTCTGTATGAGGAAAGGGATATATTGACAAACTGTTTTTCTACACATTTTCTCTATCTTTTCTCAATAAGTACACACTATAGGGTAAAGTTGAAAGCCACTCGATTTTAACAATATCGATTAAAAGTTAATTTTTAATACCCAGGTCCCACAGAAACAGTTGATAACATCTCTAGGAGCAGCGTCTGGGACGCCTCTTGGCTTCTGTACATGATGTATTCATTGAAAATGAGTTTCAGACTTAAGAATTTCTATTTGAAGAGCAGAGCAGAGTCCTGTAAATAAATGTCTTAAATCTTGCTGAGGAACGTCCTCAAACTGCTCTTACTCTGAGGTTTATTCTTCTCTTGCGATCTTCTAAATTTTGGATGTTAGTTTCCAGAGCTTTCATAGAGTTCATGATATCTACTGTAGCTCCTGCTTGCCTGTTTCGTCTGAACATTAACCATTCATATTTACATTTTTTTTCAATCTTTTGCTCAAGGCGCTGGAATTCAGAAGTAATTTCTTTGGTGTTTTTATCCATATCTGTTAGTTGTTGAAATTGCTGTTGAAGATATTTCTTTAATGTGTCCATGTTTGACAATTGTCTATCCAACTCTCCTGAAGTGTCCAGGTGGATTTTAGTCAATTCGCTATCCCCTACTATTACTGAGGAGTAAGTCCAAAGATCCTGGTTTGGAGGTCCATTAGGGAGAAGGAAGACTGATGGGGTTTTTTTCCTCTTTTTTCCTTATGGAGTTTAGTTTCCCCTTTAGTATATCCATTTATTATTGGCATTATTGTGGGAGGGCTCTACACAAATATATTGCTTTAAATTTCTGTAGACGTAAAATTGTGTATGATAAAACAGAATCACAATTTCAATACCTTAGGAGCTGTACTTTTGTCAACCTTTATTGCCCAATGTTGTTCCGGATATACTTAAAATGGAGTAACAATGTTTATTGAACCGATATATATGCTCTCCTGGCTCCTACCACATTTATTAGCGTGATACAGTGGAAACATTCATTCTATTCTCCCAAATACTGTGATAGAGATTAAAACCTCGTCACGAGGTCTTTAAAGCAGTCCGTTTATATTCCCTAACTCACGGTTTGTTGTTTTCACTAGTATGTTACTCTGTTGTGCTTCATGGCGCCAGCGGATCTTAAACTGAGGTCGAGCTATGGGATATACTCTTCGACCTCCTGCCACTCTCAGGTGGGTTGTTTGCCCCACGTTTTTGCCACGCTACTTTCCAATCCTGGTAAGCAGGAGCACTTTGTAGAAGCCAGGTAAGCTAGGAGTCAGATAGATCCTACTGCCTCATGGCTTAGTGTGAGCTAAATCCGGATAGTATACTTCACGGAGGACTTCAAATATCTGCCTGATGTCCGGAAGGTTTGAATTTTCATTACCGTCAACAAGTAGTCGAGAGGAGTGCAGTTTAGCGACGGTCGAGGAGCGTTACATCTTACGCAGGTTTCCCTTCTCCCAGTGGACCGCCCACCAGCGTTGGCATGCTACATCACCGCGTCTGTCCTGTCGATAAGTAGTATTCTTTATATTATATCTGTATTATCACTGAACTATTTGTGTATAAACCAATAAAAATTCTAAATAAAAAAAATGTCATCACAAAATCAGTCACCAAAATATATTTTAATTTTTTAATAATTAAATACTAAGTTTCTGAACATCACCATCTCCCATTCACACCAACCCACCACTTTATCCCCCTCTCCAAAATAAAATAAAATTTTGCGTTTCTAAGATCAATGGGATAGCCTGGGTCATAGGTTAGCTTCCAAACCCCTTCTGCCAGTAAAGGCACCTCTTATTGAGATATATGCACAAACCAAATAAACTAAATTCTTAATTTTTCTTGTTTGCTGGCAATATCTGGAACATGTGGACATTAAAAAAAAAAAATGTATGGGGAGTGGGTGAAAGAAAAAAAAATATACAAAACACATGCCCTGAGTAGACAGGGTGATAAAAGGATTGTTTGGGACTTGGTAAGAGTTTAACATAAGTACAGGAAATAAAAGGCACTTAAATTGTGATTTGAAGTTTTGTAGAGTGAAAGGCAGGAACATTATTTTTGCAGAGAGGAAATTACAAGCAGTCAACAGGACCCAGAGGTTTCTTACATCTCCCTTAATCAAAACCATAATCATTACTCTTACAGTTATAAACGGTATTCATTTAAGCATCATCCTGTTAATTTTCCATTTGGGTACAGTACTAAAATGTGTTTTTCTTGTGGATGATAATCCAACTGACATTAATTAAAATATATAAAAATTCCATAAAATGATTTATGCTTATGGCAGGAGACTATGGGTGCAAAGAAAGAGCTCTGCAGATAAACGGATTAGGTCCTGAGATAAGAAAACAAAATGTATAAACCAGATTAAAAACTTTTCTAATACAGCTAGTGAATTCAAACCTATAGCAGCAATATGGGTGAAAGCATTGTTGAAGTCCAAAATAAGATACTGCAATTCTCCAGTAGCCAGCTGAAAAGGTGGGTCTTCTTGTGTTAATTATTAAATAAAAAATTGCTGTCCATCCCGTCAATGGCCCCAGCGGCTTATCAACATCTACCCAGCAAAGTTTAGCTTGACTGGCTATAAGATGCAAGAGAGCCAACCCACAGGACATACAAAGTCTTGATGCCATCACAGTGAAGTTACCAATGATGATACAATCCAAGCAGACGTTGCTGTGACAAAAACATCCTGGATCTCATTATTGCTTCTTTGTAGACAAACTCAAGAAAAGGGAGAATAGAAAGCACGGAAGGGTAAATTACACAAATGCTAATCAGATTCATGTACCCCAAAAATCGTAGACTGGCCGAGCTAAATTCCTTTAGGACCTGTAGGGAGATATGTTATATGACAAAGGCAAAAATTAAAGTGTAGGACTTTGAACATACTTTCTTAATTTCTTCTGAAAAAAAAAATCCCCTCAAGGATATAGATTACAAGTGAATGACAGACCTTTTGTGGCACTTTTACAGTTAATATGATACATTAGACAGGTATTTGTTAATGCCCCACTGAGAACAAATTTATATTTGTATTGCAAATAAATTAAACTTCAGTATTAATGGATAGATAGTAGTCAAATTTAAAGAAATGCTACACATTTTTTTTTCCCAGAGATGTGAAACTCACAGTTCACATTGTACTATTCCAATGCTTGTTAGCAGTTAACACTATTTTATTATAATGCATATACTCGTTATTGTAAGCAGGCACTATGAATCACTCTTTTCTCCAATACAATAGACACTGGAAAAAATATGACAAAACTAATTCAACTTGCATTGATATGTTGCTTTTAATAGTTTTTTTCTATATTTTCAAAGTGTCAGAGGGTTCAAATTTCCAAATTGTGCTGTTTCAGCACAATAATTAGGTTTATGGTAACCTCAAACTTGGCCTTTGTGAGCTTTTGATACTGAACCAGGGGTGACAAATCCTTAATAAAAACAATCAAAGATTGTTCTTTTTTTTTCTTCACTTAATTATGCAAGATGGGCTTGCAAGTCACATACCCATCTAGAAATGGTTTAGTCAAATCTAGAATGGTAAGTAGGAATTTATATGAAAGTTGCTCCTGCTAAACCAGTCAATAAGTGCAAGAAAAACTGAAACCTAAAATGAATGTGATTACGAATATATTTATAAACCTCATTATTTGAAATTATACATTTACAAATGGCAAAAATTACCTGACTAAAATAGAAAAATAAAATTCCTGCAGTAAGACATGATTTGGAAATGAATGTGCTGTGTCTTTTTTGCGCGTTTCAAAACCCATTTCCATCCATATTTTGGGGATGACTTGGGATATAGCGTTCTATAAGCCAAGGTTTAAATGGTGAGGAAAAGTCAGTACTTTAAATTCTTCGTTCACCATTTAAATATTTGAAAATAAGTCCTGATACAGATAATTATTGTGCCCCACTTCAATCAATATTGGATGCTTTAAAAAGGGACAAGTACTTGTCTTGAGGTTCACTCGAAAATCTTGTGCTGTAATCCTCTTCATAAAGTTGAATGGAATGCAAACTCAAACCATACACAGCTTCCTTCCTGCAATATTATATCAGTAACAAAAATAAATAGTAAACACTCAACCCGGATATTCATTTTGTTAAAGAGATGGGAATGCCCTCCCATTTTTTTGCCTAGAAAAAACCCCGAAAACAAAACCTTTTGCGGATTGGTAGCACCATCTTATAGCCAGTCATGCACAAAAGAAGCTTTTTATCTTCCTCTTGGCTAAAGCAATCAGTCTACTCTCCACAGTGCTTAGAAAAAAGTAATGTAAACATAGATAGCAAAAGGTGGTTTGCACTGTTATCAAAGTACTTTCTGAGAGAGAATTTTCAGGTCAATCAGAAAAAAATCAACCAAGCAGATTTTCCACATTATTTCACTCATGTAGATGTCACTGGTTTTTGCGTTGTAATTTGGGGTCTCCTTTACATTGGCCTCCATCTAAAATAAGGAAAATGAGGAAAAAGGCATTTAAAAAGAGGGGTCTCTAATTTTATCTAAATACAGAAACACAAAAATGTTTTAGCACTGTAGTTGAAGAGGACACTGCCACAGAATAGACCAAAACCTAGTTTGGGATAAAAGGGAAGGTGCACAAATAATAACATATAAATACTCAGTAGTACGCTGTTAAGTTTATATATTATGATTTGCGCACACTTTTGCCGCTTGCTAGTTTTGTTTGGTGGTGTATTGAAAGGGTACACCATATGAACAGTTGCGGCACTACTTTAAGCATCAGAGCGCTTAAATCCACATTTTCTTTGCACTTACTAAGAAACTACTTTTGATAGCAAACAGAAATAAAACTAGACGATTTCAACTGACCAAAGTCTGTCTTTTAGGCCAGATGAAAAGAAAATGGTAGGTGTCATGGATTATTCATCTTAAAAAGGTACCTTTGTTTGTAACTTTTATTCAACTTTTTGCCTCCAAGCTTCTCTTATAGAGCAAGCATATGCCCTTACTTTACAATTGATGGTAAAGATGGTGGAGAGAATCAAAATAATGTAGACACTCTACCAAGACTGGTCTGATCATGGATTCTCTTGCTTCAGACACCATGCATCAACAATTTCTGCCTCCAAGCCTTTTTTAAACAGTCTCCATAATCGTGTTCTATCCAGGTTCACGCTACCTTTCCTAGTTGTAAAAAGTACAATTTATTGTACAATGGAACTTTACATATTTGAGGGCTTAGTGGCAACATAGCTGAGGAGGCAATCCAGTCTCAGATGTGTCGATAATACAAAGGTATAACAGAGTAAAGGGTAAATATAAAAAATTAAAAGGGGTGCTCAAGAGATAAGCATCAAGAAAGAGCAGGGCCTTGTAAATATAGTGAATTGGATGTACTTACATTAGTACACGAAAGTTAGGTCAGAATGACTATTTGGTGCTTCTTACCTGTGAATGTTTGCTGCAAGTGAGGAGGCAAGCTTGGATGAGAAATTGTAGGGTTGTGGGGAGAAGTTGTTTGTAAACCTTTCAGAATATCTAGAGGAGATAGTGAAAAGAAGGGGGAAATAATTAATAGAAAGCATGACCAGAGAACATTAAATTACCCATAGAATGTGGCATAGCCAAGGTAATCACATTACCACTTTGTTAATAAAAGCAGCCAACCTAAAATGCGGGGAGATCAAACTTCAGGTTCGAGGGGGCCTGGATCATGGGAAAGAGGCAATCAGCTTCAAGGTAGATGTTAGGTAGGGAGAGTGTAAACTCCAGGGTGGGTGGATGGTAGAGAGGAATTCAGTTTCAGTGCGGTACAGGGCAGGTGGAGGGTAAGGAACAGCTTCCTTGGAGAGGTGCCAAGAGACAGCATCAGGGCTGTGTGCTAAATCTCAATCATTTTAAACTGTATTTATTGGTATTTAGGATTACCACGCTGAAATTAATCCACATATCTTGCAACCAGAGGATCAGGTTAGTCTGTTAAAGAAGTGATATGTTCCAAAACATGTCTGCACAAGCCTTAATTGTCTACCCTACACATTGTTCACGGCATTTGCAATCGAATAGGCAACACTGGTAGATCAACAATAAAGGCCATACCAAGCAAAACATTGTTTCCACTTGTACATTACCTTATACCCTAAGCAGCCATCCCCCTCAACCATACTTTCTGCTGCCGTCTTGTCGCTTTTAACCTGAATAGATCTTACCTTAACTCCACCAATCTACATACAAATATACAGCTATTTGATTGGTCATGTTGAGGAATAACTATTACATGCTGTCCTGTACAATAATTCATGTGTTTTCAAGTGAAAAAAATAGGTTAATCAAGATAGTTCCTATGGCCTTCCCTACTAGTTTTTTTTTCTGTACAAACATGTATTCTACATTCTCCAGGGGAACGGTCTCCACCAAAAATCTAGCCTGGCAGCCCTCGTTATACACCAGAATTTAAATCTGTAAATGTGTGCTTTGTAAGGGCTGCTGTGCAATAAACGTATGCAAAATTGCAAGTATAGTTCTCATCTGCCATACTTTTAATGTTGAAAACACTTCGTATCTGGGTTTCCTCCAGGGAAGCACATTAAAAGACATTTGTCTGCCTCCTCCAACATGGGCTCTGAAATGAGTGTGCAGACATCTGTCTGACACAAATGGTGACTGGCAGAGAGTAATACCATGGGTATGAATAATTTATTTGATGGTCTCTTATAACCCTAGATCTATCACTGTTGGTGTAACCCTTATAACTGTAGTAAATTCTTACACATTATGAATTTTACATGTGTAAATCCTTTAGCTTACTACTTTGTTATGGTTGTAATACAGTTTTGATCAATCAGAGAGACAATCCTACCTACTATCAAGCCAAAATAAATACATTCATTAGGTCAATAAAAAGTTAACATTGGCATATCTTAAGACTTTAACACTGCATTAAGAACAAAAAAATTAATTTGTTTGTGATGCCCTTACTCTGAGTGAGGTTGTGGTGGAAAGCAGCTGAGGTAGAACCCTGGGACGTTAATACGCCAGTTGTGTCATTCCCAAAGCCGAGTAGTTCCAACGGAAATTGAAAAGGCATGGTGACTGGAACCAGCCCACCAAGCATTCCAAAGGGCCCAAGTGAGGCAGTTGTCACATTAGGGTTCGATACAGAGAGCTGTGATGTCATGAGGGTCAAAGGTGAAGAACTTGCGAGCAGAGAGGCTGTTGCTGCGGACTGCAGGGAATAATATATTAGTGCTACAAAAAAGAAAAAACAACTCAATGCAAGCATCAACAAGATGTCTTTTGCTCAGCTTTAAGTTATTTTAATTGTTTCCAATAACCAAATATATTTAGTTTCAGAATGGACATGAGAATAGAAATTCTTGCTCTGGTTATTCCCTTCAAAATGCTCACTCTCAGAACATACAATGCTACAGTTCAGCAGATCCAATATCATGCTAAATGGGAATTTCACAGTACTTTTATTGAAATTCATATTGAATATTTGAAAATGCCTCTCAATTTGGCAAATTACGTTCAACTATTTATAAATCTATCTGTAGCCTCAAAAACATTGTGAACATTTGACTACTGATTTAATTGCGACAAAGATGGTCAAACAGCATGCCAAACTGTTAGATGCTCGAACTGGGCTCCACCAGGTCCCCAATTCACCAAAACAAACGGAATGGTCCAGCAACAATAAAAGATTTGATCTCACCACTACGGAGTTCCGGGCCATTCTGTTTGTTATAATAGGCCCAATAAAATATGTAAAACAAAATGGTTCAATAATCTTTAAAAACTGTGTATTACATGGATGGTTAAATACAAATATTGCTTTCTACATACTATCCATTATGCTTTTATGGGTTCTTCAAGACTGGTTCAAACATTTAATTTTTTTAATCACTAATAGAGTGCTGTTTATTAAAATAAAGGGTAAATTCATTGTTAATGTGAAGTAATTGGGGAAATGGTACAAACATGCTACGTAAATGCAGAATCAATACTCTTCAGGTGTAAACAGCACTGGAATTAAAGAGATAATAGCATTGTAGATGCTACTGTAAGTTTTGTGGCTAAAGGCAGATAAGATGTAAGATAAAAATGTATATTGTACATTTCCTTTAAAGAACCAATGAACCATAAAATGGTAATAAAAGGACTATGAAAATTTTAACCCACTGTCAAACTTACTTGCACAGTAGCCGCTGCAACTGGGGACCCCGAGGCAGACAGTTGTCGGTGAGGTGTTGGCTGTTTATTAGCACCCAGAGTTCCGCTTCCCGAAAAGTTAGTCCTATTAGTAGTGATAAGAGTTTGGTTGGCCCGGTTTATGGGTACATTAATGATAGCACTATTCATTGTTGTCTTAATAGATGCAGGTGATGTAGGAGCCAGTGGCTTTGGAGACGGGGCGGAAGGCTTTGGAGACGGGGCGGAAGGCTTTGGAGACGGGGCAGAAGGCTTTGGAGACGGGGCAGAAGGCTTTGGAGACGGGGCAGAAGGCTTTGGAGACGGGGCAGAAGGCTTTGGAGACGGGGCAGAAGGCTTTGGAGACGGGGCAGAAGGCTTTGGAGACGGGGCAGAAGGTTTTGGAGACGTGCTTGGCATTTTCGGGGAAGGGCTGGTTTGCCTAATAGAAGTCGAAGTATGCTTAGGTGACAAGTTTGGGATCTTAAGTACAGAATGATTCTTTAACCCCTGTACTCCTCCCAAACCTCGGCCAACAGGCAGCGGACTAGCAGTGGGTGAGGGGCGGCCAATAATGCCACTAGTCTGCTTGTGATGGGTTGTACTTGGGGAGACAGAAGTATTTAAATTGGAAGAACTAGGAGAAGGGGCCATTGTGTATGGTGATTTGAAGCCAGGATTTGAACACTGCACATTCAAGTTTTTTGCTAGAAAGTTAGCAGAGGTAGAAGAGGCAGCTGTCCGAGACACTGGTATATGCTGACTGCTGCCAGAAGGTGACGAGGGAGTCCGGTAGATAATTGCTTTATCAGTTGTCTTTATAACTGGTGAAGTGGAAGTGATCTGTGGACTGCTGGTCAGTCGTACAACCGGGTTAGTGTGAGATTTACTAATAGTAGCTTGTAAAGGTGTAACATAAGTTTGCTGAAGGGAAGGGTGCTGATGGATCTTTACAACTTGCAAGGATGTGCTTTGAACTTGCAAGCAAGAAGAAGAAACATGGGCTGGTGAAGAGGTCAACAATGTTGATGGTGAAGAGGTTGTGGATGAGGAGGCAGAGTAAGCTGTTTTGGTTTGTATAGCCGATGAAGCCTTGACCTTTGCAGGTGTTGAGGATGACACCTCAGTCTGCGCAGACCTCTGGATTCCTTGCTGAAGCAATTTAGATGGTAGAGGCTCTAATGACACTTTTGGATTTTGCATGGAAGAACCTGCAATGAGTCCAGAGACCACTGTGGAATGGCCTGTTGCAAGATCCTGGGGTTTCTTTGGTAGAGGTGTTGAATGGCCTGCAATGAGACTAGAGGTGTGCTGAGTGGGTTCTGCCTTCTTAGGCCCTCCTAATGGCAATTTGCTCATGATAGAAGCAAGTTTTTCCTCTCTCAAGGCAACTCTAGGCCGGGAAGTGGGAGTGTCAATGTTGCAGCTGGATGATGTCACATTAGCTCCATTATTAAGCACAGCCAGTGCCTCAGAAACTGAATCCAATGAAGGGTGTTTGAAAGAAAGCTCTTCATCCAATGAGTCATCTAAACATATAGTTTCTGAAGGAGTAGCACAGTTTAAGCTCATGGAGCCACCAACTGGTGTAACAGCATTCAAAGAAGGTGAACGGATGATTGTAGAAAGAGGAGTGGACGCCTTTTGCTCCTTTTTTGGACTAGATTCCTAATTGGAAACACAAAATATAATAAATAAATTTAATAAAGTACAAAAAACACACCAACATATTGCTAAAAAGTATGGTGTGATTAATCAAGATTAAAAAGAAAACACATTAAACCCTTTAAAAAGCATCCTTGATGTCAGAGAAAAACAAACTTGCCTTGACTTTTGGTTTAGGGGCCAAAATTACTTTTTTCTTAGCTCTGTAGATTGAAAAAGAAAAAGTAATTATATTAAATCTATATTTTAAACATAAGAGAAAAAAACAAGTTTAGTTGTAATGTAAGTCATTTGGTACTAGCTGAGGTCATAAAGCGTAGACGTTTTTACTATTCTGTAATATTTAATTCTAGTTTATTTTGTGTGTAGAAACCAACTAAATAGAAGGTGCAAGGTATATACTCACGGAGCAGAAGTGAGATGATTATGTACACTGCGGCTCTCTTTAAACAACATCCTAAAAAAAGAGAATTAGATTTAATTAAATCATGCAAATAGGTCACAGGTCATAACTGTGATTGGTTTCACCAGGAGGCTCCAGTTTCCTTTAGCTGCCTGCTAGGCCTTCAGGTGAGGTAGTGGCCATTTCTACTCTCTGAAAGCAGTTTTCCCTTTCATATGTATCTGCCCATTTCCTCTAGTGCTGCCCCCCTGTACCAACAACTGGTTTCTGAGCCAGACTGTCTTTTGTCCTTCATCAGAAGAGGGAAATCTCGAGGTCACTGCGCCAAGAATGTTCCCAGGTATACTACTGTTGTATGCAGTAAGAAATATCAGATGACAGTAATATTCAGAATGCCAGGGAAGTCCACATATCATTCATGCAATCTGTATTACAGTATAGTGTTCTCTTATTGTGAAGGTAAATGCAGTTTAAAGTTAAAATACAGGAAGGGAACAGACTACGGGGGGGGGGGGGGGAACAGACTACGGGGGGGGGGGAAACAGACTACGGGGGGGGGGAAACAGACTACGGGGGGGGGGGGAAACAGACTACGGGGGGGGGGAAACAGACTACGGGGGGGGGGGGAAACAGACTACGGGGGGGGGGGAAACAGACTACGGGGGGGGGAAAACAGACTACGGGGGGGGGAAACAGACTACGGGGGGGGGAAACAGACTACGGGGGGGGGAAACAGACTACGGGGGGGGGAAACAGACTACGGGGGGGGGGGGAAACAGACTACGGGGGGGGGGAAACAGACTACGGGGGGGGGGGGAAACAGACTACGGGGGGGGGGGGGAAACAGACTACGGGGGGGGGGAAACAGACTACGGGGGGGGGGAAACAGACTACGGGGGGGGGGAAACAGACTACGGGGGGGGGAAACAGACTACGGGGGGGGGGAAACAGACTACGGGGGGGGGGGAAACAGACTACGGGGGGGGGGGGAAACAGACTACGGGGGGGGGGGGAAACAGACTACGGGGGGGGGGGAAACAGACTACGGGGGGGGGGGGGGAACAGACTACGGGGGGGGGAAACAGACTACGGGGGGGGGAAACAGACTACGGGGGGGGGGGAAACAGACTACGGGGGGGGGGGGGGAAACAGACTACGGGGGGGGGGAAAACAGACTACGGGGGGGGGGGAACAGACTACGGGGGGGGGGAAACAGACTACGGGGGGGGGGAAACAGACTACGGGGGGGGGGAAACAGACTACGGGGGGGGGGAAACAGACTACGGGGGGGGGGAAACAGACTACGGGGGGGGGGAAACAGACTACGGGGGGGGGGGAAACAGACTACGGGGGGGGGGGAAACAGACTACGGGGGGGGGGGAAACAGACTACGGGGGGGGGGGAACAGACTACGGGGGGGGAGACAGACTACGGGGGGGGGGAAACAGACTACGGGGGGGGGGGAAACAGACTACGGGGGGGGGGAACAGACTACGGGGGGGGGGAACAGACTACGGGGGGGGGGAACAGACTACGGGGGGGGGGAACAGACTACGGGGGGGGGGAAACAGACTACGGGGGGGGGGAAACAGACTACGGGGGGGGAAACAGACTACGGGGGGGGAAACAGACTACGGGGGGGGGGGGAAACAGACTACGGGGGGGGGGAAACAGACTACGGGGGGGGGGAAACAGACTACGGGGGGGGGGGAAACAGACTACGGGGGGGGGGGGAAACAGACTACGGGGGGGGGGGAAACAGACTACGGGGGGGGGGGAAACAGACTACGGGGGGGGGGGGGAAACAGACTACGGGGGGGGGGGAAACAGACTACGGGGGGGGGGGAAACAGACTACGGGGGGGGGGGAAACAGACTACGGGGGGGGGGGGGAAACAGACTACGGGGGGGGGGGAAACAGACTACGGGGGGGGGGGGGGAAACAGACTACGGGGGGGGGGAAACAGACTACGGGGGGGGGGAAACAGACTACGGGGGGGGGAAACAGACTACGGGGGGGGGAAACAGACTACGGGGGGGGGAAACAGACTACGGGGGGGGGAAACAGACTACGGGGGGGGGAAACAGACTACGGGGGGGGGGGGAACAGACTACGGGGGGGGGGGGAACAGACTACGGGGGAGACAGACTACGGGGGGGGGGGACAGACTACGGGGGGGGGGGACAGACTACGGGGGGGGGGGACAGACTACGGGGGGGGGGGAAACAGACTACGGGGGGGGGGGAAAACAGACTACGGGGGGGGGGAAACAGACTACGGGGGGGGGGGAAACAGACTACGGGGGGGGGGGGGAAACAGACTACGGGGGGGGGAAACAGACTACGGGGGGGGGGGAAACAGACTACGGGGGGGGGGAAACAGACTACGGGGGGGGGGGAAACAGACTACGGGGGGGGGGGGAAACAGACTACGGGGGGGGGGGAAACAGACTACGGGGGGGGGGGAAACAGACTACGGAGGGGGGGGGGAAACAGACTACGGAGGGGGGGGGAAACAGACTACGGAGGGGGGGGGGAAACAGACTACGGAGGGGGGGGGGGAAACAGACTACGGAGGGGGGGGGAAACAGACTACGGGGGGGGGAAACAGACTACGGGGGGGGGGAAACAGACTACGGGGGGGGGGGGAAACAGACTACGGGGGGGGGGAAACAGACTACGGGGGGGGGAAACAGACTACGGGGGGGGAAACAGACTACGGGGGGGGAAACAGACTACGGGGGGGGAAACAGACTACGGGGGGGGAAACAGACTACGGGGGGGGAAACAGACTACGGGGGGGGAAACAGACTACGGGGGGGGAAACAGACTACGGGGGGGGAAACAGACTACGGGGGGGGAAACAGACTACGGGGGGGGACACAGACTACGGGGGGGGACACAGACTACGGGGGGGGGAAACAGACTACGGGGGGGGGAAACAGACTACGGGGGGGGGAAACAGACTACGGGGGGGGGAAACAGACTACGGGGGGGGGAAACAGACTACGGGGGGGGGAAACAGACTACGGGGGGGGGAAACAGACTACGGGGGGGGGGGAAACAGACTACGGGGGGGGGGGAACAGACTACGGGGGGGGGAAAGACTACGGGGGGGGAAAGACTACGGGGGGGGAAAGACTACGGGGGGGGAAAGACTACGGGGGGGGAAAGACTACGGGGGGGAAAGACTACGGGGGGGAAACAGACTACGGGGGGGAAACAGACTACGGGGGGGGGGAACAGACTACGGGGGGGGGACACAGACTACGGGGGGGGGACACAGACTACGGGGGGGGGGAAACAGACTACGGGGGGGGGGGAAACAGACTACGGGGGGGGGAAACAGACTACGGGGGGGGGGGAAACAGACTACGGGGGGGGGGGGAACAGACTACGGGGGGGGGGGGAACAGACTACGGGGGGGGGAAAGACTACGGGGGGGGGAAAGACTACGGGGGGGGAAAGACTACGGGGGGGAAACAGACTACGGGGGGGGGAAACAGACTACGGGGGGGGGAAACAGACTACGGGGGGGGGAAACAGACTACGGGGGGGGAAACAGACTACGGGGGGGGAAACAGACTACGGGGGGGGAAACAGACTACGGGGGGGGAAACAGACTACGGGGGGGGAAACAGACTACGGGGGGGGGGGGAAACAGACTACGGGGGGGGGGGAAACAGACTACGGGGGGGGGGGGAAACAGACTACGGGGGGGGGGGAAACAGACTACGGGGGGGGGGGAAACAGACTACGGGGGGGGGGGAAACAGACTACGGGGGGGGGGAACAGACTACGGGGGGGGGGGAAACAGACTACGGGGGGGGGGAAACAGACTACGGGGGGGGGGAAACAGACTACGGGGGGGGGAAACAGACTACGGGGGGGGGGAAACAGACTACGGGGGGGGGAAACAGACTACGGGGGGGGGAAACAGACTACGGGGGGGGGAAACAGACTACGGGGGGGGAAACAGACTACGGGGGGGGGGGAACAGACTACGGGGGGGGGGGGGGGGGAACAGACTACGGGGGAGACAGACTACGGGGGGGGGACAGACTACGGGGGGGGGGAACAGACTACGGGGGGGGGGGGGGAAACAGACTACGGGGGGGGGGGGGGAAACAGACTACGGGGGGGGGGGGGAAACAGACTACGGGGGGGGGGGGAAACAGACTACGGGGGGGGGGGAAACAGACTACGGGGGGGGGGGAAACAGACTACGGGGGGGGGGAAACAGACTACGGGGGGGGGGGAAACAGACTACGGGGGGGGGGGAAACAGACTACGGGGGGGGGGAAACAGACTACGGGGGGGGGGAAACAGACTACGGGGGGGGGAAACAGACTACGGGGGGGGAAACAGACTACGGGGGGGGGGGGGAAACAGACTACGGGGGGGGGGGGGGGAAACAGACTACGGGGGGGGGGGGGGAAACAGACTACGGGGGGGGGGAAACAGACTACGGGGGGGGGGAAACAGACTACGGGGGGGGGGGGAAACAGACTACGGGGGGGGGGGAAACAGACTACGGGGGGGGGGAAACAGACTACGGGGGGGGAAACAGACTACGGGGGGGGACACAGACTACGGGGGGGGACACAGACTACGGGGGGGGACACAGACTACGGGGGGGGACACAGACTACGGGGGGGGGAGACAGACTACGGGGGGGGGGAAACAGACTACGGGGGGGGGGAAACCGACTACGGGGGGGGAAACAGACTACGGGGGGGGAAACAGACTACGGGGGGGGAAACAGACTACGGGGGGGGACACAGACTACGGGGGGGGACACAGACTACGGGGGGGGACACAGACTACGGGGGGGGGAAACAGACTACGGGGGGGGGAAACAGACTACGGGGGGGGGGGAAACAGACTACGGGGGGGGGAAACAGACTACGGGGGGGGGGAAACAGACTACGGGGGGGGGGAAACAGACTACGGGGGGGGAAAGACTACGGGGGGGGAAAGACTACGGGGGGGGAAACAGACTACGGGGGGGGGAAACAGACTACGGGGGGGGGAAACAGACTACGGGGGGGGGAAACAGACTACGGGGGGGGGAAACAGACTACGGGGGGGGGAAACAGACTACGGGGGGGGGGGAAACAGACTACGGGGGGGGGGGGGGAAACAGACTACGGGGGGGGGGGAACAGACTACGGGGGGGGGGGGAAACAGACTACGGTGGGGGGGGGAAACAGACTACGGGGGGGGGGGAACAGACTACGGGGGGGGGGAAACAGACTACGGGGGGGGGAACAGACTACGGGGGTGGAACAGACTACGGGGGGGGGGAACAGACTACGGGGGGGGAACAGAGACAGGAAAAGATAGACAGACATGGGCAATGCCAACAAACTCTGGATCCGCCCCTGCGAGGCAAGTCCTGTGGTGCAATCTCTGTTCTGGGGGTAAGTCCTGTCAATTAAATTTGTGTGCTGGGATAAGTGCTGTGAGTGCAATCTGCATGCTAGGGGGAAAGTCATGTAAGTGCAATCTGCACGCTGGGGTAAGTCCTGGGTTCTGGGGAAAGTTCTGTGAGTGCCGTCCTGGGAGCTGGGGCAAGTCCTGTGAGTGCAATCTGCGTGCTGAAGTATGTCCTGGGTGCTGTGGCAAACCCTGTGAGTGCAATCTGGGTGCTGGGGTAAGGTTATATCCCACACAATGCCCTGATATATACCCCTGCACAAGGCAATATATGTCCTAAGTATGTACAGAAGGATATGTCTCACACACTGCCCTTGTATATATCCCTACAAAGGACAATTCATATAACCTTGGGTACATACGGAGGCCTCTGTATTGCCCTGTCCATAAGTTATATTTCAGGGTGTGACATATAACCTTGTTGTGTACATACTGGAGGTACAAATTGCAATATGCAGGGGTGTATATATAAGTCTTATCTATAAATAATACACTATTCAGATGTGCTTTTAAAAATGTGTAGTTTTCCTTTTTGTGAACAACAAATAATGTTATGCTATGGGGCTGGTTTTTATTGACAGTCCGGCACTGCAGACTGACTGTGTAAAATGGTTTGAACATACAGTAAGGAAAAATTAAGATGAAATACATCATTTAACAGTATCTTTTTCACGGTTCAACCTACTTTGCACACTCAGTTTGGACTGTTGAAACTTTAAGATCCTAAACTTATTACTCGGAAGATTGGCCACTCAACCTCAAAAACCATTCACCATTACTTCTCTAGCACTAGTGATGTGTTTTGTTTTCTTACCTTGACTGCATCCAGCCTTTGGGCCATAAAGGTTTCACTTCTGTCTCCATGAAAGTCTTCAGATAGTCTTCTGCTGACTGACTTTTATTAGGTTCCAAATCATAGCATCCCAGCTTAATTCTAACCAAATTGCAAAGTAAACCCCTACACAAAAATAAAGGCATCACAACACAGTGTAAGAGCAAGAAATTACAAACCATTTAAACTTTTTTTTTTTATGGCACATTTCTCCACATGAATCAAAGCATATTATATGCTCTCTGCTTAACAAAATTGGCAGCTGCTAATGTATATTAAAAACAAATATTACTCATGTTATTGACCTTGCAGTTAAGAGATGTTTGTACATGCATTGGGGAAATTTATCAACAAATGCTATTTTACTGGCCATCACATGGTTTCAAAGCAGAGTTTGGTTTTTGAAAATCATCGTTTTGGGCCATTTTACTCTGGATATGGAAACTAGATAATGTTCTTTGTTACATGTGTTGAATGGCCTCCAATGAGACTAGTGGTATGCTGAGTGGTTTCTGTCTTCTTATGCAGTCCTAATGGCAATTTGCTCATGTAGAAGCAGGTTTTTCCCCTCTCAAGGAGACTCTAGGCCAGGAAGAGCGAGTGTCAATGTTGAAGCTGGACGATGGAGCTCCATTATTAAAAGCAGAGCCAGTGCCTCAGAAACTGAATCCAGAAAAGGATGTTACTGCCTTAATATAGTAAACTGCAGGAAGAACTGTATACCATTCAAAATATATTGTTCCCTAGTTTTTATAACGGCATAGATCAGTCTGCAAAGAGAGATAGTCCGTAGCTCTAGGTCATTGTTGTTTGTGTGCGCGCTATTCCAATGTGTGGAAGGAGATATCTCATACAGACAGAATGACAGGCAACAAAGTCTACTCTTTACAGACTGGCTAACATCTCCCCTTTGTGCTCCACCATCTCATCTAACTCCCTAGCTTTAGCACATCATTCTTCTGTCCCTTCTCATACCATTTTCACCTCTGCTATATCACACCATTATCCATGATGGTGAACAAACTGTCCTTTGTCACACTGGCTTGTCTCCTGCCCTTCTCCAGTACATTTACTCCTGATGACACTCCTTACCATCTACATTTTCTCTCTCTTGTCTGCAGCCAGTATACCAGGTGCCTTGTGGGAAAGAGAAAGCAAATCTGCCTACTGGGCTGTATTGGCTTAAGATACTCGAGCAAAAGTGAATGCAAGGGACCAAACGTCACAAACCGATTATGTAATTAATGCATTACTGAGTACTTATTAATTTACTTTTGGGTTAAAAAAAAAAAAACAGATATTGCTGTACAGTTAGAATTTCATATGCAACATGTTCCCGTAGCCCCTGGCTGTGACTCGCTCAGAAATGGAGGCTGGGACACAAATACCAAACATAAAACTGAGAAGGGAGCTTAGATTTTAATTAAAACTCCTAACAGCATATCACAAGGTGTACAATGAGCTGCTTCACTAGAGTATAAATAATTTGCATTCCAAGTCACATGGCATTTTAAAGGGATTCTATTACAAAATTCTGGAATGCTTAATCTGTAGAATCAGGCAAATATATGAATATTGGACCAGGTTGTGGAACAAATTTGTTCCACTGAACAGATTGCTTTTTTGGCCTATGACATGGTGATCTCTCATGGAATGTGTGGTAAACACTGGAGGCTCCTTGTGCACAGTTTCATATGGCACCTGGATAGTTTAGGCTCCTTTTTTTACCCGTGTAATGTACAGAGTAGAAGTTGTGTGAAAAGCAGCAGATCATGTAGACAACTTTTTTTTTTTTTTTTTTCGAAAATAAGATTTTTATTATCTGGTGGGCTCTCAGATTTCCAGTGTCTCGGTATTAATAATTTTGCAGCATTTAATAGGTGCTTAACTATAGAATGTTTGTAGTGCTTGATAGATTGCGTTGTGTGGTGAAGCAGATATGTGGCTGGGCATATGGGGGCGCACTGTCAGTCAGGTCTTGTATTACATCCTTTATCTGCATCCAGAACTTCTGGATGACGGGGCACTTCCACCAAATATGTAGCATTGTCCTTCCCACACCTCCAACATTCCTCTGGAACTACCGGGTTTATTCTATGTAACAACACAGGGGTCTTGTACTAATGTGTGAGCACCTTATATGCATTCTCCTGGATCACTGTGTACTCTGAACACTGTTTGGTCAAAATAAAAAAAAGTTCCCACTGGGCTTTCTGCACCACCAAATTCAGCACATGCACCAGGCAAGGGATGTGCGTCAAACAGGCCAGGCCCAGACCTGCTACGAGATTTCGCCCATTATCGCACACCACCAGGCCGGGCTTGAGGCTCAGTGGCAACAACCACTCATTGATCTGTTGTTCCATGCCCGTCCACAGCTCCTGCGTGCTGTGGGGTTTTTCCCCCAAACATATGAGTTTTAAAAGAGCCTGCTGTCGTTTCCCCCTGGCTGTGCTGAAGTTGGTGGTGAAGGTGTTACGCTGACCAGACGAGGAGGTGATAGAGGAGGTGGTAGAGGAGAAGGGAGAAGCCGTGTAGGAGGAGGAGGCAACGAGAAATGCCCTGCAATCCTCGGTGGCGGAAGGACATGCGCCAAACTGCTATCTGCCTCAGCCGACACTACATTTGCCCAGTGTGCCGTTAGGGAGATATAGCGTCCCTGCCCGTGCTTACTGGTCCACGTATCTGTGGTTATGTGGACCTTGCCACAGATGGTGTTGCGCAGTGCACACCTGATTTTGTCCGCCAATTGCTTGTGCAGGGAAGGGATGGCTCGCCGGGAAAAGTAGTGGCGGCTTCGAACCACGTACTGTGGGACAGCCACCGCCATCAGGTTTTTAAAACTGTCCGTCTCCAACAGAGACGTTTGGGAGATGGACAGCTGAACGCTTCCATGGGATAGTGGAGATGCATGGGGACGGTGGCGGACGTTGTGGCGTTGCTGCCACTTCCTCTATTTGCTCGGTGGCAGGTGCCACTGTGACTCCAGAGCTGGAGGAAGAGGCCAAGACAGCAGCAGAAGAGGAAGCAGGAGGAGCCTGAGACCTTTCTTGGGTTTTGAGATGCTTACTCCACTGCAGCTCGTGCTTTGCATGTAGATGCCTGGTCATGCAGGTTGTGCTCAGGTTTATCACGTTTAGGCCTCGCTTCAGGTTCTGATTGCACAGCTTGCAAGCCACTCGTGTCTTGTCGTCAGCACATTGTCTAAAGAACTGCCACGCCAGGGAACTCCTTGGAGCTGGCTTTGGTGTGCTCGGCCCCTGGGTTGCGGTGGGCAGTAGCAGGCGTACTGTCTAGGGGACGGCCGCTACGGTTTTGCACCCTGCTCCCTCTTATGCTGGGCTGGTGACTCTTTGCGACCACCGCCTCTTCCTCCAAACTGGACACGTCACTCGCATGACCTTGATTCCATGTGGGGTCTAGGACCTCATCATCCTCCACATCATCTTCCACCAACTCCTCAACCCTGCCCTCCTTGCCGGTCTGCACACTGCCGAAAGCCACAGCAGTTGGCACCTGTGTTTCGTCATCATCAGAGAGGTGCTGCGGTGGTCCTCGCATGTCCACATCCTGACATGCATTCAAACTCTTCCACTTCTGGGGCAAGGCTAGGTTTGATGACCCCGCCAGCAGAGTCATCAAAAAGCAAAAGAGACTGCTGCATGACTTGTGGCTCAGACTGCTTGGCTTATTTGCAAGGGGGTGAGGTGAAAGACAGATGGCCATGGGCTGCAGGTGTCAACTCTGAGCTTTCAGCAGGGGACCGGGTGGGAGACAATGTGAAGGAACTGGAGGCACTGTCAATCTACTATCGCCTGTACTTGTTCTGGCCTCACCATTCTAAGAGCGGCATTCGGGCCTACCAAATAACGCTGAAGGTTCTGTCGCGTACTAGCACCTGAGGAAGGCGTTTCACTTGTGCGTGTAGCTAGCACAGATCGACCACATCCCCCACTTGCAACAGGAGCTCCACCAACACCAGCAGCACCACAACCAGGGCCACGTCCCTTATTTGACGCTCTCCTCATTCTTTGCAGTCACCCAACACAGTAACAGATGGTTTATGTCAGGCGACAATGTAACCGCCAATAGTCAACAATGTTTTTTTGTTTATTGGACGGCAAGAAATGCACCGCAAGACGTAAATGTACTATTTAGCACCCAAAACAATTAGAATTTTTTAAAGTGCGCTGTAAGCACAGTATTGGACTGTTCTATTTGACTCTCAGATATGAAGTGCACCGCAAGACGCAAATGTACTATTTACCACACAAAACAATTCTAATTTTTCAAAGTGCACTGTAAGCACAGTATTTCACTGTTCGTATCTGAGAGTCAAATAGAAGTGCAACGCAAGACGCAAATGTACTATTTAGCACCCAAAACAATTAGAATTTTTCAAAGCGCACTGTAACCACAGTATTTCACTGTTCTATTTGACTCTCAGATATGAAGTGCACCGCAAGACGCAAATGTACTATTTAGCACCCAAAACTATTAGAATTTTTCAAAGTGCGCTGTAATCACAGTATTGGACTGTTCTATTTGACTCTCAGATATGAAGTGCAGGATGCAAATGTAATATTTAACACCAACAAATTGCAGTATTTAAAAATGCCTAGATGTTGCCCACTGAGCTAACAGAACAGGATTAAAGTCATGTGCCTGGAACACATGCAGTTGCAAGTGCACTGCACTCTCTGTGGTACTGGGCTCAGGGCAGGGTACAAATATGTAGTATAGCACCCTCTAAAATAATCACTGAAATTTGAATAATCGCTGTAGTTTGCAGATTCAACACCAGAATTTTTTTTAATCTGTCCCTCACAGCTGCAGCATCCTCTCCCTACACTAAGAAGAGCTCATGTGATGTGCGTGTACGTGACTCCAGCTTATATATAGAGGCTGGGTCACATGCTGAACTGGCTAATCAGAGCCATGCCATTAGTAGGCATGGCTGTGATGGCTTCTAAGGGCAAACGAGTCAAACGCTTGTTGATTGGCTGCCCTGCAGCCCTTCAAAACGCGTCATTAAATCGCCGAACCCCGAACTCCAACCCGAACATACAGTGAAATGTCCGTGTTCGGGGTCCAAAAACCGTAATGTTCGGTACGAACCCGAACAGTGCGGTTCGGGTTCGCTCAACACTAGGTATAAGGTCTGCCTTCTTTTATAGGTACTGAGGAAGGCGGTTACACACAGTTGCTTCTCTTCATAGAAAGTATGGAATACTACTACATGCCGACACATTCTATGTTTCTATGTTAAAGTTACATACCAGGGCACCTATTATTCGCCCAGTGATGCAACATTTTACCACAACAACATATTTAACATTTAAAATGTGGAAGAATAGCATACCTTTTTAGCTCCACAAGTATTAACAGAAATAGTTTTTCCCTTCACATAAAAAGTGGGGTCCGTCTTTATAAACAGGTGTGTTACCTTATACTGTCATTCCAATAGAATTTCTTTCTTGGTCCCATTACTCTCTTGCCTGGCTTTTCTTCATCCTCCTCCTCAGAAGGGTTCTTTTCACGATCATCCTCACCTAAATGCCTATAGTCAAGTAGAGAAGGTCAACATTATGCACAACATAACTTGTTTTTACAATTTACACACACACAGTTTAGTGGTGAAAAGGTTTGTATCCTCCCCTAAGTAGCACTAATACTACCCTTTGTACACATTATACATTAGCAGACATATCAAATACTACTTCCGAAATATTGGTCTTTCAGTTAGGGTTTAAAAATAAACATGCTCCCTCCTCCTTTTTTGGAGTAACTGAGCAAATGGAAGTGTGTACATTGTAGGTATATTCTACAAACCACAAAATGTTAGAATTGATGGGAATGCTCAATGTATCACAAATTGAAAAGGATGCATCTCTGGTATACATTTTAATGATGGCAATATTAATCATACAGATATGTATTGGCACTGTGATTCAGCAGGGCAGCAAGCTGCTGAACCAGTTGAATAACAATATAATGTATCACTTATTCAAGACACCAACTAAAATGGATACCTTTCTGAGTATATTTAATACATAGGACATACTTTGAAACAGGCACATTTCAATGGAAATATCAAATTAACTAATATCAGTTACAGGGTGGTAACCACTCAACAAATATAATTCAGCAATGCTGCACACAAAAATATAACAATATAAAATAGATTTGCTTAAAAGTTAAACATTTTATTAAGGGAAAAAAATTATATAAGGTAAATATATCAAGCACTATACAAATAGCAAAAAGAGCAACAGCTTACCCGAGATTACCCAATATTTTTCGGGATATTCAAGGGTTTCAAGGTCTAAGATCAGACCCTGGAGAAGAGAATGACATTCGGCATACAGAACCTATTGAGCGATCTCATGTAGATAAGCTGTTCTTGTTGCTATTGCGCATTTGCATAGTTTTTCTATTCGTACCTCTGAATTTTCTCTAATAATATTCAACAATGAAGGGCTCATCTCAAACATGCACAACAAAGGAAAATTTGGGGGAATGGGAACCTTAACACAGTGCTCAACATCCCCACATGTCGCACCTCTCCCTGGGAATTTTTTTTTAAAATATGTTCCTTCCTATCGGAGAGCAAGGGAGCAGAGCTTTGGTGTCATGTGACATCCCGTCACTCACCAGGAGCATGAGAAAAACAAGGCTGGAGTAGAATTCCCCCCTCTCGTGCAATACGGTAAAGCAGCAGGGAGAGGGGGAAATACAGATAGAAGCTCTTAAAAAAAAAAAAAAACCTGCTGGCCTATGTGGGTGTATGTTTGTATGTGACTGTGTGTGTGTGGAACTGTCTCTTCAAGCCCTGTGAATAACATACCATCTAAAGATGACATCCTGTGGAATAACCTCAACAATGGTAGGTAACTAGACCAGTTTGACTGGATGTTCCCCAATAGCAACTGTGAGCTCAAGCATGCAGAATCTATCTTGTCCTTTCACCTTGACTGGAGTCCTTCATCTTGGATAAAGTGTTGAGCGTTATGGATACAGATTCCGACACTAGTGAGTGGAGTTGTCCAGATGACCAGTGTGACTTTGGGTACAACTACTCGTCCATTCATTCTACAGAGAGCGAAAAATGCATCCCCCATCTTCATTCATAGAGCAGCACGAAATGCCAATCATAAGCCCCAATACAGATTATAATTCTAGCTCTCTGTCCGAAAAAATGCATGAAAACCGGTCTACTTACAAAGAGGATAGTGAAGAGGAAAAAAGGTGCGTTTATGTAAGTGTTGCTGATAGTCTAGAGCAACATGGGGGCAGTTTACATTGAAGTCACCCCGTTGAGGTGGAAGATGAAGCTGGACAGAGATCCACATTTGATGAAGAGATTGGTGTATAGTTTAAATTAGCATAATAATCTAGTATTTGCAGCAGTTAAGATAACAGATCGACATCGAGGCAATAGAGCAGCACCGTCAGAGCGGTTTTCGCGATTGTTGATCGTGAAAACCGCTTGTTCCATCGCAGGACGCGTCAGGCACGTCCATTGTCGTGAAGGGGTTAAAAACACATTTTTCTCCTAATTTAGGCATTTGCTTGCAGCTTTGTTATAGAATGTACAGATAATTTTCAATCATTTTTATGCTCTAATGCACAGTAAAAACAATATTCTGGTTATACAGTCACTTTAAAGTTAGCAGCAATTATATAAACACTAGACATTAAGCCCGTTAAATTAACGGGCGCTAGAACATATGTGTGTGTGTGGGGGGGGGGGGGGGGGGGGGGACATAAGGGGGCAACATAGCTCCGCTCGCGAAGTCTTTACAAAGTTACAGCTTGATCAGCTGTAACTTTGTGCGCATGCGCAATGAGTAAATTCTCCTTGCGCAGGAGAATTTGGTCGAGAAATCTGTCAGCAGGGCCGGCCTTAAGTGTTCCGGCGCCCTGTGCGGGATTCCCCCATGGCGCCCCCCCATGTATGTATCTCTCTGCCTTCCCATGTTTGTCCCTTTCCTCTTCATTGCCCTGTCTGTCTCTCTCTAACTCCCCCATACCTGTCTCTCTCCTCCCCTTCCTCTGTTCTGTCTCTCTCCTCCCCTTCCTCTGTTCTGTCTGTCTCCTCCCCTTCCTCTGTTCTGTCTGTCTCCTCCCCTTCCTCTGTTCTGTCTGTCTCCTGCCTTCCTCTGTTCTGTCTCTCTCCTGCCCTTCCTCTGTTCTGTCTCTCTCTCCACCCTGTTCTGTCTCTCTCTCTCTCTCCCCCCCTGTTCTGTCTCTCTCTCTCCCCCCTGTTCTGTCTCTCTCTCCCCCCCTGTTCTGTCTCTCCCTCCCCCCCTGTTCTGTCTCTCCCTGCCCCCCTGTTCTGTCTCTCCCTGCCCACCTGTTCTGTCTCTCTCCCCCCCCGTTCTGTCTCTCTCCCCCCCCCCCGTTCTGTCTCTCTCCCCCCCCCCGTTCTGTCTCTCTCCCCCCCCGTTCTGTCTCTCTCCCCCCCCCCGTTCTGTCTCTCTCCCCCCCCCCCGTTCTGTCTCTCTCCCCCCCCCCCGTTCTGTCTCTCTCCCACCCCCCGTTCTGTCTCTCTCCCCCCCCCCGTTCTGTCTCTTCCCCCCCCCCGTTCTGTCTCTCTCCCCCCCCCCCCGTTCTGTCTCTCTAACCCTGTTCTCTCTCTCTCTCTCCCCATTCCCCCTGTTCTGTCTTTCTCTCCCCCCTGTATTGTCTGTCTCTCTCTCTCCCCCTTCCCCCTGTTTTGTCTCTCCCCCCTGTTCTGTCTCTCCCCCCCTGTTCTGTCTCTCTCTTCCTCCCTCCGTTCTTTCTCTCTCCCCCTCCCCTTCCTCTGTTCTGTCTCTCCCCCCCCCTCTGTTCTGTCTCTCCCCATTCCCCCTGTTCTGTCTCTCCCCATTCCCCCTGTTCTGTCTCTCCCCATTCCCCCTGTTCTGTCTCTCCCCATTCCCCCTGTTCTGTCTCTCCCCATTCCCCCTGTTCTGTCTCTCCCCATTCCCCCTGTTCTGTCTCTCTCTCTCTCTCTCTCCCCATTCCCCCTGTTCTGTCTTTCTCTCCCTCCCTCTGTCTCTCTCTCCCCCTTCCCCTGTTCTGTCTCTCTCTCCCCCTTCCCCTGTTCTGTCTCTCTCTCTCCCCCTTCCCCTGTTCTGTCTCTCTCTCTCCCCCTTCCCTGTTCTGTCTCTCTCTCTCCCCCTTCCCCTGTTCTGTCTCTCTCTCCCCCTTCCCCTGTTCTGTCTCTCTCTCCCCTTCCCCTGTTCTGTCTCTCTCTCCCCCTTCCCCTGTTCTGTCTCTCTCTCCCCCTTCCCCTGTTCTGTCTCTCTCTCCCCCTTCCCCTGTTCTGTCTCTCTCTCTCTTCTCTCCTCACTCTGTTCTTTCTCTCTACCCCCCTGTTCTGTATCTCTCTCTCCCCCTCCAGCTGTTCTGTTTCTCCCCCTGCCCCTGTCTCTCTGTCCCCCCTGCCCCTGTCTCTCTCTCCCACCCCTCCCCTTCCTTTGCCTTCAAAGTGGATCCAGGGAGGGGCGGAGCTAACCGGTTGATCGGTGTAGCTCCGCCCCCACCCTGTGAAGCAGATCAGCGTCTGCCTCAATGGGAGCCCAGGTCAGCAAGAGAAGGTGCTGCTCGGGCTCCCCATGCTTAATGCAGGCATGGGGAGCCGAGCAGCACCTTCTCATGGTGCCAGTGGCTCCCTGTGAAGCAGACGCTGCTCTGCTTCACAGGGTGGGGGTGGGGCTACACCGATCAGCCGGTTAGCTCCGCCCCCTCCCGGAATCTAGCAGAGCATGCCGAGCAGAGGGCTGGTGAGGGGGGATCTTTAGATCTCCCCCACCCAGTGCCTCTACCTGCTTTTTTTTCTTTGGGCGGGAGGGAGTCTCTGCGTTCCAAGTCCCAACGGCTGTCCGTGGGGCACATGCACAGTAGCGCAATCCCACGGACACAGGGACTGGACGCAGAGACACTTGAAGATTATTATAGAGGATTCTTTGTCTTTTGGCCTTTGTACTGTTTAACTCGTTATAGCCTCTGTCATTTTTTTTTTTAAACTTTATTTTTCTTTTCTTTTTTTAATGTTAATTTTCCTGTTATTTAATAGATCTATTTTCTATTCTTTGTCTTTTGGACTTAGTACTGTTAAACTCATTATAACCCATGTCATTTTTTATTAAACTGTATTTTTTTTTTTTTTAACTACATGCGCATGTCCCCGACGTTGCTAGGGCAACAGGGACGCTATAGTATGATGTGTCTCTGCGTCCAGTCTGTTGCCCTAGCAATGGCTGTCCGTGGGGCAGTGTCTCTGCGTCCAGTCTGTTGCCCTAGCAACCCAGGGACTGGACGCAGAGACACTTGAAGATTATTATAGAGGATAATATAAATGAGAGATTTTGGTTGTATGACTTGGCCAAATCAAATAGTTTTTGTATACAATGTAATTGTAGCACGCTCACACCTGTTTGGTAGGCTTGTATTTTTTTTGAGTCAGCAACATTACTTCTCCAATCCTTAGTCTCTCCCTGCCCCATGATCGCTGCGGAGCATGGAGAGACTGTAGCTGTCAAAGCAGGCACTTGCTTTGACAGCTATAAACACCTGGTCGCTGTGATTGGCTATAACAGTGACTGGGTGTTTCTGGGGGGGCTTCACTGGACATAGCTGAAGTGTCTCAGTACCAAGGCACTTAGGCATGTCAGTTTTACTGCACCCGCAGTATGCCAGTGTTCATACCACAATCGGCAGTCGGAACCTTCCAGATCTACAAATACTCCTGATGTTGCAGTCACTTGGCACCGCTATATCTAGTAAAATTGCGGTCTTCGATCCTTGTCTAGTACCACAATGTCAAATTGACTGAACAAAACCTGTTTGCCCAAAGAACCTTGATGGATTGGGGATTTGGTTTTATTGGTGTTCCAGATTCAAACTAGTCACCCACATCAGAGACAGTGCTCTTAACCACATACACACGTATATACACACATATATATATATATATATATATATACACACACACACACACACACACACACACGATACAGCAAAGTCTACCCGTTTCATGTTGTAAAGGAGAACTAAAGGAATTGGATTTTAAATTGCAGTAGGTATATGGTGGTTTGGAAGAGAACTGAGTTAAAAAGACTTATAATAGTTTTAAGTAACAATTTTAATGAAATACTTACTTGGCATTTTTGGCCTGATTGTGGGCTTGGCAGTCTTCTTGGTAACGGTTTAGCTGGTCAGGCATTACATTGCTAATAGCCATTTTAAGCCTCTGAAAAGGTTCTCTAAGTCGATCATCCTTAAACATAGGAAAAGAAGAATACAGTAATTTAAAATATATAGAAGTTCTTATCCTATACCTGTAAGAGATGGACAGCAAGTAACTATTTGTCAAAGGCAGAGATCTTACTGTGTCTTTATAATAAAAAGGATTGCCGGAATAATACTTAACTTTATGTTGAAGTCATAACAGATGAAATTACAGCATAGGGTTACTTTAATATTACCTGTACATGCAGATGAAGTTTTTTTAGGCGTTTGACAAGTGTATCCTTATTACAAGGAACAAACGCCTCTATATAACCATATACTCCATTCCTGTTGGTTGGGCTTAGCTCCTGCAGCTGTAACTCAATACTGTAATGTAAAAGAAACTATGATTCAGATTAATGAATTTCTGTAATATCAGCTGCACATACATCCCGATATAATCCATCCCTTACAGTAATAAAAAGCAAACGTCAGCTTAGATAGAATTTAGCAGCCCTTCTCCAATATACTTTGCACCTTTATGTATTTATGCTGTCAGTTCTAACACAAAACTACATGCAACTCTAAAGTTTTCCCACATAAAGATTCCCACATTTCATCAAAAGTCATTGAAATATTATAACACAATTCACAGACTACGGATTTAATTTACAAAACTATGCAACAGCTCTGCATTCACTGGCAGATAAATGTTTCCAATAACCAGGGTGTGACCAATTTAATTTAGTTTTAGGAGTTAGCAAGACAATTTAGGAGCCAGACAATAACATATGGACACAAACATGCAAAAGTCACAGAGACAGTTATAGTCATACAGATTTGCCCCCTCATACTACTAAAAGAAAAAACAACAAAACATTCCAAGCGGTGAGGGGTGCCATGTGGATGGTAATACCCGGGAGCCAGGTCTCTCATTTAAATGAGATGTGACTAATAGCGTCTTGGAAATGGATATTACCTGTACTGCTGACATGCACAATGCCATGCCAACAGCACATTGTTGTATGAACAAAACATTCTGGTAGATCGGTTTGTACTTATTCAGCTGTAACTATATACAACTATAGTCTGCATACCAAAATACATTTAATAAAATATATATGTGTGTAAAATATATATTTTAATAAATTATATAAAATACATGAAAAGTGAGAGCTGGTTACATTTAACAAAATCACACCATACTCAAACGTCTGGGTAGGGATGAGTGACATCGCCAGGTATCGCAACCTTTTGGCCTGGGCCCATAGGGTCTGTAATGTCCCTGCTTCTGTGTCCCTGGCTCTCCTCGACTCTGGGGCCACAGTTCTTATAAGGAAAGACACAAGCACCACTTTGTGTCATGGGGTTACAACTGTGACAAAAGCACGCAACAATGTTGCGCACTAATCTATGTTCAAATGAGTATCAAAGTACAATGATTTTAAATCTATTTTAGATCTTCCCTTTAGAATGGCAAAGTAATTAAAAGCTTTCACATTATAAAGGAAGGCTACATCATTTTTAGACTTATTAACGGATGGTGACTTGGGGGGGGGGGAGGATGGTAAGTCATACAGGCAATGGAATATTCAAGTGAGAAAATGTTTAAATTTAAGATTTTATTGTTTTTGCAATAACCTAGCCTGAAACTTCTACTAATGGATTTTGCTCTATGTGGGACCTACACGTGATAGAAAGAACTAGAGATTAGTAAGCAAGGGCATACAGATGCTGAAAATACAGCATGTAGGCTTCCATATAAAATGTTAATAATCATTTGTTCCTCCAATATAGAGTATAAATTTAGATTATGGTGTTGATACTATATTAAAAAACATGTCCCTGTCTGTAACTTTTTTCTTATATGATAATCTTAATTCATTGCTTTCAACCAAGTAAAGATTGTGAGTGAATTATTCCCTCTACCATTTCTTGTTTATCACTGTATTCCAACATGTCACTGCTTTCTCCACCTGGCCAGGTACCCGAAAGTAGCACTAACACATGTCTCTATTATCTAGCAAAATCATAAATAGTTAATGAAACTGTAAGCTAGATGTGAAAGTGCAATAGTTAACCTATAAAGAAACATTGTTGTCTTGCGTCCCCCTCCCCCCAAAAAAAGGTGAGGAAATTGACTTTGAGTCATAATACCCTGAAGATATATCAATCTACCGTACTTTATTTTATTTTTCTTTCATAATCTTTTTATGTTGCTGTTAATTACAAGAAACCAATGCTTATGCCAATCTCTCTCACGGCTACGTCAGAGAGACACCCTCATTTTCATACCAAATAAAACAAAGGAGTTCTAGATAGCATCTCCTTTAATCCCTTTTAAAGGAGACGCACAGTGCTTGAAACATAGGATTACATACTCTAACAAAATGTTATTCATTTCTTGAGTGAAGAATTTCTTTCGTCCTTCTTCATCGAACAATTTTGCAGCCTGAGGTATTAAAGGAAAAAAAAGGAGGGCAGTAAATAATTACTGGTGTTCACTGATCAAAAATAGAATACAATAACATCTTGTAGTTTTAATATCATTACTCACCACTCTTAGATCCGCAATCCGTTTCTCCAGCTGTGTCGGAAGACCTTCAGGAATAGCAGGTATTGGTTTGGGTACCTGCACCTGGGAAAGATTTAGAGACTGCCCAATACTGCCATTTTCTGACCCAGCTGGGCTATCATTGGATGCAGAGTCCAAAAGCTTGTCAAAATCAAAGTCTCCAAGCATTTCCAGAGCATTCTCTGCCTCTCGCAGTAGCTCACAGTCACTACCACCACCAAATAGTGCAAGCACTGGGTCCGGACCAAGGGTTAAATCCGGTAAGTTATTGGTAGTAGGATTAGTAGTGACAGGAGTCGGCGTAACTAATGTTACAGTCTGTGGAGCTTGTACGAATTCTTTTTTCCTCATGGCATCTTTCTCCTTCTGAAATTTACGCAGCATAGCAGCAAGTGACAGAGAGTCTTTGTACAGCTTTTTCTTCTTTTTATCAGGCTTGTGGGAGTTAAAAGCAACAACACTGGAAGGCAGGAAAATAAAAATAATTTATAATGCTTTCAGAACATCAACCAAATTTAACAACGGTTACAAATTGTTCTGTAATATTAACACATGATCCATTGAGTATGAAAAACAAAGTGTACTGTAATAAGGATATTAAGTACTGTACATTATTCTTGTTATGTTGATTGTATTATGCAAAATTATTTGTTTAGTTTTTTTACAAGTTGAATAACTACAGATTTACCTACAAAGTAGTTTGGGTTAAAAAAAAAAAAAGACATATATATATATATATATATATGTATTACGTTGGAGGATATGATTTATTCTCGGTGCGATACAAGGATAAATGGATATAGATAAAGAT
Organism: Pelodytes ibericus; assembly: GCA_036172795.1. Classification (NCBI taxonomy): domain Eukaryota; kingdom Metazoa; phylum Chordata; class Amphibia; order Anura; family Pelodytidae; genus Pelodytes; species Pelodytes ibericus. The sequence goes on along the minus strand of CM069865.1, from coordinate 47,228,586 downwards.
AAAGATATATATCTATCCATGTATTACACCGAGAATCAATCATATCCTCCAACGTAATTGGTATTTGTTATCCCACAAACCAAAATTAAAACATCCCATTGCAGAGCATCCAAATATGGTTTAAAAATGGTCACCCACTATAAAATAACAGTTTAGTCTACAGTGACACTGAATATACAAATCAAGAACCCACACTCAAAGGCAATTTTAAATGTGGTCACTGCATCCAGTGTCAAAACACGAGAAATGTTAAATCATCCTTATCATGGACGGAAAATTTATACCAAACAATATATCAATATATATATCAATATATATATCAATATATATACACACACATATACATACATACATACACACACACACACACACACACACACACACGTTGACTTGCCCATGTGCTAGATTTTATATAGGATGTATTACTCAATCTTTCAGAGACCGTATCAGTCAACATAAATAAGCTATTAGGAATATAGATAATATCTTGGGCACTGACCGAGAAAAATTAATTACCATGGTAGTTCATTACAAAGAAGCAGGACATGGTTCCCTTGCCTCTTTAAGATGTGTAGCATTGGAGGCTATTAGGAAATCAAAACGAGGAGGTGATAACAAATCATACTTATTATAACAAGAAGGACATTCCATAAGTTTAAGGCTATGATTAATGCAGGATTAAACCGTGAGCTAAATTTCTATTCTAAATATTATTCAAGTGTTGTATGTGTCTATATTTGGTTCATATTTTTCTGGGTTCTTTAATATGTGTAAACAGTAGGGGATTGGCCAATACCTATATAGGAGGAGTTTAGGGTCAGCCCTTTTAAATATCAGCAGGTGCTCTTTAATCCCTGCATTGAGAATAGTGTCTAGCAACCGGTCAGGAGAGCCGGAGTTTTGATTTAGTATCCTCAGAGAACACTGGTTTCAACCTTTGTTTTAGCGAATGATTTTTCGATTTTATTCACTACTGCACTGCTTCTTTGTATATTTTAAATTCTGAAATTCATTAAAGATTTTTTTTAAACCTTTTACACCCAACTGGAGTGGGCGTAAAGCACTATTATACTCTATAATGATTTTTACTCCGAACATATAGGACCCATCAAGCCACGGATTGAATATCGGTACAACGTGTCTAGACCTAATATGAGAGTTATATCTTTGAGATATAAGTATTTATCTGAGAAACAATATTATTATTATTATTGGGCTTGTGAAAGCGATTGCCTAATTCAGGGCTCGACAAACCCCAGGCGCCAGGTCGCCATGGCGACCAGGAAATGAGACCTGGCGCCTGGGTGAAGTTACCTTCCCTGTCCCCTTGCCGCTGCCATCCGATGTTTTTTTCTTTTTTCGGAGCGCGAGGGGGTAAAGTCTGTGCGTATAGCACAGACTGCAAGCTCCGCCCCCTCGCGCAACGCGTGTCTGAGTGCCGGGTGTCGTCACGTGACATCCTGGCACTCAGCAGGCCGATGAGTGAGGACATGCTGCAGCACGGATGTCCCCCTCCCCTGCAATGAGGTAAAGCAGCAGGGAGGGGGGACACATCAAGAAAAGACTGTGTGAGGTGGGTGTGTGTTTGTATATATGTGTAAATATAAAGTAGGTGTGTGTGAGGTGTTTGGATATATGTGTATATATAAAGTAGGTGTGTGTGAGGTGTCTGTATATATGTGTATATGTAAAGTAGGTGTGTGTGAGGTGTTTGGATATAAGTGTATATGTAAAGTAGGTGTGTGTGAGGTGTTTGTATATATGTGTATATGTAAAGTAGGTGTGTGTGAGGTGTTTGTATATATGTGTATATGTAAAGTAGGTGTGTGTGAGGTGTTTGGATATATGTGTATATGTAAAGTAGGTGTGTGTGAGGTGTTTGGATATATGTGTATATATAAAGTAGGTGTGTGTGAGGTGTTTGGATATATGTGTATATGTAAAGTAGGTGTGTGTGAGGTGTTTGTATTTATGTGCATATGTAAAGTAGATGTGTGTGAGGTGTTTGGATATATGTGTATATATAAAGTAGGTGTGTGTGAGGTGTTTGGATATATGTGTATATGTAAAGTAGGTGTGTGTGAGGTGTTTGTATTTATGTGCATATGTAAAGTAGATGTGTGTGAGGTGTTTGGATATATGTGTATATGTAAAGTAGGTGTGTGTGTGTATATATGTGTGAAGAAGCCGTGTGTGTTTATGAATTGCGTGTATGCTTGCGTGATTGTCTGGCTCCTAAATTTTTTGGCTGGCTCCTAAAATCTAATTAGATTTGTCAAGCCCTGGCCTAATTAACCCCTTAGTGACATGACTTTTTTGGCTTGTCCGACGCTTGGTGACATGGGCTGTTTTAACATTTCTGAGGTGTTTGTGTTTTGCTGTCATTTATTTCTGTCTCAGTTAGTGTACCCGCACAAACTATATATCGTTTTTATCGTTATAAGAAGGGCTTTCTTTTGATACCATTATTTTGATAATAGCATATAATTTGATGTGAAAAAAAAAAAAAAAATGGCAAAAAATGAAAAAAAATTATGACTTATTTGAAAAATCGTATACCCATGTACAAGAGACAACAAAAAAACACTGCTAAATAGTTTCTAATATATGTCCTGAGTTCAGAAATAGCCCATGTTTTATGTTTTTGTGCTTTTTTTATTCATGTTACAGGGCCAGAACTATAAGTAGTGCAAAGCTATTTTAAAATTATTTTTTTCAAAATTAGCAACAGTGACATTGTAACACTGATTTCTGTACTAAATCCATGAATGACCCCCAACATGTACATATTTTTGAAAACTAGACCACTCAGGGCATTTAACTTGGGGTATTTTGACACATTTCATGAAGCCATTTTACCATCAATCTTTGCCAAAGTTTGTAGCACAAAATCTTTTTTTTTTTAAATTTTTCACATAGATTGCAATTTAGGTAAACATTACCTTAAAATGTGAAGGGGTATTTCCAAATAACACCTCAATATGTGTTCAGCAACATCTCCTGAGTACAGGCATACCACCCATGCATAGGTTTGTTTGTTTGTTTTGGGGCTAAAAGGCCACATTTAGGGGGTGCGCATTTTGGTTTTCCAACTTGGAGTTCTGACATGCAGAAAACTTGCGCCCATGTCCCAAATGGGACATTTTTGAAGCCAGAAAGTGTATTCCACCCCACAAAGCCATATATTTTTTTAAAACTAGACACCCTAGGGTATTTCAAATGGTAGTATTTTAACACTTTCCATGCACTAATTATACTACCAGCCTATGTCAATGTTATGGATAGTAATTTTTTTTCACATACATTGTACTTCGGGCATGAATTCACAGATTCTATTATGTGTCAGTGCCAAACAACACCTCAATATGTGTTCAGCAACATCTCCTGAGTACAGGGATACCACCCATGTGTAGGTTAGTTAGATTATTTGGGGGTTAAAAGGCCACATTTGAGAGGTGCGCTTTTTGGTTTTTCAACTTGGAATTCTGACATACAGAAAGCCTGCGCCCATGTTCCATTTGGGACATTGGTGAAGCCAGAATGTGTATTTTACCCCACAAAACCATACATTTTAGCAAAACTAGACACCCTAGGGTATTTCAAATGATAGTATTTTAACTCTTTCCATGCACTAATTCTACCACCAGACTTTGTCAAATTTTAGGTTAGTAATTTTTTAATGTTTTGTTTCCACATACATTGTACTTCAAGCATGAATTCACAGATCCTGTTATGTGTCAGTGCAAAACAACACCCCAATATGTGTTCAGCAACATCTCCTGAGTACAGGGATACCACCCATGCATAGGTTTGTTGGGTTGTTTGGGGGCTAAAAGGCCACGTTTAGGGGGGGTGCATTTCCAACTTGGAATTTTGCCTGTCAAAGTATTTTACCCCATCAAACCATATATTTTGGAAAACTATACATCCTAGGATATTTAAAATTGTTATTTTAACACTTTCCAAGTGCTAATTCTACCACCAACCTATGTCAAAGGGTTGGGATGTAATTTTTTCCCCACACACATTGTAGTTCAGGCAGGTATTTTCAGATTCTGGTATTTGCCACTGCCAACCAACACCTCAATATGTGTTCAACAACATCTCCTGAGTACAGGGATACCCCCCATGCATAGGTTTGTTGGTTTGTTTTGGGGCTAAAAGGCCACATTTAGGGGGGGCGCAATTCTAACCTGGAATTTTGACATGTAGTCAACCTGCGCCCATGTTCCATTTAGAACATTTTTGAAGCCGTCCAATGAATTTTACCCCATCAAACCATATATTTTTGGAAAATAGACATCCTAAGGTATTTCAAATGGTGGTATTTTAATACTGTATATGTACTAATTCTACCACCAGCCTTTGTAAAAGTTTGTGATAGTACTTTTTGGGAGTTTTTTTTCCACATGCATTGTACTTCAGGCATGAATTCACAGATTCTGGTATATGACACTGCCATACAACAACCCAATATGTGTTCAGCAACATCTCCCGAGTACAGGGATAGCACCCATGCATAGGTTTGTTTTTTGGCTAGAAGGCAACATTTGTGAGATGCGCATCTCAAAATTCCAACTTGGAATTTTGACATGTAGTCAACCTGCGTCCGTGTCCTATATGGGATATATCTTTGAAGCCAGCCAATGTAATTTACCCCCACCAAACCATATAATTTTTAACGGTAGACACCCATCACTCCTTGTGGCAAGGGCTCAGCAGCTACCGATACATCACTAGATGATGTATCAGAAAGCTGACCAGGGTCAAAATCGAATCAGTGCGTAAGCAGTGATCTCGAGCAAAGAAGGGGTTAATAGCTCTTAGAAGAGCCTATCTAGTACTGTAATACATTACAGTACAAAGTAATTAATCCATAAAACAGTGCAGGCGGCAGCAAAACATACTGTTGCTGTGCAAGATTACTGCTTATACAGTGATGAATGGCAGGGAAGGGGTTAATACACAGTGAAAGACTTTCATAAAACCTGCCAATTTTATAAAATGTTATTTTATATCACTAATACTGATCTGTCTCTTTCTGTCACAAAAATGTAAGTGAGGAGAGGGAGGCAGATCAATATTTGTGAATATTGATCCGACCAATTTTGATCTGACCAGGGCGAATGGTGAACTTAATTGAGAAATTACCAAACCACCTTTGCCACTAATTCGCTGTTACTGATCGCTATGCGCTCAGACAGCTTAAAAAAAAAAAATCTCAAATACTTTTACTTTACATGTAATCCCCTAGCGGGTATGTGTAAAAAAAAAAAATTAAAAAAAATATGCAGACAGATAAAAAATTGCTGTGGCCTCAATATCATTGCGTAAGCAGTGATCGACAGCAAAGAAGGGGTTAATAACTCTTAGAAGAGCCTTTGTAGTACTGTAATAAATTACAGTACAAAAAAAATGAACCCCTAAAAAATGCACAAACAGCAAAAATAAATGCGCTGATGTGCACGATCACTGCTTACGCAAGATCAGTGGCAGGGAAGGGGTTAAACGCAAAGAATTGCTTTAATACTTTTTTTTTTTTATTGTTTTATTATTCGTGTGTTGTGCTTTTATTGTTTTTTGTACTTTTACTTACTTTGATCTGTCTCTCTCCCTCACTAAAAAAAAGTGTGAGGAGAGGGAGGCAGATCATAACTGGTCAGATCAATATAGGGTTAATATTGATCTGACCAGTCAGTGGGGATGCTCAGCAGAGCATACCCACTGCTTGTCAGTGTGCCTGGCAGTCACTGATTGACTCTGTGAAGGAGGCAATCGTGTGACAGCCAGAGCGCACAGGAAGCAGGTACTTCCTGCCTCCTGTGCTCTTGCCCTTAGAAGGGCAGCGCCATCTTGGTCACTCAGTGACCAAGATCGTGCATTTTTTTTTTGTGTTCCTGATTGCCTCGACTTGTGAGGCAATCAGAAACACTTCCTATGCTCGTTTTTTAAATGCACGTGTTTTAAAGGCGTTGTGCCTTTAAAACCGGCATTTCAATCGCTCTCCGGAGCGATCTAAATGCCGCCCGGCATTTTTTTTAGTATTGTACGATGCTTCCACACGGAAGCATCGTTACAATACCATTAGAGCACTGAAAGCGGAAAAACTCTGCTTTCAGTGCTCGTTTTGACACAGGACAGACTAGGTCCGTCCTGTGTCACTAACGCCTCGGCACACAGGACGGACCTAGTCCGTCCTGTGTCGCCAAGGGGTTAAACACTCCTGACTCACTCCTGGCGCTTTGAGAAGCCAGCCTGTATGCATGTTTTTTATTGTTGATATTTATTACCGTTGAGTCAGTAGAGTCTATAAGCAGTGGACCAATATAGTAGAGGACTATCCAGAATCATTATTAACCCTTTTCCCATTGCATGTTTACTGCTGTTGATCCAAAGCAAGATATTGGCAAAATATTGATGATGTCTACTTTTGCATATTTGAGGATATACATTTCAAAGCGGATACTGAACTTTGAACAAGGTTACAGATTTGCAGCACTAACCTTACATAGTTTATTAGGTTGAAAACAAATATATATATAGTACATCAAGCTCACAATACTTCCATACACCATAGCTCAATACACCAATAATTTGTTGATGCAGGAGGCAGCATTAAAAAAAAAAAAAAAAAAAAAAAACAGTAATTTAATCTTCTTGACTCCAAGACAGTCAGACTCATCCTGGATCAACATTGCCTTATCTATTTTTACTCTTCATTACTTTGTACACATTTCATGTGTAGAAAAATACCCAAATGTTTTTGAATATACTGAATCCGCCACAATGGTTACACATGGCATTTATTGCACATTTTAACTGCCCTAACTGCAAATAAACCTTCTCTATGTTTACGATGAAAGCTCCTTTCTTCCAATCATAAAAGATGCCCACATGTTGTATGCAAGGTACAGTTTATAGAGATCTCCAAAGAGATCTTTGTATTGACCTTGAACATACTTGTAAAAGTTTAGCATATCCCCACAGAGACCGCTTTACTCCAAAGAAAACAATCCAATTTGGACAGCCTTCCTTCACAGCTGACATTTTCCATTCCTTTAATCATTTTTGTAGCCATTCTTTGAATCATTTCTATTTCCAGGTCTAGATGAGGCCAATGATTTAATAAAAAGGTAAAAAATTATGTCTTGATTTCTAAAGCAAACCGCTTGCTTGCTTTAGCAATAGCTACCCAATATTGTGCACAGCTGCACAGTTATTTGTCAACAACACCCAAATCCTTTCCATAGAGGATTTACCAAGAACACAATCATTTTAAGTAAATTAGCATTTTTAGTTCTTACCCAAGTGTATAATTTTACATTTATTGATATTGAAACATATCTGTCAATTAACTGCCCATTCTCCCATTTTGTCTAACTCCCTTTGCAGACAAATGACAGCCTGCTCTATTACTTATTTACGTTACTATTTCAAGAAAGGTTTCTACTAGCTAGTCCCTATTAAGTTCATGTTTTTAATTAAGGAATGCATTACTTGCCATTAATCAATGTTGAAACAGTCTAAATTTGACAAAAATATTAGACGTAATTTGTAAATAATAAATAATGTGATCCACAAGACAGATGCATGGCTTTCTGAAAAAGTACTAACTCACAACTGGAAACTCGAGGCACTTAAAATCTGGACTGTGAGCATAAGAGTAAAAACTCCATTATTCCCCAAAAACAAAAATCTACAGAGATGTAACAATATCAAAACATCTGCTTTCTATGTATTCAGGAAGCGTTTCCTATACACCTACATAAATACACATTTACAGGACTTATACTAGACTAGAAATCCCACTACCTTACTTAAACTAAACATGAAAATGGTGGAAAAAAAAAAAAAAAAAAATCTAAGCATTACTTACTCATTCACTTCTACATACCCCATTTGTTTTGAAACTTTAAATTTTCTTGGCGCCTTGTCTTTCTCTGTGCTTTCTTCTTTCCTCTTGCGCTTCTTAAGAGAGTGATAATCTTCTTTTACCATAGGTACCTAGGTATGGGGAACGAACGACATATCAGGAGTATATACACTTTTTAGCTAGCTGGTTTATTTTATGCAGTAAAAATAGTGAGACACAAAAAGCAGCGGCACCCATGATGAGAATAAAAAGGAGGAAATAAATAGCTGCTTAGAAGTAGCTGATGTATATTCACCGATAAATAAAACCCAGGAACAGGACAGTGCACAACGAATTTGCATTAAGTGTTTCGTGCTCAAGGTTAGCGCTTGCTCACAGGCGAGCCTATGAGTGTGAAACCCGTAAAGCAAATTAGTTGCATGTGGACTATTCTTGTTATTTGTGTTGAGGCTGGTTTATTTTATCGTGTATTTAATTTCAGCAGGCAACATGGCTGCTCCGTTTTACAACACTATGAACCCCTTAAGGACCAGAGTGATTTTTAAATTTTTGATATGCATTTGTTGAAACTGAATTTTTCTCTCTGTCATTTAATGCACCCATACAAGTTAAGTTGTTTTTTAAAGGAGAGTCAGAGCTTTCCTTTGATACCCTATACATAAAAAATAAACTACAATTTAGTATTAAAAAAATACATGTAAAAAGGGGAACATTTTGCATTATTTTCCCAATAATAAACTACACAACTAGTGCAACACTAACCCACTTATCATACCCAATTAACTAATAAAAAATAAAGGTTCCCAAACCCCCCCAACAAAAAAAACTCTGACCAGTGCGATGTTAGAGCCATAAGAATCACAGAACAGGAATGCAGGGGTTAACTGTAATTACATTAATATCTTCCAATAATATTTATTTATTAATAAAACCGTTAAAATTGCAACAACAACAAAAAATGAGGGACATAAACAAGGAAGGAAACTGATCACAGTAACAAACTGATCAGCAAGGAAAGGGTTAACTTTTTTTTTTTTAACAGGATGTATTTTATTTGTTTTTCATTTGCATGAAGCACAGGGAGTGAATTAGAGGAATGTGTGAACTCCATGCAAAAGTTATCGCAGTGATTTCACCAATCACATACCCAGAAACCCACTGATCGTGTCCAGGAGCTTTGCCTTAGGTGTGATTTTTGTAAGGAAGTGAGAAGCAGTAGGCTGTTTATGTTAGGTTAACTAGATGTAGACATCATAAGGGAATTGCAGCAAAAAGAATATTTAATTCTATACTCCCCCCTGTCAGAATGGTTTGGTCTGCTCTGTCAGGGCCATTTTTACCACTGACTAAAAGGGGTAGCTGCCCTGAGTTCAAGTACACTGCAGGGTCCACTGAATCTGCTACAAGAGCCATATTGTTTCTGAATCTTTTTCTTCATATTCTCACTTACCAGGGTGAATATTAGACTGGTTTTCACATTATTTTTTTTATTCTGTCCCTCACTCACAACTAAATCCCTTTCATTATGGTATTGCCCAAGTTCCCGTAGCTTCTTCCTACAACCATTGAGTGCATTCACCTCATTGGCCAACTTCTTTTAGAGTCCTCCTCATCCTTTTGGTCTCTCTCCCATTCACACTGACTTCCTTTACCTTGGATTGGCCTGTTTCGGTTTACTCCCACCTCTTAATTCATGTTATCTCTGCATGTGCTGGTAAGAATATCTTTATTAACCCTTTCAGTTCCACCCTTATTGCAATCAAAAGGGTGGTATACTGAGAATGCTGTGTGATTAGCACTAAGGTGCAGTGTGTAATCAGCACTAATGTGCTCTGTGCTGCTCATTGGCAGGGAGAGTTTTCTCCAGCACCTTTGATTTAGGGGTTTTAGAAGAGTGGGGCGCCTGCAAGATGCAAAGGTGGCACAGTGACACTTCAGTTACATGCTGGCTCGGTCATCACACTGTAATGGGTAACATTATAATACAGTATGATACAGGTACCTTGTTATTTGAAATGCCCATTAGTGTCACAGTCTGTGTGAGACAGAACGTGGTGTAGAAGAAACTGGGCGTTACATAGTTCCAAGTTTAGCTGGCACTTCTGGCCTAGGAAGCATTATAAGTTACACTGTGCATGGGCACCACAATACTGGACCCGCTTTTGTGTATAATGTTGCCATGGCAAGAGTGCTAAGGGTTAGTTTTTCTATGATTATGAATTGGTACTGCAGCTGTTGTGGAATACACATCACATGATTCTCATCCATTTGGTTGGTTGGCCACCCCCTGGAAACAATTCTGTGGATGCCCATGAGGAACAGTGACAAAGCCAGGGATTGTTTATAATAATTATATATTATTAATAATCCAAGTCCAATAGACAACTCCACAGCTCATTCCATGATTGTTAGCATAAAATAATGCTTTTCACTTTCCTAGTTTGGGGAAAAGATACTACACATTCAATGCCAATGCAACATACTTACTTTAAAAGTTTTCCGCTTTTTACTAGCATCAGCATCTTCACCTTCTGAATCAGATGCCTGACGAAAATGCAGTGTTCCCGTGTTGATATAAAACCCTCCATATTTTGTGGTCAGTGACGCTGGGACCAATTCGTCATACTAAATGAAACAGTGATAAAGAGTGAACAATTTCATAAACCACTTCCTTTAGCCTGTTTCTAAATATAAAAATCTTCACACTGTTTGCCTTCCATAAAAAAAATATTTTTAAATGCATTCTTTATTTAAACTGTCACCATGTAAATACATATAAAACACAAAACATTACAAGAAATTAAACCAACATAAAAAGGAGTAAGCTGTCATTTTTTAACATTATTTCATAACATATCTTAAATCTAAAGAAACACACCTAGAGTGACAAAGGCAATTATTGACCCTTACGACGATCTTACCAGCAGAAGGGCAGCTCCATATTTGAAAGGCATGCTATCTTTCAATATGGCAAATTTGATCGTTGCAGAGAGCAATAACACAGCATATTAAGGGTCAAGATTCAGTGTTGCTGAATGCCTAGATATCAAGGCATTGCAGGAACAAAGAGTGAAGAGATTGATGATCGATTTCTCAGCTAAACTCACCACAGGACATACCTCCGTTGTCCCCAACTGTATGCTCACCTGCTTTCATCCACATTTGCAACATTCTTTTTTTAGTCCAAGACAATTAGCACAAATCTAATAGTCACTCAGTATTGATTTTCACACCTGCTTTCAGATTCTTACATGGTTAAAACGTATTTTATGTTGAAAAAAAGACTTGCGTCTATCAAGTCGAACCCTTTTCATATTCCTTATTTACCGCTGTTGATCCAAATGAAGGCAAATTTTGTAATGCTTGAACACGTTTTTCCTGATTTACCTTGCTGGTCAGCCACATTGGTTTTAGTGTGCCTATTTTATATATTATATATTTGTTTCCATAAGGTATACATTTTTGTATGTATATTTTCTTAATTAATCTGTGCCCTTTGGGATACATGCTCTATATGCAACATTAAAAGACCTTCCAATAACCTTCAATTAATTCAACTTCTTTGCAATCTCAGAAATCTACCTCTCCCTGTTGCCTCTCCAACCTTTCGGGCTATTTTTGTGGCATTCCTATCCAGCCATACTGAATACACCACTCATGATGCTATATAGGAGATATGAGAGGAGCAGAAAATGGAAGTTTAGTGGCTCTAAGCCCACTCATGATAGGTTTCTATTTATCACCCAATGTAGCATATAAATTGTAACAAAGTCACAGATTTACTTTCATTAATAGGAAAAATAAGTTACTCACCGCCTCAGAATTGTCAATAAATGAATCTGTCTCGTCATAGCCATAACCAATGTCAATGAGATCCTGCATGCGGTCCTTTCGGCGTTTGTGAACTTTTCCGCCCTAGTAAAATGTTGAAAAATAAGCACTGGCAAGTAGTATCATCTATTTCATTTTTGGTGATTTCACTTCGCTAGGCTTTCATTAAGAAAGGAAGTATACTTTTTTTTTTTTTAAATAAAGCCTCCTAATATAGTTCATTAGACTTTTTAAACACATGAAATATATTGTACTTTTTTTTTAGCTGTATTTTGGGAAATAAAAATAGCTTGCAAAATATACCATAACTGGAGTTGTGTTGAGTAAATCATTAAGCAAGAATTTGCTCAAATCCAATTTGAACATGCAATTTAGCTTTGGACACCAGAAACTTACAATAGCTAAAATTAAACAAATATATAGTGTCAACATGCCCATTAAATCCTGGAGAGGGAGCTGCCTTTGCGGTATGGACATATACGGTAAATTGCTCGTGGGAGCAATCATATATGTGCTGCAGGGGGTTCTTCGGTGTTGCCTAATGCCTCCAAATGGAGTCATCATGGCAACACTGTCTGATCATCAGAGCCAATAATTGATCGCCTCCAACGGTGCTTAAGAAACAGGACATACCAGGTAGGTAATATGTCATTAAGGAGTTAACAGGACACAAGGTCATCCATTAAAACTTTTGTAAAAAAGTGCTTTAAAGAGTGAGTAAACCCATTGAAATCACTTCTGAAAAGTGTTGCATTGGAAAATGTTTTAGAAGCCTTTTTAATCACACAGTAGTTGAGGAGTTTAAAAGAGTGATTAGTCCATCTTCAAACTACAGAAGCATAAAAGGGTATTTTAACAATGAGAAAAGCAAATGATCAGAACTGACTGTTTGGTGAGATTGTGTTAGCAAATGGAATTGATGACTAAAAAAAATAAGTATCTTCTGGATAGAAATTATGTTCATAAAACAGGGCTTTAGAAATATTTACAGGAGCCAGGCAAAGGGTACACTTATTCTATTTAAACCACTGATGTCTAATATTTACTGGTGAAAAATATTGCAGTTTTGCATCATAATGTAAGCGATTAGTAGAAATGTGTCATGACAGCAAACAGAAACTATACTTACATATTTGGCTTCAAATTTTTTTGCCAACTGTTCCACTTCTATTCTCTCCCGCTCATCATCATTAAATGGATCAAGAGATGGAATTGCCTTTAGCTGAAAATAAACGTACATAAACTTATAAAGCAAGATAATTTCAAAATACAAAATACATTTAAGTAAAACAGGGACATAGAAAATGATGCACACTTTGTTAAACAAAGTAAAATGTATATGGTGTCAATATGCTCAAGTTATGAAGAGACATGAGGGCTATTCAATAAAAGGCGAGTGGAGATTAACATCGCATCTCACCAATTTAACTACACATTGTTATTGGACAAGCCTGGTGAGTTTGCTTATCGGGGAAACACACTATGCCTTTCCTTGCACAATGTATAGCTAAATTGGTGAGATCAAAAGTTCAACTCACCTCAACACACATTTAAGTAAATAGCACCCATAAAAGTTTGCTGGAAGAAAGACATCAAATATTAAAAAGGTTATACTTGGCATATTCTCTGAAAGAGTCTTGCTTTTCCCACCAACTGGAACATCTAATGTTTATATACTGGGGCATTAATAGAAAAGGAGTGCCATCGACATATGCAACAAAAGTTGCCAGTTTGTACCATGTGTGGGGGAGCTGTACTTAAGGGTTGTGCTAGATTTATGACAACTGTTGCTAAACCTAGGAAGTGGTGAACATCAAATTCAAAACCAAGTTTGGTGAAGGTGCAGGGACAGCTAAGGCAAAACAGGGATGTAAAGAAAGGGGGCAATCATTTCCCAGCCCTTTGCTGAGCACCTTCCTTGGAGTGGACTAGTTTCAACTCTGCATATGCGAGCAACAATATTAACCCCTTGGCGACACAGGACGGACTAGGTCCGTCCTGTGTGCCGAGGCGTTAGTGACACAGGACGGACCTAGTCCGTCCTGTGTCAAAACGAGCACTGAAAACGGAGTTTTTACGCTTTCAGTGCTCAAAGGGTATTGTAACGATGCTTCCGTGTGGAAGCATCGTACAATACTAAAAAAAATGCCCGTCGGCATTTCGATCGCTCCGGAGAGTGATCGAAATGCCGGTTTTAAAGGCACAGAGCCTTTAAAACACGTGCATTAAAAAAATGAGCATAGGAAGCGAATCTTTCGCTTCCTATGTTCAGAAAGTGTTTCTGATTGCCTCGCAAGTCGAGGCAATGAGAAACACAAAAAAAAAAAAATGCACGATCTTGGTCACTGAGTGACCAAGATGGCGCTGCCCTTCTAAGGGCAAGAGCACAGGAAGTACCTGCTTCCTGTGCTCGCTGGCTGTCACACGATTGCCTCTTCACAGAGGCAATCAGTGACTGCCAGGCACACTGACAGGCAGTGGGGATGCTCTCCTGAACATCCCCACTGACTGGTCAGATCAATATTAACTCGATATTGATCTGACCAGTTATGATCTGCCTCCCTCTCCTCACATTTTTTTTAGTGAGGGAGAGAGACAGATCAAAGTAAGAAAAGTAAGTAAAAGTTTAAAAAAAAAAACAATAAATACACAACACACAAATAATAAAACAATAAAAAATTTTTTATTAAAGCAATTCCCTGCGTTTAACCCCTTCCCTGCCACTGATCTTGCATAAGCAGTGATCGTGCACATCAGCGCATTTATTTTTGCTGTTTGTGCATTTTTTAGGGGTTAATTTTTTTTGTACTGTAATTTATTACAGTACTAAAAAGGCTCTTCTAAGAGTTATTAACCCCTTATTTGCCGTCGATCACTGCTTACGCAATGATATTGACGCCAAAGCAATTATTATCTGTCTGCATATTTTTATTTTATTTATTTTTTTTTACACATACCCGCTAGGGGATTACATGTAAAGTAAAAATATTTGAGATTTTTTTTTTTAAGCTGCCTGAGCGCATAGCGATCAGTAACAGCGAATTAGTGGCAAAGGCGGTTTGGTGATTTCTCAATTAAGCTCACCATTCGCCCTGGTCAGATCAAAATTAATCGGATCAATATTCACAAATATTGATCTGCCTCCCTCTCCTCACTTACATTTTTGTGACGGAAAGAGACAGATCAGTATTAGTGATATAAAATAACATTTTATAAAATTGGCAGGTTTTATGAAAGTCTTTCACTGTGTATTAACCCCTTCCCTGCCATTCATCACTGTGTAAGCAGTAATCTTGCACAGCAACAGTATGTTTTGCTGTCGTCTGCACTGTTTTATGGATTAATTTATTTGTACTGTAATGTATTACAGTACTAGATAGGCTCTTCTAAGAGCTATTAACCCCTTCTTTGCTCGAGATCACTGCTTACGCACTGATTCTGAGGCCGCGGACTCAGGGTTCGATTTTGACCCTATTCAGCTTTCTGATACATCATCTAGCGATGTATCGGTGGCTGCTGAGCCCTTGCCACAAGTAGTGATGGGGGTCTACCGATAAAAAAATATATGGTTTGGTGGGGGTAAATTACATTGGCTGGCTTCAAAGATATATCCCATAAAGGACACGGACGCAGGTTGACTACATGTCAAAATTCCAAGTTGGAATTTTGAGATGCGCATCTCACAAATGTTGCCTTCTAGCCAAAAACAAACCAACAAACCTATGCATGGGTGCTATCCCTGTACTCGGGAGATGTTGCTGAACACATATTGGGTTGTTGTTTGGCAGTGACATATACCAGAATCTGTGAATTCATGCCTGAAGTACAATGCATGTGGAAAAAAAACTCCCAAAAAAGTACTACCACAAACTTTTACAAAGGCTGGTGGTAGAATTAGTACCTATACAGTATTAAAATACCACCATTTGAAATACCTTAGGATGTCTATTTTCCAAAAATATATGGTTTGATGGGGTAAAATTCATTGGACGGCTTCAAAAATGTTCCAAATGGAACATGGGCGCAGGCTGACTACATGTCAAAATTCCAGGTTGGAATTGCGCACCCCCTAAATGTGGAATTTTAGACCCAATACAAACCAACAAACCTATGCATGGGGGGTATCCCTGTACTCAGGAGATGTTGCTGAACACATATTGAGGTGTTGATTGGCAGTGGCAAATACCAGAATCTGAAAATACCTGCCTGAACTACAATGTGTGTGGGGAAAAAATGACATCCCAACCCTTTGACATAGGTTGGTGGTAGAATTAGCACTTGGAAAGTGTTAAAATACCACAATTTTAAATACCCTAGGATGTCTAGTTTTCCAAAATATATGGTTTGATGGGGTAAAATTCATTGGACGGCTTCAAAAGTGTCCCAAATGGAACATGGGCGCAGGCTGACTACATGTCAAAATTCCAAGTTGGAAATGCACCCCCCCTAAACGTGGCCTTTTAGCCCCCAAATAATCTAACTAACCTACACATGGGTGGTATCCCTGTACTCAGGAGATGTTGCTGAACACATATTAAGGTGTTGTTTGGCACTGACACATAATAGGATCTGTGAATTCATGTCCGATGTACAATGAATGTGAAAAACAAATTACTATCCATAACATTGACATAGGCTGGTGGTAGAATTAGTGCATGAAAAGTGTTAAAATACTACCATTTGAAATACCCTAGGGTGTCTAGTTTTCAAAAATATATGGTTTTGTGGGGTAGAATACACTTTTTGGCTTCAAAAATGTCCCAAATGGGACATGGGCGCAGGTTTTCTGCACGTCAGAATTCCAAGTTGGAAAACCAAAAAGCGCACCTCTCAAATGTGGCCTTTTAACCCCCAAATAACCTAACCAACCTAAACATGGGGGGTATCCCTGTACTCAGGAGATGTTGCTGAACACATATTGAGGTGTTGTTTGGCACTGGCATATAACAGGATCTGTGAATTCATGCCCAAAGTACAATGTATGTGAAAAAAAATTACTACCCCAAACATTGACATAGGCTGGTAGTATAATTAGTGCATGGAAAGTGTTAAAATACTACCATTTGAAATACTCTAGGGTGTCTAGTTTACAAAAATATATGGTTTTGTGGGGTAGAATACACTTTCTGGTTTCAAAAATGTCCCAAATGGGACATGGGCACAAGTTTTCTGCATGTCAGAATTCCAAGTTGGAAAACCAAAATGCGCACCCCCTAAATGTGGCCTTTTAGCCCCAAAACAAACCAACAAACCTATGCATGGGTGGTATCCCTGTACTCAGGAGATGTTGCTGAACACATATTGAGGTGTTATGTGGAAATACCCCTACACATTTTAAGGTAATGTTTACCTAAATTGCAATCTATGTGAAAAATTAAAAAAAAAAGATTTCTTGCAGCAAACTTTGGCATAGATTGGTGGTAAAATGGCTACATGAAATGTGTCAAAATACCCCAAGTTAAATGCCCTGAGTTGTCTAGTTTTCAAAAATATGTACGTTGGGGGTCATTCATGGATTTAGTACAGAAATCAGTGTTACAATGTCACTATCGCTAATTTTGACAGAAAGGATTTTAAAATAGCTTTGCACTACTTATAGTTCTGGCCCTGTAACATGAATAAAAAAAGCACAAAAACATAAAAACATGGGCTATTTATGAACTCAGGACATATATTAGAAACTTTTTAGCAGTGTTTTTTTGTTGTCTCTTGTACATGAGTATACGATTTTTCAAATAAAAGTCATAAAAAAATTATTTTTTCAATTTTTTTGCCATATTATCATTTTTTTTACATCAAATTATATGCTATTATCAAAATAATGGTATCAAAAGAAAGCCCTTCTTATTAGGGATCGACCGATATTGATTTTTTTAGAGCCGATACCGATAACCTGTGAACTTTCAGGCCGATAGCCGATAACTTATACCGATATTTCGTGCATTTTAATTTTTTGGGAAAAAAAACAATTTCTACACAAATCTGCTGTTAAATGAACATGTTTATTGTTAACATTTAGCTTTTTTTTGTAAATCTTTTTCATTGCTAAATAAAAATAAATAATGCAGCAAAACAATGGTGATATGGTCAAATACAACAAATTGGACCACTTTTTTTTTTTTTTTAAATAAATATCAGTCAAAAGGTAACAAGAACAACAATGTTCAATTGCACATAGTCCATACTTAGATTAAATCTTAGTAAAATGAGCAGCAATGACATAGGCAATTATATCAAAGGGACACTACAGTAAATATAAGCAAGGCATCAAAACAGCTTAATTAACCCCTTAGTGACAAGACATTTTCACCTTGACTTTCCCTTGGTGACAATGGCTGTTTTGACATTTCTAGGGTGTTTGTGTTTAGCTGTAATTTTTTTCTTTCTCACATACAGTACCCACACAAATTATATGTTGTTTTTATCGTCATAAGAAGGGCTTTCATTAGATACCATTATGTTCATCATATCTTATAATTTACTACAAAAAAAAATCATAAAATATGATGAAAAATTTAAAAAAACCCACTTTTTCTAACTTTGACCTAAAATATTATTTACACCAGGGCTTGACAAATGTAATTAGATTTTAGGAGCCAGCAAAAAAATTTAGGAGCCAGACAATCACGCAAGCATACATGCAATTGATAAACACACACGCCTACTTTACATATACCCATATATCCATACACCTCACACACACCTACTTTACATATACTCATATTTACAAACACCTCACACACACCTACTTTACATATACCCATATATACAAACACCTCACACACCTACTTTACATATACACATATATACAAACACCTCACACACCTACTTTACATATACACATATATACAAACACCTCACACACACCTATTTTACATATTCCCATATATACAAACACCTCACACACACCTATTTTACTTATTCCCATATATACAAACACCTCACACACACCAACTTTACATATTCCCATATATACAAACACCTCACACACACCTACTTTACACACATATATACAACCACACACCCACCTCACAGTCTTTTTTTGTTTTCTTCTTAACGTGTCCCCCTCGTGCTGCAGCCGCTGAGTGCCAGGATGTCACGTGACGACAACCGGCACTCAGACACGTTGCGCGAGGGGGCGGAGCTTGCAGTCTGTGCGGATGGCACAGACTTTACCCCTCGCGCTCCGAAAAAATAATTTTAAAAAACCGGATGGCAGCGGCGAGGGGACCTTGAGGCTGACGGCACCCAGGCGCCAGGTCTCATTTCCTGGTCGCCATGGCGACCTGGCGCCTGGGGTTTGTCGAGCCCTGATTTACACAAATAAAATCATTAAAAAAGACCCCGGCTAAATAGTTTCTAAATGTTGTCCCGAGTTCAAAAATATGCATGTTTCCATATTTTTCAGTATTTTTTTGCAAGTTATGGGGCAAAAACCAAAAATAGTGTTTTTTGGTTTTTTCCTATATTGATCTTTTGACCCCAACCCGAACCCAAAATTTAACCCTAACACTAAATTTAACCCCAACTCTAATCCTTATTATATCCCTTAATATTTTTTAACTTTAATTTAATTTTAACCCTATCCCTTATGCTAAAAAATATTTAATTTTAACCCTATAGGCTAATATAGCTAAATAACCTATTTTTATTTAATTAAATATGTATTTTAATTATTTTCCATTGCAATGCTACTAAACCACCACTAGGGGTAGTCAAGTAGCATATTCAGAGCGACGGAAGTGAAGTTACTTTCACTTCCGAAGCTCAGACCGGCAGAGGACTTAGCCATATTGACGGAGCAGCATGCTCCGTCAATATGGCTCCCCACGATCGCTCCGTGGGGCGATCGTGGGGGTCCCAAAATAGAAATATCGGTGCTGGCTATTGCCTCGATGTCGAGGCAATAGACCAGCACTGTTAAAGCGGTTTTCGCGATCGTTGATCGCGAAAACTGCTTCATTCAAATATTAATCGGCATTATCGGTAAAGTTAGATGCCGATACCGATAATTTAGGAAACTGTGAATATCGGCCGATAATCGGTCGATCCCTACTTCTTATAACGATAAAAACGATATATAGTTTGTGCGGGTACACTAAATGAGACAGAAATAAATTACAGCAATACACAAACACCTCAGAAATGTTAAAACAGCCCATGTCACCAAGCGTCGGACAAGCCAAAAAAGTCATGTCACTAAGGGGTTAAGCATGTCATGACATATTTTTCTACTTGCTTTCCTGAAAGGAAAGGTGAGATAGCTAACCAAGTACAGAACCATACTGAGACTACTTACTTAAAGAACAACAGTTGTGTCATAAATATAAAATGCTTTAAATATCAACAAAATGCATTTTTGAGCGCACTGGTTGTGTAGAACTATCATTGGTTAGATATTTCATCTGACGAAAGATTCTAAACAACATATCTACCCCCTGCCTGCGATACAAACAGAGTGGCTCAACAGGGTACTTTTTATGTATCCTATTATTATTTTTTTATTTTATTTATCAAATACAAAATTCATACATACAAATAGGTAAGATCCAGACAATCAATAATACAGAAGTATTAAAAAGTATACACATAAATACAAGCTAATATAGTAACGATTCCTCTGATTAGAATATATACCGTATTTGCTCAATTATAAGACGACACGGCTTATAAAACGACAGCCCAAACTTTGGATATTCCTTTAGGAAAAAAACTAAAAGCCTGAATATAAGACTACCCTATAGGAAAAAAAGTTCAACTTTATATTTATATTTATATATATATATATATATATATATATATATATATATATATATATATATATATTACACACATGTAAATTGCTTTTTTTAATAAAAAATTATATCAAAAAATGCATTTCTTGTTTTTATTTCCTTTTATGTGCCAATGCTGCCTCTCTCTTTCCCTTGCCCCCAGCTTTGTCTCTCTCTCACCCTTAGTGTTGTCTCTCTCTCCCCCTGCCTTTGACTCCCCCCTCAGCTCTGCCTTTTCCCCCCCTTGTTTCTCTCTGCCCCCCCTCCCCTTGTTTCTCTCTGTCCCCCCCTGCCCCTGTCTCTCTGCGCCCTCCCTCCCCCCCCCCGTCTCTCTTCCCCGCTCCCTCCCCTTGTTGCTCCGTCTCTTCCCCCCCCCCTCCAATTGTTGCTCTGCCCCACCCCCTCCCCCTGTCTCTCTGCCCCTTCCCCCTTACCTGTAACTCGATCCCTGGTGGCTAGTGGGGGCAGCCGGGGGATGTCTGCACGATACGTGCAGACATCCTCCATGCTGCCCGACACGGTGTTCTGACAAATTTCTGGAGCAAATTCTCGTGCGCAATCGCAGGAGAATTTGCTCATTGCGCATGCGCATAAAGTTACAGCTGATCACTCAGCTGTAACTTTGTGCACACCGCGCATGCGCCAACTACGCAACCCACCTCCCGCCCCCTGCACGCCCCTTCTTACCAGATGATCGGACACAGCGCATGCGCGCGGCTATCAAGCCGTGTGGGAATGCGCGCGTCCGTGGCTGGATTCAAAAAGCTGGTAAGTAACACGGGGCAGGGGGACATAAGGAGCCAACAAAGGGGTAAGCACCCTGGTGAGGGCTGCCTCATCTTGATAGGAGTTGTGATCCCCCTGCTGCATCAATAATACAGCAGGAGGATCACAACTCCCATGAAGATGAGGCAGCCCTCACCAGGGTGCTTACCCCTCTGTTGGCCCCTTATGTCCCCCCGCCCCGTGTTACTTACCAGCGTTTTGAATCCAGCCACGGACGCGCGCATTCCCACACGGCTTGATAGCCACGCGCATGCGCTGTGTACCGCTGTGTCCGATCATCTGGTAAGAAGGGGCGTGCGGGGGGCGGGAGGTGGGTTGCGTAGTTGGCGCATGCGCGGTGTGCACAAAGTTACAGCTGAGTGATCAGCTGTCACTTTATGGGCATGCGCAATGAGGCAGTCTATTATGACGGACAGCTATTATGACGGACATAGACTGCCGTGTCGGGCAGCATGGAGGATGTCTGCACGTATCGTGCAGACATCCCCCAGCTGCCCGATTCTCCCAGGTGGAGCACAGACATCCCCTGCTGTTAGAGAGGGGGATCCAGGTCCCCTGCAGCTCTGCTGGGGACCTGGATCCCGGTTTTATAATCTGACCTCAATTTGAGGTCGGATTATAAAACAACCTCGATTATAAGACAAGGGTATTTTTCAGAAAAAAAATTCTGAAAAAAACCTTGTCTTATAATCGAGCAAATACGGTACTCAGTTTTCCTTTTTTTTCCCTCATAGTAAAGAATCATTAAGGTATGACAAAGGTAAAGTGCAGACAATATTAATGTGAGCTTCCCTCCGGGTCTACACCTGGGAAATTAATTATTCTAGTGACGTAAACAATCATACACATAGAAACAGTCACATGCTCATAAGTAAAGGTGGAAATGCAGGTCAGTCCATGGTCCGCTAAGAGGCGGGGGGGGAGGGGACTCCCATAAGAGGAGTCATAGATCCATAACTGCTGAAGACGACCAGTTTTCTTGAGACCCGTTGTCTATATTGAAGACGGATCTTTCCATTTGATTTTGATAGGTAAATTGAGACAATTTCTTGCCAGGTGGGAGGATCAGGGCTTCTCCAATGTCTAGCTAAACAGATTTTGGATGCAGAGAAAATATGGGCCAGAAGATAATCCACCAGAAACAGTGGTGCGGTAAGTGGACCACAAAAGTCACAGGATTCCAACAAAAGAAGCTACAGTCTGTTTTTTATGTATCCTTACATTAAGCTATATTTAAAATGCCTACACTTGATGCAACCCCCTTCAATTAAATAGAAGTCATTTTTTTGGTCGAAAGTTGTCCTTTAAAAACTGGTAGTGCCTTTGTGACAGAACCCTCCAGCAGGGGGGTTCTTGGAGATCTAATGGTTTGCCTTCTCCCAATAGATTATGGGCCGTGGCATTGGGATTTGGGTACAGTGGGTAAGGGTGTACTTTTCATTGACTTTGCTTAAGTGTAGCAATGCTGGTTCATTGCCGTTTAGTTACTCTTTGATTATATATTAATATGTGGTTTGAGTGTTATGTTAACTGAATTATGTCTGAATATAGACTGTTACTGTTCAATAAATGTGCATTACTGCTACTGGTCCTGTCTGGTGATTTGGAAGCGCCATCTTCAACACTAATTCTGCCTGGTGGCTTGGGGTGGCTGATACAAGGAAGCACAGTTCTGACTGAGGTACCCAGTCGGGGTATAAGGGGTCCCGTTACCGCCTTCATTGGGCATATGTGCGATTAGTAAAATTAAATAATTCACACAAACATGGGTAATTCACCGACATGCAAACAAAACAGCATATTGCCATGAATGTGTTCCCATCACCTGAAGACACATTCTTAACCCCATTAGGACAGAGGCTGTTACTACTGAAGTTTTTGTGTTTAGCTGTAATTTAAAATTTGCTTGTTTAATGTACTGACACACACACTATGTATTGTTTTTGTTGCCATAAGTAGGCTTCTCAAGATACCATTATTTACTTTTTTTTTTTTTAAAAACACTTTTCCTAACTTTGACCTGAAAAATCTTTTATACAATTACAAATCAGTAAAAGACCCCATCTAAATGGTTTCTAATATTTGTTCTGAGTTAAGAAACATGATGTTTATCTGTTGTTTTTTGCATGGAATAGGGCAAGAATATAAAGCCCCGATGATGAACTGAACCCTAATCCTAACTCTGACCCTTACTCTACCCAAAAATATTATTGTAACCCTAACTTTTGCTTTTTTGTAATATTGCAGACTGCCACTAGGAGCAGTCTAGCAATTACCTCAGAGTGATGGAAGCGGAGATTATACGCTTCTGAAACTCTTGCCCACAGCAGGGCAGCACCATTCCAGTATAGTGCCGCTCCTCCAGCGAAGTGCATACTTTCGCTCCTGAGAGCAATCTTTTGTGCGGCAGAGCGGATTTTTCATGGAGGCATCATGGCAACCCCATTAAGGATGTAGGTTTGATTCACAGATTGACAAGTTCATATTAGATTTACAGAGAACATGGGTCCATGTTACTTGCAAGACAAAAATGTTCTCAATAAAGCAGCACTCAAAAGGACTAATTTAGCATATTTAAAAGGGTGTGTGGTACAAGAGGCAATGTGTGGACACGTTAGCAAAGCTCTCCTTCGCTTAACTAATGAAAGCACAACTCACGCTACAATTTCATGCCTAGTCCCCCGTAACAATGGTTAAACATACCGGTACTTTGTTTACCTCAACAAAACCAGCTTAAAACAAGTTTCTTTACTTAAACAATTATACCGTTCTCTGGCTCCCAACTTTTCAGACAGACAACAAGCTGCTTGAACCGGAAAGCCCGTGAAATGATGAACTGTAAGGTGACCAGAGAGAGCGAATGATGAATGCTCACTCTTTGTTCCCTTAAAATCTGAGGCTCAAACTATCAGATCAAAGAGGACTTACTTGAAAACTCTGCTTGCATCAGTACAATCAGAAATGTCTTTGGATAACACCGTCCACAATAATATGAGATGATATGAGATGAAATGGCAGCATTGACATCTGAACTCAAGCAGCAAGGAAAAAAGGCTCCTGACTGTGGAAGACTGTGTGAACTCTCGGTGAAACAGGCTCTTCCGGAACTTATACACAGAGACCGGGTGCGGCCCTCAACTCTAGGACCCATTCCGTTTTGAAGAAACCTCTTAATTGCTCCTCTCAACGGATGGAGATAATGCTTTCAACCAGGTGCATGGGCCTTGAATGGATAGCCCTGGACCCAAATATGAATGCACCAACAAACAGCTCACTGTCAGACCCACTGTCGAATGCCACAGCAACAGCTCCCTCACCCGTACTTTTTATACTCTAGAACCAATGCGATAGCCCCAGCATCTCATTAGTGGCATCTGGCCATCACAAAATTTCAGCTTTATCTCCTTATTTTCATCACACAACCAAACATGTCAGCCAGCAAAATGCAAGAACTAGAAATATATGGAACAAACTTCAAATGTCAATGTCTACAAGTCTTCAGTACTAAAAATACATATCACAGGAGTATTATAGCGGCCAGCAATATTATCAAACCCTTCAGGTGGACAGAAACCAAAAATAAGTCTTGGGGTAGATTTATTTCCAGGTAGGTAATTTTTTAACATGAACCACTAACATTTTTTTTTTAATTATAGAATAAGCATTATTCATAAGACAGTGTTTCACAAAATACTGCACATACTAGAATACTTGCCGACTGAAGTCGACAAGTAAATATTTGTGGAAGGTAGCCAAGTCCAGACTAGGTTACAAATATGTCATTGCACCAGGATCAGTGGAGGACTGGGTCAGCTAGATGCAGAGTTCTTCTTCAGAGCCACTCACTTAGCTTAGATAGTGGAATGAACGGTTCCAGACGAAAAGTCTGGATCTCGATGTTTCTAGGCTGCATTTTCCATACATCAAACTATCACACTGTTACATTTTGTAATACAGAATTAAAAAAATACTTAACATTTTCAAAAACAAGACGGTCTAACTGGAAATCCCCGAGCCGGAAGCAGGTTTCACGGGATTGTTGCAGCCTGGCTGGAAAACTCAGGCACGCTCATGGCTTTATATGTGTGTTAACTAAATCATATACCATAAACAGATGTTTTGGATACACAGTTAGACCTTTATCAAGCTCAAGATCTTGATCTAACTAATTGCAGTTTGGTCTATTTAACACCACTACTGAAAACAAAGGTAGATGCTTAACATGGTTAACATGTATAGCTTGGAGGAAAGACGTAACAGGGGGGATATGATAGAAACATTTAAATACTTAAAGGGAATCAACACAGTAAAGGAAGAGAGTATATTTAAAAGAAGAAAAACTACCACAACTAGAGGACATAGTCTTAAATTAGAGGGGCAACGATTTAAAAGTAATATCAGGAAGTATTACTTTACTGAGAGGGTAGTGGATGTATGGAATAGCCTTCCAGCAGAAGTGGTAGAGGTAAACACAGTCAAGGATTTTAAGCATGCGTGGGATAGACACAAGGCTATCCTAGCTATAAGACCGGGAACGGGGGACTAATAAAAGTACTCAAAAAAAAATTGGGCAGACTAGATGGACCGAATGGTTCTTATCTGCCGACACATTCTATGTTTCTATTAAACCACAAAAGAAGAGTCACTCATGTATTCACCATTACAATTAGTTCAGAGATACTTGTAAATCTTGACTTACTGTTTAGGAAAGTGTTTAACTTTCTACATAAATCAAATTACATCACAAGTTCTTCCAAAGATAATATTCAAAAATGACCACTGGAGGATTCATTCAGGAAGTTATGACAAGAATGACAAATGATCATGCCCGTTCATGTCTTAACCTCTTCCCTGTCTGGTATGCGTTTCTAAGTTTTACTTCTTCCTACTAGCAATTAATTGTAAAAGTAAACCTAACTCTTTTTTTGTATCCCATGGGAACGGTGTCGGTCTAGTGAAAAATAACAAAAGGTTGACTAATGTTGCAATATCTTTTTTGCTGGACTAACAGTATTTTGGAACAACAAGGTTTTGGGAGTCAAAAGCATTTCTGACCAACAAAGTAAAATACACAGGTTAAATGTAAGTATATGCCCTGATACAGGGCAGAGAAGTCACAGATCTAGACCATAAACAGAAAAATTAGAAGGATCATAAATAGTTAGGCTTCAGTAGCATAGACTGCAAAAATAGGGAGAGAGAGCAAGGGTGAGCATATAACCCCTTCGCGACCTTATGACGAGCCGCAGCATTAGTTAACTCGTCATGCAGTCTAGCCGGCGGTGCACTCCGTGCGCACCACCAGCCAGTCTGCAACGTTTCCAGGACTAAGCCTCGCACCCGAGACAAAGCTCCTGGACCTGATCGGTGGATTTCTGGGCATGTGATCGTGGTGATACCGTGATCACCGCGATAACATGAAAATAAGATGCAAAGTCAGTGTGTTCACACTGACTTTGCCTCTAATTCACTCTCTGTGCTACACGTTCTTATAGTACTCTCACAGTGTGACCTGTAAGTATAAATAAATAAATTAAAAAAACGTATGAGAGAGGGGAAAAAAATTAACCCTTCCATTGCTGATCACAGTTTGTAACTGTGATCAGTTTCCTTCCACTTTATGGCCCTCATTTAGTTGTTTTTACAATGTTTTTATTTTTGCAATTTATAAAGTTTTTTAATAAATAAATGTAATTGTAATATATTTAATAAAATGTAACTTTTTTGTTTAGGGGGGTTTGGGAACCAATATTTTTCTTTTTTTATTAGTTAGTTAATTAGGTGGGATAAGTGGGTTAGTGTTGCACTAGTTGTGTAGCTTATTATTGGGAAAATAATGGGGAAAAACTTTTTTTCCCCAAAAAATTTCCTCTTTTATATGTATTTTTTAATACTTAATGTAAATAATTTTTATGTATAGGGTATCAAAAGAAAGCTCTAACTGTCCTTTAAAAAACAACATATAACTTGTATGTTTGCGTTAAATGAGAGAGAGGAAAATTATGTTTCAAAAAACGCATATTAAAAATTGAAAAACCCTCTGGTCTTTGGCCTAGGAAAACCCCTGGTCCTTAAAGGGTTAATATATATTGCATTATAGGGACTATAGTTAAAGAATCTTAGGTACTAAATATTAGCCATGATTGCCCCCAGCCCATACTGACCCTGGTGTCAGAAGGGACTCAACTGGTACACTGATCATGAAGAAGCATGAGGGGTGTACCCGTGTTAGCACACAATTAGGTTCATGTTCCCTATAATCCTGTGCCATGTCTGCACAGACAGAAGTCAAACACTAATGTTGAACTCCTCCATTCGGCGAAATGTGCTCAAATGCCGAGGGAGATCTTGGATCATCAACGAACGGTCTCATATTTGTCCCACACAGAAAAATGGATCAGTCTGACCGATAGATTTTCCAGGGGGATCGGGCAAGTGTCCCTTCTTGCCAGGCAATTTTGCAGATGCCCATTAGTGTGCTTCTTTGCAGTATGGCTCAGGCATGTTTGTATCTTAGACTGCTTTTATTAATGAGATTGAATGATAAACTATTCGTGTGTGGAGCTGTCCACAGATCTACATAGTTTCTAAATTTAACAAATACTCAGATACATTTTCAGAGATTTGTGCAAAGGGAAGGTAATCCATATGCAGAACTGCATTTGTACGTCTTCAACACTGCTTGAATAAAACTACAGAACGAATGGGGATTTTAGTTTCATATGACACTGTCCCTTTAGACATGCACCGATTTTCTTTATATCCTATTTTTGCTTAGGAAGTTTTCTCCTGCAATCTACCAAGAAAAACCTCAAATCTTTATTTTTATTCAGAAAATATCATTGATAACACATTAAACTGAATCACAAAATTCACACATTTTTACGGACCTCTGTGTAAATTCTCTGCAGAATGAATGCCATAAAATGGAATCTTACGCTTGTTTTATCAAAATGAAAAGTTCTGTACAAAATTCAGAAAGTAATAATTGTATGGAATACAGATTTGTTTTCTAAAAATATACTGAAAAATGATCAGTTAATTGTTATAAAAAATATGATAGCATCCCTTTATGGGTAAATAGACCTATCATATGGTTGTTATTTTACTAACTGCAGTGGGTGTTGCCGTTAGAACATTAAAAACATGAATTATTATAGTTCGGTAATTACAGCATTCAAGCAATATCTGATGTACTCCAACAGAACCACCTAAACATTGTTCTTAAGTGTGAATGTAGAGAATGCCATAAACATATGACATTTAAAACACTTTTTCTCCTTATTTTTGGCATTTGAGTGGAATTCTGCTAACATAATGTATAATAATTTTTGATTGTCTGTCTACATTCACAGTAAAATCATCAAGTGACCTAGTACCTTTAATCCAAAAAATACTTATTGTTATTGCTAGTTCGTATCCATGTAGGAATATAATTATAAAAGTACTAGTGCTAGCTTTCCTCATACATATCGTGACAGTAAAGAGAGTATGTTTTCCAGCAGCTGTGGGAAAATAACTCCCATAATGCTCTAACAGCATCTTCCAAGCACAGTGTTAGCTGTGGTTAACGGGAAACAAAGTTCAAACAACAAATGGGGAGTACTTGTTGGCTACCCTTAGTCTAATCATGCACTAACGAGTTTATACAATGCAAGAGGCCACTTTGTGACATCACTTTGCACAGACGTTCCAAGCCCTGATCACATCCCGACAACCTCCATTGTTTCAAGATGTTATCATAATTATGCTCTCTCACCGGTCCCTTTTCTTCTTTGACTGTGCCAGAAACTCCAACTCGGCCTCCCTTCTTCTCGTTTTTAATTAACTCAGGATAAATAAACTCAGAGCAGCTCTCTTCGGTAGATTCCGAAAGTGCCAGCACCAGTCTCACTGTACCCCGTGGACTAGCTTTATTATCCACTTCAGCTTTTGCGTTGGCTTTGGGGTCAATAACTCCGGTCTCTCCGTCAGTAGCAGAAGCTGTACATATCTCGCGTGGCTGTCGTTGAATGGCCGGCTGGTGTGGAGGAGGTGGCTTTTGCTGCTGCATGGCTGACTGAGGTGGCCTGGGTTGCTGTGGTCTTTGTGCCGCCTGTGTGGAAGGTTGGGGGTGAGGGAGGGTACGTTGATGCTCCATTATCAAGCTACCCCCGGTCTCGCGTGGCTTCATGGCTGACAGACTCACGAATGGCACTCTGCGCGGCTCCGCCATTCCTTAATGAAATATACCTCACCGCACACTCCCGTACGTGTTCTACTTGTTATGTTCACACTCAGCTACCAACGAAGGCACCGTACGTTAAAACCCCCTTTTGCTGGTGCAGTCTTCACCTTTATGTCCTCTTCGCCGCCAGCAGGTCCACCGCCTCATACACCCTGTGTGGCACCTCCATCTTGCATCCTGCATAAATAATAATAATACTGTCTCTTTGCCACACGCATGCGTTCTGCAATTGCCGGATAGGATTATGACGTGAGATTAGAGTACGTCAGAACGTTAGCGTGTACGTACAGTTACGTTTGTTGTCACACGCCGGTGAGTTCTACATCCAAAAGATTACGTTTCTTGCTGGCACTTGTTCAACAAGCTTCTTCGGTGATGTGGTATCGGTGCTCCGGTTCAATCACAATTACAGGCGAAGAATATTGCTCAAGTATCATATAATTAGTTTCAGCATTATAGCCTCCTAAGGGATATACTGAAATACAACTGTGGCGTGTCTCTTGTGTTTAGAACTCACTTGGAACCACCGTTGTGACGAAAAAAACATGCGATTTTGGCATTCGGTAACTCTAGTTGGCATGGTAACAGAGACGCTGTTTTGTACTTTTAGTAAATTACAACCTGTTTGCTGACATCACCAATGCATTTACCCAAAATAAGGCACCTAACGAGTGGTTTTAATTTAAAAGGAAATATCCTCAATGCATGGTTGAAAAGGTTTATTACAGGGCGGTTGCGAAGAATCATAGAGGGGGCTACTCAATAAAGAAAAACTCGAAATGGGAATTTCAAACTTTAGACCGAAGTTGGCCTAAAGTTTGAAATTCCCATCTCAATTCCCTGCAACTCTCTCTTTATTTTTTATGGCAGGCCGGTAAAAAATTGGCTTAAGGCCAATGTTAAGTCTATGTAGACAGTACCAAGGCCGGTGGCAACCCTAGATTCAATGCCCTTCTAAATACAGCACCCAGGTCATTTGGACTACGTACACTCAGTGGTCCATAGTTGCCAACAGTGGCCATGTTTCCAGAGACACATATTTGTTCCACATGCTGCTGAAAGACCATGCAAAGTGCAGCCCGGCAGTATGTAGGATGGATATATGCACAGACAAAATCCAATCAGTTAATCAGTGTAAATCTTACAGCTCTTGAATTTCCAGGTTAAAACATAACACAGCATTAAAGACAGACATGGCTCGGCAGACTCAAGGGTATAAATCCCAGGGTCTAGGACTCTTCTTCGCCGCGGCTTCATCGCTGACAGTTCAGCGCGGCAGTTAGAACGATGAAATGTCAGCAATGAAGAATAAAGCGGCCGTTTCATCGTTGACGTGGCTATGTAAGAGCTGACAGTTCAGCGCTGAACTGTCAGCTCTTACAAATGTAAAAAGAAAATACCCCCCCTAATAAATGATTTCCCCCCCAAAGTGCCCCCCCAAACCTCAATACTAAAATTAACCCCAAAACCTCAATACTAAAATTAACCCATAATACTAACCCCTGACCCCCAATACTAACCCCCTAAACCCTAATACTAACCCCAAACCCTAATACTAACTCCCAAACCCTAATACTAAAATTAACCCCCTAAACCCTAATACTAACCCCCGAACCCTAATACTAACCCCCTAAACTCTAATACTAACCCCCGAACCCTAATACTAACCCCTGAACCCTAATACTAACCCCCGAACCCTAATACTAAAATTAACCCCTAAACCTGAACTGTCAGCTCTTACATAGCCGCGTCCGCGATGAAACGGCCTCTTTATTCTTCAATGCTGACAGTTCAGCGATCTAAATGCAGCGCTGAACTGTCGGCAATGAAGCCGCGGTGAAGAAGAGTCCTAGACCCTACACATTTACAGAAACACAGTAGGTGGTGAGGTAATATGGCGCTTTTCTCGGTGGTGCACAAGTATACAAAGTGCATATACAAAGTGAGATATACAGAACAGCGGTGGTTATAATAATAAAGTGGAAATGAGTATCACAAAATACAAAATTTTTTATGTAGAACATAAAATACCTTACACTTAGGTATCGGGAGCAAAGTAGAATAAAACTGTTCTGGCAAGCAGGAAAAGAACTGGTGGTCTCAATCCCGCTGAGTGTTGTCCGTTAACGCATTTCACCCGGTATACGGGCTTCCTCAGAACGCGCCAGATGTGAGGCCCTATAAATACACAAAAATATTGAAAAAAAAATAACTGAAAATCGTCCTCTTCCGGGTCCTGTTGTTGCTCAACGTCACTTCCGGTGCAACATGCTGAATACTGTTATTAAGTAACGTCACTTCCAGTGCGACTTTGTAGTTCCGAGCGCTCTATCCAGTAAGGTTCTCTATGGTGAGATTCAGATTTTCGTCTTTCGTCGTTGGAATTCGCCATCGCAATTCGGTTGTTTTGTATTTCGGATTATTTACAACGAAAGTTCATGTTCTTTTGCATCTGAAAAGGCAGTTCTCTCCCCAT
Organism: Pelodytes ibericus; assembly: GCA_036172795.1. Taxonomy (NCBI): domain Eukaryota; kingdom Metazoa; phylum Chordata; class Amphibia; order Anura; family Pelodytidae; genus Pelodytes; species Pelodytes ibericus. The sequence continues at coordinate 47,196,619 of CM069865.1, read as the reverse complement.
TTTAAAGCAATAGTATATGTGAAAGTAGAAATATGGCATTATCATACTTCCAACGCAGTGCAAAGATATGAACCATATTGATGTAAACCTTGTGTATATCTGGGGGTATTTTAATGAGCAATTTAAAAATATATATTTATATGTCTTAACTTAGAGGGCAGAAGTGATGAGGCCTTGTTAGCTTTTGAAAAAAATATTAGCCTCAGTGTCCTTAACATCAGAGCTATATGTTCTAATTGAATCAAATTAATGTTATTTTTAATTTCTATAATTTTAGTGCTGAGAGATGAATAAGGAATGATAAAGCTATTTCTAAATCTTTCAGGTTTTTAGATCTGTTCTTTTTCAAATAAGAAGCCCTTTGAATGAAATGTCCTCTTAAAGCTGCTTTATGGGCGTTCCAAATGGAACAATCAGATACATTTGGGTTAAAATTTTAGTCAAAGTAATTCTTCAAAGTTATTTCTGTTCCGTTTTTTATTTTCCAAATCCATAATTACGTAATCACTAAGTCTCCAAAATCTATTTGGGTTTGCCTGAAGAGATTCATTTAAATGTAGTACAAAAGGGTCATTATCTGACCAACTGATGTCTAGAATTTTAGTTTTTAAAATAATATTTGTTTGTTCATTAGTTAAGAACATATCAATACGAGAATACATATTACAAGATGTTGAGTAAAATGTGTACACTTTCATTTTCTCCAACAGTCGAACAGGCCATGATAAAACAAGTATTTCAAACATTAACTTGCCAATTTTTCATTTTTGCAATCCTTATTTTGGTATTTATTTTCTCTAATTATGTCCAACTCGCAATCCAACACAACATTTGTGTCACCCCCAATTAAAACTTTACTGGTGGAATTTTTTAAAACTCGAGTAATTATTTTTTTACGGCATTGAAATTGGCCAGAATTAGGGAAGTGCACATTTGAAAGGACATATTCTATTCCATTAATTTTTCCTCTCCATATTATATGTGTCTGCCCTTTTTATCTATTTTTACTTCATCAGTGTTGCATGCCACATTTTTATGGAAAAAGACATATGTGACGGACCCGCTGGCACTCCGACCGAGTACCTCCGCCAATCGATGCTCCTAGTGCTTGCCGAGGACTTTAAGCACTCCAACCGACACCATCAACACTGCAGACTTATCCTATCCCCCAAACATGAGCCAAGGCTTCAAGAAAGGGTCAAGCAGGTCTGTTTTAATGAGCACCCAAAAGCAACAGCACTAAGGCAGCCAAAAAACTCCTCCTCAGAGGAAAACAAACTGACAGTTACAGGCAGACAGTGTTTGAAAATATGACAGTTATTAAGGGTTTTTAAACTGGTGTCTAGGAGGGAGGGGAATAAAACAGTCAAACTAAGTCCATAAAACAGGCAATAATCAATGCAAAAGTCTCTTGTGGCTGCTTCTGCCACAATGCTCGCCCAGAACCAAGCCGGCATACACAGTCTGATCCCAACGGATCTGCTTGGGGATGTCCGGAGGAGTGCTCACAGATCATTTCTCGAGTTCTGTCTGTCTGGACAACCCGTCGGCGTTACCATTTTGTTTCCCTGGGCGATACTGGATGATGAAATCAAATGGTTGTAGTGCCAAGCTCCATCTCAGTAGTCTAGCGTTGTCCCCTGACACCCGGTTTAGCCACACCAACAGGTTGTGATCTGTGAGCAAGGCAAATTGTTGTCCATATAAGTAGGGCTGTAGTTACTTGAGGGCCCACACCACCGCCAGGCATTCCTTTTCGATGGCGGCATAGCTTACTTCCCTGGGTCGTAGTTTCCGACTTAAGTAAGCGACTGGATGCTCGCCGCCATCGGCCCCAACTTGGCTCAGCACTGCTCCCAATCCAAACATAGAAGCGTCTGTATGAACGAGGAAGCGTTTAGTTGGATCGGGAGCGGCCAGCACAGGGGCATGAATTAGGGCAGTTTTCAGTTCTTGGAATGCCTTCTCACACTCTGGGCTCCAGGTCACTACTTTGGGTAAGTTCTTTTTGGTGAGGTCAGTAAGGGGCTTGGCTAGGGCACTATAATTAGGTACAAATTTACGGTAATACCCGGCGGTCCCTAGAAAAGCTAAAACCTGAGTTTTCGTGCGAGGGGTTGGCCACTTAGCTACGGCCTCTATCTTAGCGGGTTCTGGCTTTTGCTGCCCACCCTGTAGCCTAAGTACTACACTTCGGCCATCCCTACGTGACACTTGCTGGGTTTTAACGTGAGACCTGCCTCCCTGATGCGGTCGAGGATGGCTCCTATATGGGTCAAGTGCTCGTCCCAGGAGTTGCTAAATATTGCTATGTCATCTAAATAGGCGCAAGCATACTCCTGGGATCCGTCCAGTAACCGGTCCACCATCCGCTGAAACGTAGCCGGCGCATTCTTCATCCCGAATGGCATCACCTTGAATTGGTATAGCCCAAACGGGGTGACGAATGCGGACTTTGGGATGGCATCCTCGGCTAGTGGGATCTGCCAGTACCCTTTGCACAAGTCTATTGTGGTGAGGTACTGGCCCCTGGCCATTTTATCTAAGAGCTCATCGATTCGGGGCATGGGATAGGCATCTGAAATTGTTTTATCATTAAGTTTCCGGTAGTCGACGCAGAAGCGGGTGGTTCCGTCCCGCTTCGGTACCAGCACTACCGGAGAGGCCCATGGGCTATCTGAGTGTTCTATCACTCCTAGTTGTAACATTTCGTCAATCTCCTTCCGCATATGATCTTTTACGGATTCGGGTATGCGGTAGGGGGTTTGTCGAAGAGGGTGTTGCCCTGGGGTTTCTACCCTGTGGGTAGCCAGTGGGGTATACCCGGGCTGGTTGGAGAATGTATCCCCTTTTTCCCGGATCAGCTCTAGTATTTGAGCTCGCTCTCTAGTGCTCAGCCGGTCTCCTAGCTGTACTTCCCCTAATTCGGTGTTGGCCCCCCTTTGAGCTAATAGGTCTGGTAGGGGTAGATTATCCGGGTCCTCGGCGGCCGAGGCACATATGGCAGTTACTTCTTCGGTCCGCTCGTGATAGGGTTTCAGCATGTTAACGTGAAGCATGCGTCTACCGCCTGCTCCTGTACATGGGGCAATTATATAGGTGGTGTCACATACCTGTTCCACCACCTTATAAGGGCCTTGCCAGGAGGCCTGCAGTTTGTCATTTTGGACTGGCTTCAAGATTAACACCTTTTGTCCTATTTGAAAACTGCGGTCTCTGGCTCCCCTATCGTACCATCTGCGCTGTCGTTGCTGGGCCGCCTGGAGATTAGACCGTACCGTCTGGATTAGGGTCTCCAAGCGTTCCCTGAACTCTAGTACATATGGGACGATAGGGGTACCGTTACTGGTGACCGTTCCCTCCCAGTGTTCCCTAATGAGGTCTAAGGGACCCCGCACTCTCCTTCCGAATAGTAATTCGAATGGCGAGAACCCCGTGGACTCCTGGGGTACCTCTCGGTACGCGAAGAGCAGATGGGGAAGAAACCTTTCCCAGTCCTTCTGGGTATCCATGAAGGTACGGAGCATTTGCTTTAAGGTTCCGTTGAACCGTTCACAGAGCCCATTGGACTGGGGGTGATACGCTGAGTTTACAATAGGTTTCACCCCACATGTTCTCCATAACTGATGAGTGACTTCGGCTGTGAATTGGGTACCCCGATCTGAGATAATCTCTTTGGGGAACCCCATTCTGGAGAATATCCGGACTAGGGCATCTACTATAGTCTCCGCATGGATATTAGTTAGGGCTACGGCCTCTGGGTACCGGGTGGCATAGTCTACTACGGTTAGTATATACTTCTTCCCTGACGGGCTGGGTTTTGCTAGGGGTCCGATTATATCTACTGCCACTCTACTGAAGGGTTCATCTATTATGGGTAGGGAGTGCATTTTTGCCTTGTACTGGTCCCCTCTCTTCCCTACTCTCTGGCATGTGTCACAAGTTTGGCAATACTGCCGAATATCTTTGGAGACCCCTGGCCAAAAGAAGTTTTGGGTCAAACGATGCTTCGTCCTACTGACGCCTAGATGTCCTGATAAAGGGATGTCATGGGCAATACGTAGTAATTCTTGCCTGTACTTTCGGGGCACGACTAATTGTGTGAGGGTCATGGTTACAGATCCTGCTACTACCTTCTCAGCATATCTATACAATAATCCTTTCTCCCAAGCGTATCTTTCCCCCTCCAACCCTGCCTGATTCTGTGTAACCCTATCCCGGTATACCTGCAGGGACGGGTCGGTGACTACTTCAGTACCAAATTCTAAGGGGGGAGCCCAGAGGACAAAAGGTGGGTCAGTACTGTTACTTACCGGAGCCTCAGAGTGTTCAGAAGATGCGGTGGTGCGGGCCTGCTGCCGTGTTACAACGGGTAGCGCTTCCTGCGCGGGGTGCTGAGAAACAAAAGCGGAGGTCAGCTCCCCCAAGTCGTTACCCAGGATGACATCAGCTGGTAAGTCCTGCATGAGGCCCACTTCCACATTCCCCGACCCCGCTCCCCAATCCAAATGTACTTTAGCAGTGGGAATTTTGTAAATTGCTCCCCCTGCCACCCGGACTGCCACATATTCTCCAGTGAGCTGGTGATTGGGGACAAGGTGATTGCGAACCAGGGTTATGGTGGCCCCAGAATCGCGCAGACCCTGAAGGCGTTTTCCCTCTACGTGTACCCCTTGGCGGTGTCCCTGTCGGTTGTCTGCAGCTGCTTGTACTGGGTTAACCTCGTGGAGGGTGCCCAAAGATTCTTCATTAAACCGGGTCCCGAAGAAAGGTTGTCGAGGCTCACTCTGGTAGCAGTGTACTGCTGCCTGGTTTGCAGGGGAATTAGTTGGAGTATTCCACGTGGAGCGGTTTCTGTTTCTGGGACAGTCTCTCTGCATGTGACCCTGCTGGTTACACGTGTGGCACCTGATGAAAGATCGGGCATTGTTGTACCGTGGAGGGGTTTGGTAGTTCCCACCAACCGGACGCAGTGCTGGGGTGGGGTTAATGGTGGGAGATGGGTTAGCAGCTCCCAAGATGGACCGTGCCTGTGCCCGCTGTGCCCTCCTGGCATCTTGGTACTCGTCTGCCCACCTGGCGGCGTCAGTTAAGATGCGCGGTTTCCGATCCCTCAGCCAGTTTTGTAAATCCGGGGTTAACCCCTGGAAGAATTGCTCCAGTAGCAGTAATTGTAGCATGTCCTCCACTGTGGTTGCTTGTGCGGCTTGCACCCAAACTTTGCCCGCCCTAGTTAAGCGGTGTGCCCACTCCATGTGAGTATCTTTCTCTGTCTTTCGGCTTTCTCGGAACCGCTGCCGGTATGCCTCAGGGGTAATTGCATACCTGTCCAGGATCGCCTGCTTTACTTTCTGGTAGTCTCTGCTATCCTCGTCTGGCATGGTGCGGTAGGCTTCTGCTGCCCGGCCCGCTAGCTTACCCACCAACAGGGGTACCTGGTCGGCGGCGTTGATCTCATGCAATTGGCATAACCTCTCAAAGTCATGCAAGTAGCCATCGATGTCTTCGGTCTCCACATAGTTTTTAAAAGCATGGTACGGGATTTTAGGCTTCCCCGGTACTATGTGTGGTGTGATTAGGGACCCCTCTCTGGACCTCCGGTCTGCCCGCTGCTTTTCCATTATGTATTCGTGGACATCTGCCATAATCCTTTCCAAGGTTTCTGTGGGAGGCGTACCTGGGAAAAAGGCCAGTCTGCTTTGGAGTTCTCTTCCAAACTCATTCTGTGTGCTGTCCATAAGAGGTGCTGCAGCAGCAGCTGCCCGGTCTCCCTCCATGAGTTCAGCAATAAGGGAAGCTTTGGTTTTATTGCTGGCAATAATTCCCCTTGCTTCCAATAGTTCTTTTAGCGTGGCCCGTTTCAAGTTGGTATAGTCTGTCCCCATTCACTATCCGTTCGGGTATATTCACATACCCTTTCCTTTCGGTTCCATACGAAATAGCAAATTTCCCAAATGGCTGTAACTGCCGAACAACAATCTGCTGTGAGGTTTGAGTCCCGTCGCTGCCACCAAATGTGACGGACCCGCTGGCACTCCGACCGAGTACCTCCGCCAATCGATGCTCCTAGTGCTTGCCGAGGACTTTAAGCACTCCAACCGACACCATCAACACTGCAGACTTATCCTATCCCCCAAACATGAGCCAAGGCTTCAAGAAAGGGTCAAGCAGGTCTGTTTTAATGAGCACCCAAAAGCAACAGCACTAAGGCAGCCAAAAAACTCCTCCTCAGAGGAAAACAAACTGACAGTTACAGACAGACAGTGTTTGAAAATATGACAGTTATTAAGGGTTTTTAAACTGGTGTCTAGGAGGGAGGGGAATAAAACAGTCAAACTAAGTCCATAAAACAGGCAATAATCAATGCAAAAGTCTCTTGTGGCTGCTTCTGCCACAACATAGACTTCCCTGGACTTCGATTCGAATGTGGGATGGAAATGTGTGGGATAAGTTCTTTGTATGTTTTTTTGGGATCTTGTCCCTTTTAAAGTGCGTCTCTTGTATGAAAAGGACATCATAACGACATTTTCTTGTGTCTTTATACAGTAATCTGCATTTGTGTGTACATTATATGATAGTATTTTCAGTACCATGTTTTCCTTCTTCTTTTAAATGGAAAGAAAGAAAAATCATAAGAGGCTCTAAACACACTAGACAAATCAAATGTTGCTATTTTTCGACAGACAAAATCTGAGGCAATTGTCCCCCAGTCGACCAAGACATTACGGAAAATAAAATAAGTTATCATGTCTGTACAATAAATTGATTTATCTCTCTCTTCATCTCTCAATGCTGGGTAAAATTAACGCAATTAGATCATACTTAATGCCCAAACTAGAATACCTGATGAGAACCATTCCAATTCCGATATCCAGAAGTATACTGAAAGAGTATCATAATTTATTTTATAAATTTGTATGGGGCCTGAAGAAATCCAGGATCTCTGTCAGGAATCTAACATATAACTTGAAAGAAAGGGGTACCTCCTTTCCAGATGTATACAGCACACATGACGCAATTATGCTGTCACATCTGCTGTCTTGGAAATTTAAAACCTCCAATACCTGTGCCTGGTACAAATATGAAAAAAGTATATTAGGACAAAGAAATCCATTACATTTAATTTGGGTAGATAAACCAATATTCAAAAAATTAAAAATAGATAATAGACTTATTAAGGGATTGTATCAGACACTCGGGAAACTAAGGAAGAAATATGAGGCAGAAAAACTCTTTACAGCAGACACCCCCTTGAAAGCCCTAGAAATGTATTTAGAGAATATTAATTACAACTCATGGAACCAAGCCTCAATAAAAAAACTGGGAGATCTTTATGTTAATACAGAACTAATCACATTTAACAGTCTTAAGGAAAAATACGGTATTGACAATAGCGAATTCCTGACTTATCTCAAGATACAAAATCTAACTAATAGCAGATACTCTACTGATCAAAATAACCTTGCTGGTATTTTCCAAATTAAAAACTATACCAAAATAATCTCAAAAATTAATAGGAATTTACATATTTTGGAGAATAAGGGTAAACTTGGAGGAGTTGAGAAATGGGAAAAAGAACTAAAGTTTGAAATCCCCCTGGAAAAGTGGGAACACGCCTTCAGAAACACAAGAAGGGCCTTACACGGAATTAACATTACCTCAAAGTTTTACACAGATGGTATCTGGTACCAGAAAGGACAGCCAAATTTCAACACTCACACTCAAACTTATGTTGGAGATGCGAGGAAGAGATAGGCACCCAAGCACACATTTGGTGGCTCTGTGTCAAACTCGGACCAGTTAAGCATAAACTGGAAGAAACAATTGAAAAATGAACTCACACAAAAATAGAGTTATCACCACAAACTATTTCACGTAGACATACCCTCCCCCAAATCATCTGTTAGGTCCCTGATAATACATATACTGTCGGCCATTAAACTCTGCATTGCAAAATGTTGGAAATCATCCCAAGGCCCAGGTTGGACAGATATAGTAACACAGATCAACTATCAGAGATATATGGAAAAAGCAATCTTTATAAACATGACTCAGAGGGCCCAATATGAGGAAATATGGTCACCCTGGGCAGAATTAACGGATCAAGAATGACCTCCCGAACCGCCGCACCCCCTCAGGAACCCCAAGGACGGAATGTAGTATGAATGGATGTATGCCTAGTCTGAATGTTATATGCCCCCCAAAGTAGTTAAATATATAGAATAAAGAGAATGATAATTTAATAGTTTCTCTCTCGTTTTCCTCTCTTATTGTTTTTCTTTTGTTTTTTTGTTTTTTTCTTGTGTGTTGTTTTTTTCTTTTACAGTATTGTAAATCTTATCTGTGTATTACCTATCTCTGTTGTATGTTGTTTGTAATTGAGAATAATAAATATATTATATATTGAAAAAATAAATTGATTTAGTGATATGTACATTAACAATCTGGTTGTAAAATATAAGACATAAACATTAAAAACAGGGAATAAAAACTTGGTAAAAAAAATCCTAAACCGATTAATAGAAAGTAATATATGTATAAAAAGAAAAAAGGCCTTAAAAAGGACAACTAAAGAACATCTCCCTTCAATAATTTACAGGCCTAATTGGGATGAGTGAAATTACCCTGACATCAAAAAACATTAACTTTTATTTGAATTTTTTTTTATAAAAAACTATTTAAGTAATTAATATTAATAAGCTTAAAATAAATAGACTAGTATATATAATCTTATAATAAAATTATGTATGTTAATTTTATTTATGATACTAATATATTTAATGTTTTACATCTAATAGTTATCTAAGTTTTATTTACAGTAATTAATAAATAATACTAATACCTATTTATTACTATATATTTTAGCCCTAAAAATAATAAAAAAATGTAGCCTTAAAATTAAAAAAACATAGAAACACATATACAAACACCTCAAGACTATATATTAAAAATAAAATAAAATTACACAGACCTATGCAATATTATATTTATTTGACTAAATATACAGATAGAGTCGTACAGTACTTTGGCTCGAATATTTAAATTAAGAATTAAAATATCTAAGATTAAAGAACAGATTAACACCATGTAGATAAATGTATCTCTAAAAAATTGGAAAATGTGCTACTATTGTAGAGGAGATAGACCAAATAAGATCATGACTAACAAGCTAAAGCAACAAAAAAGCAGTAATAGAATTAATGAAATTAATTTGGGAAGTAAAATATTCACTGCCCCAGATGAAATTGGGATTCAGGGATTTTTACCATAGCTTTTATAACCTGGATGAGGAGGGCTCAGAACAGGAAAGAGAGGAGTATCTGAGAAACCTTAAGTGTCCTAAGATTAATGAGGATCAACAAGAGAATCCAATAGATCCAATGGAAGTCATGGGTGCCATTGACAGATTAATGAAATATAAAACCTCAGGACCTGATGAAATCTTGTTTTTATAAAACTTTAAAGGAATTACAGATTACTAAACACCTGACAATAGTATTTAATGACATTATAACGAGAGAGGTATGCCCAGATGAGATGATATAAGCCATCCTGCCTATTCTGAAAAAGGCTAAGGCAGCCTCGGACGTCGCAAGTTATAGACCTATCTCGCTTATCAGTGTGGATATTCAATGTGGATATTAAGTTGTTTTCAGCAATTTTGAAAAATACTTAAATTGATAATCCCCTCTTTCATACATATGGACCAGATAGGTTTTGTCCCGAGGAGAGAATCAGCTAATAACACGAGAACACTTATTGACACTTTGGATGCCTCGGGTAGAAGTGGGACCCCCCCTCCTGACCCTGTCACTCGATGCCGAAAAGGCTTTTGACAGGGTCAGTTGGGGGCACATGAGGGAGGTATTGCGAACATTTGGCATTAATGACTGGATGATGAGAGGAGTGATGTCTATGTATGTGAAGCCATCGGCCAAAATAGTGGGAGAAAATGTTTTGTTCAGATGCAATGTAACCCGCCAGGGCTGTCCGCTTTCCCCACTCCTTTATATTATAGCTGTCAAATCTTTTGCCATTAAAGTAAGAGACAATGAGGAGATTAGGGGTTTTCCTGTGGCAAGAGAAGACCTAAAAATATCACTATATGTAGATGCTACTTTAATCCCCTTAACCTTTCCCGAGGATTTCGTATGATTCTATTGGGGGTCCCTACGAGCTGGTTGGAAATGATACAGGAAGCACTTAATAACTTACATTTTTACATCCATAATTATCAAAATGCTTAGTAACACATTATAAAAAAACTGACAAATACAGACAGACATACAGTGTATATATTTTTTTTATTTAGATTGAAAGCAATTCCCCAACCTTATACTAGTAGTATGTCTGACTCTGAGCTATGGAATTCGTTGATTCATCCATTCATTCAATTTGGCTTTAAGGCTGTTGTATGTAATGCTAATAGCATTACAATACAACAACTAAAGTCAAAATTGAGTCAATTGGGTTTATTAACTAAAATTCGAATTTGGAGGTCGATCTCCAAATTCGAATTTTTGGGAAATAGACCCACTTTAATTAAGTAAACAACTGAATTCGAAATGTAGACAAAAATGTGTAGAAATTAAGGTGAATTGCTGAATGGACAAATTCCACTGATCAGATCAGAGTCATAAGACAGTCAGTATTCGTTGAGGATCCGTAGAATAAAAACAAATCCAATATGAATCCTGAATGTCTGATTACTCTGTTCTGTGGAATATGACAGTTAGGCCAATTTGGCTTAATTCACTCCATTTCAACTCTATTTCAACTCTAATGCTATTAGCAAAACATACAGTAACTTAAGCCGAAATGGAGATTAATTTTTAATTCGACAAATCAGAGTGGATGTCGGCATCCGAATGAACGAATGGATGAATTAATTTTGTTCATTAAGCATTAGTTCATTCAGCTTTAGTTAGTTTTTTTATTTTCGGTAATTGTTATTTGGACGAATGGACGAAAATGCTATTTTAGTCTGAAAACAAATGCACATGTCTAGTAGGCAGCAGGATCCTCTTAGTCTTGTGCTCAGGTATCCTCTAACTCTGCAGCGCACTATACATGCACTTTAGGATGTCTGGTGTCTGCCACTCAGCAGGGTAAACATAGAGAAACAAAAAACTCAGCTGCTCTTGTGCTGAGTGTAGGATTTTAGTGGCACCACTGGAGGCTCAAATTTCCCACAAAACAATAACTGGGGCAATTGCTCCCCTTAGGACGCTGCAGGTCTTTGTCTCTACATATGCGTGGTCTTTTCCCCCAAGCTGAATTTTCAAGATCCCTTTGGGACCACAGGTTCAATGCTCAGCTGGGTTTACTCAGCCCTTCATCCTTCCGAGGTAGATTACCATTAAATTGGGTATTAGTAACATCCCCTGAATGTTGGGCACATGCTCAGAATGTACTTGGAAACCAGAGACTATCTGGCTGTACCTTTTCTTGTTAAATACTTTGTTATTACTATTATTATTATTTTAAGGAGCCATTTTTATTGAGTGCATAAGGTTAATCTGGCAGTAGGTGCGAACTGGCCATTCTGAGCAGCAGTTATATTTGCTTATCATCAGTTAGCTATAGTATCCTCTACATGTGAACACTGTTGCCAAAGTGGGTCTGCATTTCACTGAATACTTTTTTTCAATAGACTTGCAGTACTGACTATTGAGTGCTGACTTTTCTTTATAGATTCAACTGATTTAATATCTAAGTGGTAGACTATAGTTATGCTAATACAGCTACATTTAATTGTTTTTATGCCTTAATAAGGATTGTCCTTTTCCCTGGTTAACACAACTATATTAAATAGATTTTTTTTACTCACAGATTTTTAATTGTTTTTCAATCAGTATGCAGAGTATCAAAATATATAATTCAATATATAAAATACAAAATACATGAAAAATAATAAAACATACTAAACAACCCCACTGTCCTCCAAGTGCATTAATAATGGAAAATATATCTTAAAAATGATGCTGTCCTAGTGAATTAATTTCTCCTTTCCTCCATCTCGTTGTCTTCCCCTTTATTACCCACAGGTCATCTGTTTGTCCTTCGCATGAGTTATTTCTTAGAGTTTAGCTAAACCTTACATACGTTCTTTTAGGGTGTGGGTCTTTCTGGGGTGTGGGTCTTGGCTGGCTAGGCATGTCATCACCTTTTAGGGTGCAGAAAGAGCTTAGTATCTATTCAAGGCCTACTTAGTTTTCCTAATATCCCTGGTCAATGGTTCCCATATCTCATAGTAAAGATCAGGATATGTTAGATTCTTAAATATAGCATTTCTATTTAGCTTTGATTAATTTTGACCACTAGTTCACCCTCAACTTGGGATATCCTCCAATTTCCAGTATCTCACCATGCAGACTTTAGTAGTCATCAGGCTATGGGTCATTATTAAAATATTGGCTTTTTTAGTTGCTGGAAATCCAACATGAAAGCGGAACAGCTGGGGTGTAACATTCATTACAGTGTCAAAAGTCCCCCCATTATTCTGATAGTTTAACTTTCAAAGGGGTCTCTTTGGAACATTCCCAACGTATATGTATGTGGGTCACCCGGTGGGCATTACATCTACAGCAACAAATTAGCATATTATCTTGACATTTACTTAATCTCTCTGATACCAAGTACCATTTATGAATTAGGTTCAATGAGTTCCCATGGATTTGTTTTTCCCACATCATTTATTTTTTCTACTTTTTCTCCATTTTTTCTCTTTTTGTTACTCTTTTGCAGTGGTTGGCCATTTAGTTTACCTTATTTACACTGTTGTCCAGTTATTTTTTGAGCCTATCTTAACCACTACACCTCTCCCCTATTTTTTCTTTTATTTTTTCTTTTGTTGTCTAATATCTATTGTGCTCTTGCTCTAATTTTTTCCATTTTTTTCTATATTTTTTCATATTACCTTTACTGGTTCTCTATTTTTTTTTGTTGCTTGCCTGCTGTGTCTACAGTTTGTTTTAAACTCCTGCTTTTTTGCTTTTTTTCCTGTTTTTTTCCTATTTTTGTCTATATCAGTACTACTCTATATACTGTTATATCTCTCCTACTATATACCTATTTTTGATTGTCGCTACGGAACTATACTTTCAATAAAATTATTTTACCTTTATACTATCAGTGTGCATGTTTGCTTCTTTTTGATACAATTTGTTTTCCCATATTTGTGCTCCTTAGGAGAGAGCATACAAGCAGTCCGTTGCATTGCACCTGTACCTAGAATATATCCTAGGTCGGCAATTCTCAATCTCCCAATATTTTCATATGTTTTTTTCTCCTTTGAGAACTCCCTGCCATTTTTTCTGTATCCGACAACTTTAAGAGTTTTCTAGCTATTTTTGGCTCCTAAAGAGCCTACTAATCTGTTTCTTTTTTTTTTATAAATCAATATTTATTGAAATTTTTTGTCAAATATAAAAATGAAAGGGGGAGGGGTACAGAAAAAAGAGAAAAGGAGGGGGATAGACAATGATTAATAAAATAACAGTTAGTGTCTGTCGCAGCAGACGGTTACATTTTTTAATAAATCATGTTTTGTTGATAATTTTTGCATAAAACAGAAAAATACATTGGGAAAATAAACATTGAGGGGGGGGGGGTACGGATATTGGGGGCAGAGTAGGAAAGGGTTCCATGCATTTCAACTTCGGACCCCGCTTTACTATACGAATTTGTGCATATAATAAGGACAACTTAAACATTCTGGGGGCGCCGTCCCCTCTTGGTCCTCCATCATTGGATCTAACGTGTTTACAGAATACAAATACCTAATAGAGTAACTACTAATCTGTTTCTTTCAGATTAATGCGCATAGGAAATTCCCTGTCAAAAAGACTGTTTAACTTAAAAAGAACTTCTTTTTTCGTTACACATATATCTGAGTTTAAACCCCCCCCCTTTTTTCTTTATTACATTGCCTGTACCAACACACTACATTTTGCACCCCCTGTCTTTCCCCCCTTTCTCCCATTCCAGTATATCTCTATCTCTACATTTCCCAAGACCCAATCTCCCTTTTTTCCTACTCAATATCTCTATGGACACCTTCGCCTTCAGTGACCAAGACTTTGACAGGATAGTCTCTGCTAGATCCACTAGAAAATTCTTGGGGCAAGGCTCTGATAATATTGCATCCAAATTTGAGAGAGAACTAAAGAAAAAGATTAATCAAGAATTACACTCTGATACCCTCATAGAATATCTCAAATTAAGAAGAATTCCATGTGGCCTTCGTGTTTGCCTGCGCCCCAACCTTTGCAAGGATCACAAGCAGTTTTGTCTTAAGTGGTACAAAATTTTGAATAAATGTTCATTTGATCTCATGCTATTAACCGTTGAGACCCTACAGCTAGACCTAGAGAAATCCACAGAAGACATCGTGAGACTCGAGAAAGAAGTTGAACAGACCTTCACAGCCCAGAAACTAGAGGAACTCAAACAGAGTTTGGACACCAAATTGGTCACTTACAAGAAAGAAACCGAAGAATTCAAAAGGAAGAAATTTCAGAGGGACGAACGGGATTACGAGCAGGACAGAGTCTACAGTTGGTACGACCGCAGAGACTCAAGATTAAATCAAAGACCAACCAACAGGACATGCCCGCTGAGATGGCAAGAAACAGGTACCACTTCCTCCTCCTCATCTTCATCTTCTTTTTTAGATCTTCCATCCATGAGCCAACAAAACCAACGAGAAGGGGACAACAGAAGAGACCAAGCCCAAGGATGGACGAGGACACGGTTTCAAACAAACCGGACCTAGTATTTAACATCTCGGACAGAGCCTTGAGTACAGCTGAGATCAATACACTTAACAGAGGTCTCTCATTCATACCCACTCCCATTACCAACTGGCTTGATTATGACATCGCTTTCTACAAATTTTCCCGAAATTTGAGGCTAAGGCTTTTTTCTCTACCACTGATCCAGACACACCTTCCTTTGCCACTAATCCTGACAAAACAATGCCAACTGATAACTCACAAAGATCTATCAGGTCATACTTTAACGAACCCACATCCTCACAAGTGACCCATACTACCACTATGATGACAGATGCTCCTAAACATCTACCTGTGGCAGTCAAACCCAAGAGAAAGTTCCAACCCCCTAACACTAACCACTCCGTGGAAACATACATTAATCTCACTAAGAAAGAAATAGAGCATACCAAACACACAGAAATCCACAATAGTTTTAAAAGAAAATACCACAATAAACCCAACTTTACCAAAGAAGGACGCAATATAATCAAAATCCTCAGATCTGACAAAAACATTTGTATCAAACCAGCCGATAAAGGTTGGGCCTTTGTGGTAATAAACCACCTTGATTACATGGCAGAAATTAATTCCCAACTCCAATGTGGAGACACCTATTGCAAACTCCACACAGACCCAGTACCTAGGCTCCAGGACACACTACAAAAGCTTAATAATCAGGGCCTACAAGACGATATCATTAACAAGCAACAAGCCAAATTCATGTACACTCCCTTTCCCCTCACTCCTATACTATACACTCTCCCTAAGATCCACAAACACGCCACTAAACCTCCTGGTAGACCCATAGTGGCCGGCTCTGACTCAATCTTTCAGCGAGTTTCCATTTTTTTGGACAAATTAATGGCATCCTATGTCACCTTCCAATTCTCACATGTCAAAGATACTAATCATTTTTTGAACATCATCAATACCATAACCATCCCAGATACCAACAACTTCTACCTGGCTACCTTAGACATCCAAAGCCTCTATACTTCTATACCACATGAAGGAGGCATTCAGGCTGGGGCTTGGACCATGGACTCTGATCCAAGTGATCTGCGGAATGCAGCGAAAAAGAAATATGTCCTTGACCTTCTCAGATTCATTCTCACCGAAAACTATTTTCTGTTTAAGGATCAACTCTATTTACAACAATAAAATGTAGCCCCTACATACACCAATATATACATGAATCACCTTGAAACCACTGGCATCTACATGACCCCCTCTTCAAGCACTGTCTAATCTGGAAAAGGTACATCGACGATGTATTCGTCTGCTGGGGAGGTACAGAAGGTGAGTTCACCCAGTTTGTCATTGATATAAATTCTATCAACAGCCACCTTACCTTTAATAGTGAGCTTAACGGACAGGGAGTAAATTGGAAACAGACATCTATTCCAAACCTTCGGACAAGAATAATCTGCTCCTCTACAGCAGCTTTCATCCGGAACACTCCAAGAAAGGCCTTCCGTACAGCCAACTTGTACGTACCAAGAGGATTGTCAGCAACCCAGCACTACTTGAGACTCGACTGGATGAAATGGCTAAAAAATTCTCTGACCGCGGCTATGACCACAGGTTATTACAGAGCCAGAGAAGCCGTCTATCCAACATCTCCAGGGATGAACTTATGTCACCAAAAAACAAGGACACTGCAATGTCCCGAGTACCTTTCATTTCACCCTACACCAAGGCCAGCCAAAAAATCAAAAAGGCCATTATGAAAAACTGGCACATTTTACAAGCAGACTCTAATCTCCCCGCGTCCCTCCACAGCCCGCCCCTCTTCTCCTACGCAAGATCCCATAACCTTAGGGATTCCCTGGTCTTGGCAGATGTAGGTAGCAAGAAACCGAACAGTAGATTCCTCGCAGATCCAAAATTCAGAACCTTCCCGTGCCTTAGCTCCAATCAATGCAACAGTGTCATCAAAGGCCACTCGTTCCTCCATCCACACCGTGGCAACAAATATAGAATCAACAACTATTTTACCTGTGATTCCACCTATGTGGTCTATATTCTGAAATGCCCATGTGGACTACTGTACGTAGGCGAGACAACCAGACAAGTGAAGAAGAGGATCTCTGAACATAAAACATCCATCAGGGCAGCCCTGGCAGGAGGCAATACCAACAAGGTACCAGTGGCCAAACACTTCAAAGAAACAGGACACAACGTCAATCAACTTCACTTCCAACTTAAAGACGGTGTAGCGGGGGGCGGAGTGATGATGTAGGACGCACGCTACGTCGTGCACGGTGAAGCTGGGAGGCACCGAGCGGCAAGAGGAATAATGGTCCCGAGAAGCGAGCACTTCTAAGTGCGATCGGCATATGAAGCCAGCGAAACGAACACGGCTTCCTACTTCTATACCCAACGACGGCACACTACACTGAACCTCCCCTGAAAGTAATCTAATGCAAGCGGGGGCAGAGATTCAGTAGTCTGCGGCAGTACCGGGAACAAAACGGGTCACGTTAGTTGGGGTTACCCCCCTTCATGTTATGTGCATATTACAGAAAGTTGCAAAGTTTATGTACAAACACAAAGTTTGTATACAAACACATATATATATTTTGTAGCTCTATCTTCTTGTATGTATGATACCACAACACTAGCTCAGTGAATCTATGGTGCTAAAGAGACACTTGCTTACACAGATATAGGGCTTAACCTGTCTATGTGGACGTAGACCAAACGGTGATTATAGGTCTTTATCAGTGTGATTACGGACACCTGAAATACTGTCTGATACATTTGTGGGGGTTAAAACGCCCCAGACAGGGGAGAAACAGAGCACATATTAAAGCTAAATCCCACAACACTACTCTGAGTAAAGAAAGCAGTGGGGCTGAAACCCAAAGTTGAGTAACCTAGTCGAAAAATTAAACTTTTGAAAGCTAGGTACAACATACTACTTAATTCTCAACTGAATTACTAAAGGCTTACATGTGCTAGAAACCTCTGTTTCTTGAGCTGTGGAAAACTATAAGTTTGGGCAATATACATATAATATACCAAATAAACTTCCTTTAAGATAATAATATCGGTAAACAACTGCTAACGATATAGGAGATACATTCTATAAGTAGCTAAACGTAGCAAGGAAGGAAGTTCAACTATAAATCAAAAATGGCTACAAAAAAAACCACAGACATTAAAGGATCCAAAAAGAAACAAGATAAGCCAGAAAAAAGACTGTCAACATATTTCTCCCAACAATCTGGAAAACAGGCTAAAGGGATAACACTTTATGACCCAAATAATGCAACAGGAGAATATAATGAAAGTGAACAAAATAAAGATTTGCAAGATAGCTTTGTCTGTGAACCAGCAACTTTAACTCAAGAAATCTTAAAAACGACATTAGAATCCCAATTGATAAAAATAAAAGAAGAAATAGGCAAAAATTCCAAAGAACTTAAAAGGGATATAAGGTCTGAGTTAAACAAACTGGGAGAAAGAATTAACAACACGGAGGAACATTTACAGAACATAGCTTACCAGATGGCAGAACAGAAGGATTATAATCGAGGTCTAGAATCCAAAATTTCAAAATTAGAAGAAAAATTAGCTGATATGGAAGACAGATCGAGATGATGTAATCTAAGAATAAGGGGTATACCCGAGTCTGTGATCCAACCGGAACTGGAACAATATCTGGAAGAACTGTTCAGTTTTACAAGATTACAAAGTAAAGAATCATGCAAACTACAAAGATTCCACCGCACAGCGAAGGTTAAAAGTACCCCTGAGTCCCTACCAAGAGATATAATAGTTCGCTTTCACTCATTTAGGGACAAACAGCAATTCCAGAACGATTTTCCGACTAAAGATCTTACGAGCTCTAAATATGAGCAGCTGAAGATATTTCCGGATCTTTCTTACCATACAAGAGTTATGAGAAGATCTTTCAGAGGACAAACAGAATCTCTGAGGAAGCTTGGTATTAGATACGCATGGAAATTCCCAGTAGGGATCCAGATAAACCATGACGGGATCAGAATAACATTTGAGAACCTGCAGGAACTGCAAGAATGGTTAAACCACAAGGGCATCTAAAATCGGACTCCCAGCAATGGGATTGGAAATATAGGGGTAGGAGTAGTAAAATGGGGAACAAGAGATAATCAGCTCGTGGGCAGAGACATTGTTAGAAATAATCTCTTTTTGGGGCTAAACATAAATTATAAGTAAAAGAAAAAGGGTAAGGCACAGTGCTAATAGATAATATATGTATTTAGTGACCTCCACTCCACCAACAAAGGAATAATAAATAACAGAACTAATACTGATCACTGAAGACAGGGAAGGTACACGATGGGGATGGGAAGATCCCGGATAGTATATGGAGTAGCAAATGACGATTACAAAAAATGAAAACAGGGAAGCAGCTAGTCTTATAATGGAATGCAATGGAAAAATCCACTGCAAAAAAAGGAGAGATAATGTAAGAGTGAGACAGCGCTAAATATGTATACCACAAAAGTTTAATATGATAGACTGCAAAGACAGGAATGTTATAAAAAAAATATAGAATTTATTACAAGGAAATATAAATATACAAGTGAATGAAATATACAGCAATATAATATAAAATCACAAAATAAGACTGAAATTATATAAACAAAAATACAATGATACACTGAATAAAGGGCCCCAAATGGGTGCAAAACAAAAAGAAAAACGATTAAAAATACATAAAAAATACAAATAGAGCCAAAGATCCCTTACCCACTGGGTCTGTTCGCCTGGCCAGGTCTATTGAACAGTTAGGATATTGCACTATAAAGAAACACAGCTACACCCCACAGGACGCGTTTCAAATTATCTTCATCAGCTGGTGGGCGGTAGTGCAAACCCACATCGAGTAATAATATCGAATCACAGTAGGTTTTTAAGTTAACAATATAAATAGTAACAAAGACAATTATTTAAATTCACACCTCATGTAATAAATTAGCTGCGAGACACAAGGAGTGAGAATTCTTACATATTTAACACTAAAGGATAATATAGAGTAGAATAGAAGAATTTTTGACCTATGACTAGAGGCAACACGGACATAATAGATAGAAGATTATAGTGGTACAACACAAGGGATGGGACTAGTCACACAATCTAATTCTTAAGCAACAGTAAGGTTAGAGAGTAATCACAAGATTGAATTTACACTTTTAATATATTAACGATGCACATCACAAATAGTTAGTGCTATAGATAGGACATTTGGTAGTCTCAATAGAGTTACATATTTATTTATTTTTCCTCTTTTTTTCCCATTCTCCTTCCTTCCTTTTTTCTTCTACTTATCAAGAATTAATTATTAATAGTGGGATGGCTAATTAACTATGTAGCAAACATCGCAGGCCTAAAGTCTATGATATACAAAGAGGAAACAAACTAGAAGTTACCTACCTCCAAATTACTCAATAAAGATTTAGCATAGATTAGGAGATCGGCCCATAATAAATATAGTCCCTCAAAGATTAGGGAGAGAAGGGGTTACTGGGAAGGCAGGTATAAAAGTTTAGAGATTAAGCAATTGACTAAATATTCATCACTAAATGATATAATTATGCAGAGTATAAATAGATAAATAGCCAGAAATAGTTATAAGATATAATTGGGTACTCTTTTTTTTTTTTCTTGTCCCCCTTTTGAAGGGATTTTTGGAATTCAGATCAATACGCAAAGCAATGCTGGGGTATAAAGCGTAATAAGGGAAGGCATAAGCAGAGATGCTTCCCCCAATATAAATTGAGTATCTCCTTATGGAATATTCTTGACCGCTCGGTCGCTACTCAGTAGGAACTGCATATGTATTGTTTTAAACATATATATGGAGACTTCCGGGGGCGGACCTAACTGATATGGCCGCGTTTTAGATGAGCTCCCGCTCCAACAGCATTGAGAAGGCAAAAAATCCTTCAATATTGGAGACTTACCTCCTGAAACAGCTGGCGGAGACACGGATAAACGGTGGACAAGTGGATTTTCGCCAACCCCGGCTCTCCACCCACATCCCGGAGTCCGGTGCATATTATAGCACACTCGACACACCCGCCATTTTAAAGGACGGCGTCCATAAAAGAAGATCGCAACAACGAACAGGCTGAACTTTGGCGGTCACCGGAAGAAAACTGCACTTTTCGACCCTGCAGAACCCGGAGATCGGCCAGGCCAACGACGAGACGCCCACCGGAGAGAGGTGCGGGACGGACCTGAGAAGGAAGCTGCGTCAGACGGGAGTCTGAACAGAATAAAGACTCAAAATATCAAACAGGTCGTGGGGAAAAAAAAACACCTGATTGCTGTTCACGGCACAGATGAGTACACTGTACCTATTTGAAACATCTCACATACTGTCTTTAATAGATAAAATACCGAGCAACCTGTATGTCCTGTTTTGGCGCCAAAAATATTCACCGCTACTTTCACCCTGTTGAATACACGACATGCTTCCATCCCTACCATTTAATCAAACAAAACTGTAAATACATAGGTAAATACCTGTATACCCAACTGAATACCAATCTATCACCTGAACTTGTGAAACTCACCTAATCATTTGTAAATATCAAAATTTCTCTTTGTCTTACCCTTATTGCATAAAAAAAAAAAAGGGGGCAAGATACTAAAATACCCTAAAATATTGAAGAGGGTGAGACCCATGCAAAAATATCTTCACACCAAATGAGAACACATATCTTTTGATGATATAGACTCATGACCAGGATTGGAAAAGATTACCTATCCTTGAACCATTTTATTACAAGAGAATTATAATGCTTTACTGTACCAACACTGCACTTACAATTGAATAGATGCGCAGAAATTAAACAATCACATATAAATTAAATACCCTGCTCTTTTCCTTTGTACCAACTTTATTGGAATCCTATGCTGCACCCATATAAAGGACCACCCTATCCTATATGCAAGACAACCTACAGCCTCAATAGCACAGAGTGAATACAGGGAAGCAACAATCGGAGTGCAACCATATACATATTTTTGTGAGAATACACTCTTATAGCAGAAGAAATAAAAGACACTCTGGACTAGGGCAAAGACACTGGCTTGGACCTCTATCAAAAATATTTAATTTTGCTGTGGTAACAGAACTCTACTATTCCTCGGGACTGTGTCACATTACTAACCATTTGTACATAAACATTTATTTTTGTGATATACGATCAGGAAGTGGTTTCTCAACTGATTGAGAGAAAATACACGACCTAACACAAAATCCGAAAGAGGACACACTTATCAATTGGAAAAAGCATATCAGAACTTGCAAAATCTGCTATCCAGAGATAATTGAGAGACTCATAACTCATATCAAAAGGCTACCTGGCTCACTATTAACACCCCACAACATGGATAAATATATGGACAAAACATCAAAAAAGCTTCTTCCAAACAAACCTCAAAGCTTAGAGAACAACCACCTACAAAATCCAAATCTAGAACCCAGGATATGGATTTATCTCCTTGCTCCTCTCCTACCCGATTAAGTCCCTCCCCACCTCCCGCTTCATCTCAATCTATGGCTGCTGAAACAGCGTCTGAAGTGGCAAAAACTCTATGGCCACTATTTGATGCCCGCTTCCAGGAAATTACCACAAAAATGGAAACCACGTTAACCCAAATCTCAACAAATACCATAAAAATTCATGAGATGGAACAAAGGGTTAGTGATGCCGAAGATACCATTCATCAAACTCGTGAAGATGTGGAACAACATTCTTTAACCATACAAGCTTTGTTGGATAAAATAGAGGATCTAGAAAACCGTAGCCGACGAAATAATTTACGATTTATCAATCTCCCGGAAGCAATAAAACCTCAATCACTATTAAAAACCATGCAACTCTGGCTCACAAACAAACTCCACCTTCCTTACTCTGAAACCAACCCATTACTGATAGAAAGGGCACACAGAATAGGCCCAGAGAAAAAAGATAACAATGGGAGACCCAGACCGGTTATCATCAAGTTATTGAATTTCCAAGATAAAGAGAAGATATTGATGGAATATAGAAAACAGCCAGAATTGATGTATGACACACACAAAATTCTTATCTTTCAAGATTACTCGGCGCAAGTAACAGAAAAACGACGCAAATTCACTCCAATATGCAAACAATTGCATCTTCAGAATATAAAATTTGCTTTTGCATATCCTGCAAGGCTAAAGATCTCAAAAGATGGCCAAAACCATTTTTTCACCATGCCAAACGAGGCGCAACAATTCATCGACTCATGGAACCAAGCCACCTTATCTGAGGAACAAACATAAAACTCTCTCATACCACTCTAAAGACGGAAAAGAAGGTTCAATGATCCATGAACAAATGTATTATGTTCTTAAAGAAAGATAGAAGAAAGCCTGTCCACGAGACTGATGACACAGGCATAATATTACAGTTAATGTTTTATATAAATTATGTTAATGTTATGGTTATGTTAATATGGTTAGCCATATCACATCTTACTGCATGCTCTGACACCAAACCAGGATGCTCCCCCAAGCGCTGGGACATGGGGGAAATCCTAACTTTACTTATATCCTTCTTGATTATCCAACCTAAAACAGGAATTGGATAAAATATCTAACTCTATACCAATGAAATCCACAACAGTCATCAAACCATTTATACTACATATCAATACATGGAATGTTAACGGTTTAAATACCGCAATAAAACGCAAACTAGTCCTCAATCACCTTAGGAAACTATCACCGCAAATTGTTTTCCTGCAGGAAACTCATTGGAAAGATTCGCATACTGGATATCTTAAAGACAATTGGATAGGAGAATGTATATCAGCCCCTTATTCTTCCAAAAATAGAGGGGTAGCTATATTACTACATAAATCCCTCAATTATGTCAAGCATGCAGTAACTTTAGATCCGGAGGGACGATATATCCTACTAGATGTGACTATTGAACGAAAGAGATTGCTTTTGATTAATATATATGCTCCAAATGCCCCAAATGCTCCCTTTTATTGTAAACTTTTTGATAAGTTGACTCATACCACATACTCTGAAATCATTATGGGTGGGAATTTTAATGCTGTACAAGACCAGACAATGGACAAACTAGGACCGACCTGATCTATAAACCCTAGCATACATGAAGGACTGAATCTCCTACTATATAACTTACAATTATTAGACCCATGGCGTACTTTACACCCGAAAGATAAAGACTCTACCCATGTCTCTAGAGCACACTGCACATCCTCTCGGATAGATTTCTTTTTAATATCGCCTAGTCTGATATCCCAAGTTGACTCTACATACATTAGAGATATAGTGATCTCAGATCATGCTCCGGTGGAGCTTAATTTGAATCTCTCCATAGATAAAACATATACCAGACATTGGCGCTTCCCCCAATACCTTAAAACCGAAGACTTTACCTCATTTTTAGAGACCACATGGCAAAACTATGTGGATGATAACATAGAACACATGGAAGAACCTCTTTTATTTTGGGAGACAGCAAAAGCAGTTGTGAGAGGCCATATAATATCATACGTGGCTCGACAGAGGAAAAAATGGACAGACAAATTTAACCAATTACACCTGAAGATGTGTGAAGCACATCAGACATATCTTAAAACCCCAACAGATATTACAAAAAATCATTATCTTACATGTAAAAAACTATTGGATACACTTTTGATAAACAAAGCACAGACACAACTGGACTACTCACGATCCAGACTTTTTCGCTGGAGTAATAGGTCATGGAGAATATTGGCAACTTTAGCAAAACCAAGATCCAACATACATAATATCACACATATTACTAACCAACAAAATGAAATCATAACGACACCCAAACGTATAAACGAATTGTTTCATGAATACTACACTCATCTATATTGTGATGAACCTGATAATTTTACTGTGGGTCTCGACCTACTAAATAAAGCAAAATTACCTAAACTAACGCCTAACCATAGAATTATATTGGAAAAAGAAATTACTGAATTAGAACTAAGTCAAACAATATCTACATTAAACAATAACAAGACCCCCGGCCCTGATGGCTTTCCAGCGGAATTCTATAAAATGTTAAAACCACATCTTCTGACTACCATGTCTTCTCTATACAATGCCATTGTTAGAGGAGAGATAGACATAGGCACGTTAAATGCAGCAAGAACCATACTCATAAAAAAACCAAATAGAGATCTCACCTTGGTTACCTCATACAGACCTATAACACTCCTAAATAAAGACATAAAGATATTAACGAAAATATACGCTAATCGCCTACAAAATATTTTACCTGACATACTGAGCAAACATCAATTGGGATTTATTAAAGGTCGCCACTCTGTGAAAGGAATACGAACAGCTATAGCAGCCATAATAACCTCCCAAACTCAAACACCAAACTCTTATAATACATTATTAAGCCTAGATGCCGAAAAGGCCTTTGATCAAGTATCATGGTCACATTTATTCCGGGTGATTAAACACCAACACTTTGGACAAACCTTCTTAAATTTAATTCGACAACTATATAATCGCCCAACTACAGTCATTACGACAAACGGACTGGACTCGGGTGAGGTGGTGATGTATAGGGGGGTCAGACAAGGATGCCCATTGTCACCTTTATTGTTTAATTTGGCATTAGACCCACTGCTAAGACTCATAGCATCTTCTGAAGAGCTACTGGGGATTGACTTAGGCTCTAATACATTAAGGATATCAGCTTTCGCGGATGATGTTCTTTTATACACGTCTTACCCACAATTGACTATACCAAAATTATTCATGATTTTCGATACATATGGTCCAATTATCGGATTCCATATCAACAAAACTAAATCCATGGCTCTGTGTTTGTCATCCCACAGGAAACCACCGGGGATGCCGGACACAGGGATCCGGTGGGTACCTAAAACGATCACATATCTAGGAGTTAAATTGCCAAAATCCCTCACTAAATTATATTCATTAAACTTTAAACCCCTGATCCGGAAAATCCTTAGAGAATTAAACAATTGGAAAAAACTACCACTTACATACACGGGCAGAATAAATTTAATTAAGATGATATAATTTCCGAGATTATTGTACCTTATCCAATCTCTTCCTTTATTCATCTCAAAGGAAGATGACCGAGCCCTCAACGTAGCCTTTCGGAAATTCATTTGGGCAGGTAAACGATCTCAAATCGCCACGTTAAACCTACAACAATACAAACTGAATCTTGGATATAATTTACCCATAATAAAAAATTACAATCTTGCAGCCTCGTATAGATATGCACTGAACTGGGTATCATACTCTAATGTACATACTGACCTAGATTTAGACCAAACGTTTAGTCCAGACATAGCTATACAGGCCCTATTACATATCCCGACTGACCAGATACCTATATCCACAATTCAAAATCCATTGCTATATTCGACAATAAGAGCTTGGAAACAAGTACGTTTAAAACTAGGAATACAATGGAAATTCTCTATATTCCAACCTTTATGCAAAAACCCAAGATTCCAAGATGGATCGGCCTCAAAAACATTCCTTGAATGGGAAACTAGAGGTTTTAAGAATTTATCTCCTTTCTTTGATCCCCACACTTCAACATTCATGACTCTCACACAATGTAGAGATAAATTTAAAAACATTACCATTCCATGGTTTGCATACCTGCAAATACAGAGCTTTGCAAATACTCAAACACACAATCTTACTCAGAAGGATTGGGATAACTCCTTAGATTGTGCAATTCGTACGTCAGCCATCCCAAACATCTCAACAAAGATCATAGTCAGAGCTATGCATTTTAATTGTTTTGATAGTCATACTTCCATGGGTGTTACTAAATGGCTTAAATGCTTCTCAAATCTGACACGAGACGACATAATAAAACATACCCTTATCTTAGGTAAATTATTACCCGCCTGCTCCTATACGGAGATGCATCTAAAAATTGTCCATCAGGCCTATCTATCCCCACACCGTCAGTACAAAATGGGAATAATACCCCAGGACTCTTGTCCGAAATGTGCCCAAACGGGAGTTGATTTATTTCATAGTTTTTGGGCTTGCCCAATCATTCAACAATTCTGGACCCAAATTACCTTGTTTCTTACCTCACTCGGTTTTTGTAATTATTCCATTAACCCAATGGCGGCTATACTGGGAGTGGTGGACTTAGAGACCCAACCGACTCATTCAATATCATTGATACGCATTGTATTAGCAGTGGCCCGAAAATCGATTCTACAAAATTGGATCCACCCTGACCCCCCTACCATGACCATTTTTCAAACAAAATTACAATTCCTCATGAGAATGGACTGGCTTGACACGGCTATGACTAGGGAAAAAGGGGCAAAGAAATTTTTTAGTAAATGGGAACCGTACATTACAACCTTGGATGACGTGATAAAGGCACAAATCCGAAACACTTTCCAAGAAACTTCCTGGTATGCAACACAATTGTTGAAAGGTAGAATTCCATGTACATAAATTGGATTATATATATATGTTTTAGGTGTAGAGCGGCAGTTAGATAACCTCTTAGACTGCTAACGAAAAGAAGATGATGAATGGCACAGTTTGTGGGGGGGGGGGGGATATGATAGTTACATATAAATAAGTATAATTAAAAACTGTCATGTGTATATAACTACTGTATGTCACTTCCAAATTTCATACTTGTTTGTCAGTTACTAGACATACAAAAGAGTAAGTAAACTTTATCCATCTGTTTAAGGGAGGGGAAAATGGGATGATATGAAAGAAATTGTTTAAAGTGATGTATATCATATATGAAAAATTCCAATAAAAAGAGTTTGAAAAAAAAAAAAAACCATATATATGGAATCCCAAATATATAGGGTGGGTACCTTCCTTTTGGGGAGAGGTATTCCCGCCACAGGGGGAATGCAAGTCATTCCCCTAAAAATAGGGGGAGGTGCGTTAATATGTAGAGTGATGTTTGTCTTGTTGTGTATGTATGAGTCACTGGGGAACACACAGGGGAATTCGGGCTATAGCTAATGATTTGCCTTAAGGGATGATTCGGTTTTTGTCCCTGAATGCACAAGGGATTAATTCCCCGCAAAAAAGAAATATACTATTCCAATTTCTCAAGAAAGATAATATTATGGTCTGCGCCCTCCAAGAAACCCACTGGAGGGGAACGGACCCAATGAGATATAGGGATAAGGATTATCCAACAATGATTCAGGCCTCTCTACCCCATCAAAAAAAAGAGGGGTAGCTATCCTATTTTCCAGTTTGCTGGCAGTTAAAATAAATTATCAGGAATGCAATCCGGAAGGGAGATACATAATTCTACTAGTGGAAATAAACAACATAAAGTATACAATTGCTAATGTGTATGCCCCTAACCAGACCCCCATAAGTTTTATCCATTCAGTATGTAAAAAAGTAAGTAGAATCGCTCAAGGCTCAATAATTCTGTTGGGCAACTTTAATTGTGTGATGGAACCCCAGCAAGATACCGCAAAACAAAAAGGGAAGGGAATTAATAAAAACACGATGAGTAATTCAAAACGGCTCAGAGAAATGATGAGGATTTATGATCTATTGGATGTTTGGAGGGTCTTCCACCCAGGGGAGAGGGACTTCTCGTGTTTCTCAAAATCTCACCTTTCTTATTCCCGGATAGACTTAATAATGGCCGACAGGAAAATCGTAAATAGGGTTATTAAAATAAATATCAGGGAATTTACATGTTCAGATCATAACGCACTAATAATGGATTTGAATGATCAACAGAGACCACCTATGAAAGACTGGAAACTCCAACAACATATGCTGAAGAACCGGGAAAATCGAGACATCATCATCAAGATGACAGAAAACTATTTCCGAGAATATGCAGAACGAGGGGTCAATCCAGCAGTAGTGTGGTGCGCATACATAGTAACATAGTAACATAGTAATTTAGGTTGAAAAAAGACACAAGTCCATCAAGTTCAACCCTTCTACCTATCATTTCAGCGTTTTGATCCAAAAGAAGGCAAAAAAACCCCTAAGGAAGCTTTTTCGAATGTTGCCTCCTAGGGGGAAAAAAATTCCTTCTTGACTCCAAAAGGGCAATCAGATTTCTCCTTGGATCAAAAAGCTCTATTATTAATGCTCATTCTATTATTAATACCCCTGTATGTTCTGCTTTTCTAAAAAAACATCCAGACCATTTTTAAATGCATCTATTGTGGTTGATAGCACTACCTCTCTTGGCAGTGAGTTCCATAATTTTATTGTCCTTACCGTAAAGAATCCCTTCCTTTGCTGCCTATGAAATCTTTGCTCTTCCAGTCTCAGGGGGTGACCTCTTGTTCTTTGTACATTTCTATTAATGAACAGGTCCCTGGAGAGCTCCTTATATTGGCCCTGCACATATTTATATAATGTTATCATATCCCCTCTAAGACGCCTTTTTTCTAAAGTAAATAAATGCAATTTTTTAAGTCTCTCTTCATAACTAAGATCCTTCAATCCCCTTATTAATTTTGTAGCTCTCCTTTGCACTTTTTCTAGTTCCTTAATATCCTTTTTAAGGACTGGTGCCCAGAATTGTACTACATATTCAAGGTGAGGTCTTACCATTGATTTGTAAAGAGGCAAGATGATGTCCTCCTCCCGTGAATCTATACCTCGTTTTATACATGCCAATATCTTATTGGCCCTTGCAGCTGCTGACTGGCATTGGGCACTGTTGCCAAGTTTGTTATCTACAATGATTCCTAAATCCTTTTCGTTAGTAGTTTTTCCCAGGGAAATACCATTTAACGTATATGTTGCTTTGTTATTATTTTTCCCATAATGCATAACTTTACATTTGTCTATATTGAACCTCATTTGCCACTTTCTTGCCCAGTTCCCTACTCTGTCCAAATCTTCCTGTAAAGAAAAAACATCAAGATTAGTCTTTATTACCTTACCTAATTTTGTGTCATCAGCAAACACTGAGACATGGCACTCAGCACAACGTGGGAGATCATTAATAAACAGATTAAAAAGAAGAGGTCCCAAAACAGACCCCTGAGGTACTCCGCTCCCTACCCTGGTCCAATTTGAAGCTTTACCATTTACAACAACCCTCTGTGTTCTATCTTTTAGCCAATTTTCAATCCAAATACATACATTTGCCCCCAATCCTATTTCTCTCAATTTGTAGAGTAACCTTTTGTGTGGAACTGTATCAAATGCTTTAGCAAAATCCAAATAGATCACATCAACTGCCACACCTAGATCTATATTTTTACTGACCTCTTCATAGAATGTTATTAAGTTTGTTTGACAAGACCTGTCTTTCACAAAACCATGTTGACTTTTACTAATTATATTCTGATTCAAGATGTATTCTTGAGTGTACACCTTTAGCAATCCTTCAAATAATTTCCCCACTACAGATGTCAAGCTCACTGGCCTATAATTACCAGGCAGAGATTTTGATCCCTTTTTAAATATTGGAATGACATCCGCCTTTCGCCAGTCTGTTGGCACTATACCTGAACTGAACGAATTGAGTTTGTGGTGATGGTTCCGTAACTTCCGGTAGCAGGGGCTCATCCATCTGTTCTTCCTTAGTATAAACAGAAGAAAAAAAAGTATTTAAAATGTCTGCTTTTTCTCTGTCCTCACTTACCAAATTTCCCATTTGGGATAACAAGTGCCCAACATTTTCCCTCTTTAGCTTTTTTCCATTTATATACTTATAAAAAAATTTGGGGTTAATTTTACTCTCCTTAGCAATCCTTTTCTCGTTTTCCAATTTAGCCATTTTAATTGCCTTTTTGCAGGCTTTGTTGGCATCTTTGTATTTTATAAATGATAATGTATTATTATAATACAAGAGTGTTATAAGGGGTCATTTAATAAGTTTAGAAATAAAAGGGAAGGTGGGAGTGCAGGCGTCTAGACAAATTCAAAGAAAAACTTGGGTGGGTGTTGGATAGGGTGCTCCCCCAAAGGATGGAGCTGACTCCACAGATGGTCCTTTTCCATGTTGACCTCCCTTATAGAGATCGATATGAAAGGATGTTGTGTGTAAATATTCTTTTGGCATTTAAGATCTGCCTCTCGAGATATTGGAAGAGGTCAGAGATTCCATCTTGGCTTGAAATCAAATCCCAAATCGAGTATCAGGCGTCTTCAGAAAAGTATTTCTATAAAAGTATCTCAAAAAAAATCATAGTATACGAGAAGATCTGGAAAGGATGGTCTTATATACAAGATCAAGAGATCTAAGAGAGACAGGCTTAAGAGAATGGAAAGTCCCAGGCAACCATGGTACGGCGTTGATCTA
This sequence comes from Pelodytes ibericus, assembly GCA_036172795.1. Taxonomy (NCBI): domain Eukaryota; kingdom Metazoa; phylum Chordata; class Amphibia; order Anura; family Pelodytidae; genus Pelodytes; species Pelodytes ibericus. The sequence continues at coordinate 47,165,505 of CM069865.1, read as the reverse complement.
GAAATAGAAAGATGAATAGAATAATATCAGGCCTGACACCCCCCCCCCCCTTCATAGCCCCGACCTCCTTCACCTCCTCAATGAATGGAATGGAAGTTGGTGATGCAGGTGGTGAGTCTGAAATGATTGAGTTGTCTTGAATGAATGTTTTGGTAGAAGGCAGATCAAATTGTAAACTGTCAAGGCTGTAAAAGACACAACAGCGCTAGTGAAATAAGGGCTTTGTTAATACTAGTTTATGTATTAGGAGCGTCTTTTATGTAATGAAGGCAAACACTTTAGAATGTGGTACTATTGAGAAACATAAAACATAGTACCTTTATAGCTTGCTACCATGTAAATCACCGCAGCCAGCTTTCGATTTTGTATGGATACGGATGTGTTTTAAATATTTTTTCTGTATGTTAAAAAAATCTTGAATAAAGAAGTAAAGAAAAAAAAAAAAAAAAAATACACCACCTATACCCACAGAGAGGGGCTGGCAAAATACAGCCCAAGTCCAAACAAACCACACAGAAGTATTACAATTAAAATCAGCTCTATTTAGTCCACTGAATACGTAGAAGCACCATGCAGTTGGTATCTCTGTAGTGGCAACCCCCAGACTTATTCATCTTCTGTAGAAATATCGGCAAATGAGATGTTGGCTCTCATGGTCAATGTTAGGTCTTAGCACACAGGCCATGATCCGAAAGCGATGCCCCCAGTTATCATACACCTTGCGTTGAAAGCAGCAGGGCTCCTGTTTTTTGGCATACCATTAACTGACTACTGACAAAGACATTTAATGGGTTTGGAGCAATTCTCTGTCCCAGGAACGTTTTAAGAGCGACTGTCCATTCTTCCACCAGGGACAACATTGCAGCTCGGCAGGGATCGGTCATCGACCACAGTCACCATTCAGGCCCCACCGACCTTGATGTTGCCATGTTCCATCGAGATGCAGGAGGAGGAGATGATTCAGACTCCGACAGTGACCTTTCTCTAGACGAGGAGCGAAGCTTGTCAATCCCGTCATCAGAAAGCGAAGAAAACGTCCGTCCGCGGGGCAGGTTCCAACGTCAATTCAAACGGGCCGCACACAGCGAAAGACTCCTCACCAACCCATCCAACCACAACCCCAAAGATGTTGATGGGAACGACCTGATGTCCTACTGGCCGGCCTTGGCTGACAGCGAGGGACAATCTAACTCCCTACAGAAATGGGGCTCCGAAAGGAAACTAGGACTTGACCTCAACAAGGACGCAGCGAATAACAACCAGCCGGATCTGACAAGTGGAGACGAGAACTCTCTGACTCATTCTCATAGACAAAGAAAAGGTCATTAGATTTCCTGCCTTTTTACAGCCTAGATAAATTGTCATATGATGAACTGAATTATCACGTGTAGATTTATTATCTCATATTCGCCTATGTGAAGCCTTTACTTTTTGTCCATAGCCAGGTACTTTCGACATAAGGTAATCATGGGCCCACTGTGTCTTCTCCGACTCATACTACCCCATCTTTATTCATGATTGAACATATTCTATCCTGTAGCCATCTCTTGAAGGACAACTGTGGGCAAAAAAAAATGAATTGCTCCCTATAACTCTATCAGGGGGCGGTCATGTTGTTTAGAATCTTTTGCTCTGTATAGCTCTATCAGGGGAGGACATGTTGTTTAGAATCTTTGCTCTGTATAGCTCTATCAGGAGTGGACATGTTGTTTAGAATCTTTGCTCTGTGTAGCTATATCAGGGGGTGGACATGTTGCTTAGAACCTTTGCTCTGTATAACTCTATCAGGGGGAAGACAAAAAAAAAAAAAAAAAAAAAGAAATAAAAGGGAAAAAAACGAGGGGGTTACTCCTATCACAGCTCTATGTTGATTTAGACCTAGCCTCTGCACAAAATAAAATTAATCCAAGTGTACATGGAACAAACTTGATATCAAATATTGAGAAAGACATTAACGAAAGGCTGATTGCTAGGGCTAACAGGTCACTAGAAGCATTACAAAGAACATGGTATTACCACAGCAACAAAGCACAAAAATCAATGTCAAATAGATAAAAAAAAAAAAAAGGGTAATAACTAAAATTAAACAAGGAAACAGAAATATATTGAGGCCGGATAAGATCGCGGAAGCTTTCTTGGAATTCTATAGTGACTTGTATAATCTTCCTAGACAAGACTTACAAGGAAACATAAGAGAGTACCTGAATAACTTGGAACTACCTAAAATTACTATAGACCAACTAAAACTATTAAATGAACCAATACGCATGGAAGAAGTCGATAGGGCTATTACTAAATTAAAACTAAAGAAAGCCCCTGGTCCTGATGGTTTTGATAACGGGTTCTTCGGGATTCTAAAGGACCAAATAAAAATGGATTTAACAAGAGCCTTTAATGAATTTAAGAACGGTATCCCTCAAGAGTTACTCAGAGCATTCATAATCCCTATTGCAAAGCCGAATAAAGACTCAGAAAATCTTAAGAATTACAGACCAATAGCGGTAATGAACGTAGATATCAAGCTTTTTTTTCTCTGTTTTGGCAGAGAGATTAAAGTCACTGTTACCTCATATAATACACAAGGATCAGACGGGGTTTATTCCAGGCCGTTCTTCAATAAACAATATCAGGAGATTGGCAGATGTTCTGCAGGTCGCAAAGATGGAACGGATGCCCATGCTGACCCTGTCATTGGATGCAGAGAAGGCTTTTGACAGGGTCAGCTGGGATTTTATGAAGCAGGCACTCCAGGCCTATGGCTTGGGGGGAGAGATCCTTTCAAATATAATGGCCCTATATGTGGGTCCATCAGCCCAAATAAAAGAAATAGGGTTCAAATCAGGCTGGTTTGATATCCGGAATGGTGTAAGACAAGGCTGTCCACTGTCCCCCCTTCTCTATCTGATGACCATTGAACCTCTGGCTAGGGCAATCAGAAAAAACTCAAGAATAAAGGGAATGAGTGTTACGGAAGAAAGCCTTAAAATCAATCTATATGCTGATGATGTTATTCTGACTCTAGTTGACCCCTTAGATTATATGCCAGAACTGACCAAAGAAATACAAAATTATTCCGCATACTCAGGATATAAATTAAACCTAGATAAATCAATTGCAATTGCCAGTAATATAACACAAAATGATAAGATAAATCTGGCACAACAATTTGGATTCTCCTGGGCAAAACAATATATCAATTTTCTAGGGATAAAAATTGGTGCAGATCCAGAAGATTTGGTTCAAATACATTTTCTCCCTCTTTTTCTCAAAACAAATAAAAAATTGAAAGATTGGAAATCACTGGGATTTTCATGGTGGGGAAGAATAAACATCCTCAAGTCCTATATTCTACCAAAATGGACATATCTATTTAAAATGATAAATATGGAGATCCCGAAAAGTTGGATGGTGCTGGCACAATCAACCATGAATAAATGTATATGGCAAAACTCTCACCCAAGAATCAATCTGACTACACTAGCGTTGGGAGTAAAAGAGGGAGGCCTGGGTGTCCCAATTCTGGAGGATTATTCGATGGCATGTAAAATAGCCCAAGCAGTTGCCACACAACAGAAGGGAGCAGAACTCGAGAGCTGGTATAAGATAGAACAACATATGGTAAAATACCATGATCTGGGCTCACTATTCTGGAAGATAAAAGGAGATCAGTCAGACACAAGAGAAATAGAAAGAAAGAAAGTCGTAATACCAAAGGGACAATCTTATATGATATAATAAAAAGTTGGGGGAAATTGAAGAAATCTCTGAAGATAACAAATCAAATCCCATTAAAAACAATAAGCGCAAATATGCAAAACTTGAATCTAAAGAGTTGGGTGGACCGAGGTTATTGTAAAATAGAGGATTTGTATAATACAACAGGACTTAAGTCATTTGCACAAATTTCGGAAGACTCCGGATTATCAAATAAAGATCTTAGAATAAAACATTTTACGGGGAAACATGTCAGAAATGCAAGGAGCAAAAACGAAAAAGAATTACTACAGCTAATGACCCAGAGTAGCATGAAAAATATGATCTCTAAATGTAAGGCTCTTATTAAACACACTAAGCCGATCATAAACAACAAAAAGGGAAAAATGGAGTACTGATATAGGTCACCAAATAACACAGGTAGACTGGCTATCAGCCTTGAGAATGACATACACATCGGTACACTGCCTGAACCTGGACGAAGTATACTTCAAGGTACTAAACCGCTGGTATCTGGTGCCTACACGTTTAGCGAAGATAAATAAGAATAAATCAGATAAATGCTGGAGATGTGGAACTCAAAAGGGGGATATTCTGCATATATTCTGGGGGTGCGAAAATATATTGAAAATGTGGAGACTCAGGGAGCAGAAAATCAAAGAATTAACCGGAATTGGCCTGATATTCGACCCAGGAGCCTTTTTGCTGCATGTGTTACTCAGCAGATGACAAAAACACAGAAGCAGGTTATAATTCATTTTTTGGTAGCGGACAAATTGCTAATTGCCAGAAGCTGGGCTTCGCACAAAATACCGGAATGGACAGAGGTTAAAAATCAAGTAGTCTATCAAATGAAAATGGAGAGGGGGATAGCATACCAGTTTCCTATAGGAAATAAAGATAAGATAAACTGGGGAGAATGGATAGAGAAAATAAGTGACCTGTGAAGATTAACCCCGAGATGCAGAATGAAGGCCAAGATATAGAAACTGCCCTTTTTGGGCTTCCCAGTGACTCAGTTATATGTTATATGTTATATGTATGTCTATGTTGTATGTATGTATGTTTGGTACTACCGGGTAGATTAAGTAAGGGCTTCAGTTGACCTCGGAATATTAAAGGGTCGACTGAGGCTCCCAATAAGCCACATAAGGAGGTTATATGAAGAGTTTATCGGTTTTATATATAAAAAAATAAAAATATAGACGGTGTAGCCCCCCCAAGAAGAGGTGGCAGTAGAGATAAAATCCTCAAACAGAAAGAAACTAAATGGATTAAAATTCTGGATACCATCTCTCCTAGTGGACTTAATGAGGACTATGAGTTGATCCATTTTCTCTAAAACCATTTCATCATCTTTCCACTCTCTCCCCCCTCTCTCCATACATGTTTTATCCTTATACCTAGCTTTTGATCCCTCCTGCATCATGACCCCCTCTGCCTCCTCTCCCTTTCTCTTCTCCTTCCCCTCCTTCCCTGTCTGTAACCCTTTTCATTCCCCCTTCACTTCTATATGTACACACTGCTCTGCCATTCCCTTACATATCCTCCTCTAGTATTACTCTCTCTCCTTGCCCCCACCTCCCATCAGTGTTCTCTCCCCCTGTTCCCCCTTTGTCAATTTCTCAGCCCTTTGGCATACCCCTATTAGTAGGCAAGTTTGTAAGCCCCATTTTTGTACTTCCGTTTTTTCGTTTTATTTTACTTTAGTTTTTTCTCATTTCTTATCATTATGTATTTTTCTGTAGCATAGCAGTGGCTATACACGTTTGCTGTTTACACAGCTTCCCAGCAGCATGCTAAGCCAGCTGATCAGCCCCCTACAGCTGATCCTCCTGACGGAGGATCGTAACTTTCATCCCGCCTACGACCACGCCCCCTGGGCATGTCCTTCATGCGCCCGTCGGTGCACACAGTATGACGCTTCCCCTGGACACGAGCACATAAGGCCAGCTCTCCACACATGTCGGCATGGCCATTGAAGGAGCAACACTCCGAACGCGTCGCCCCCGTACCCATACCAAGACCTCAGCAGTAACCCTTTAGGAGTATCCCTGCATCAGCAAGATCGTTTCAAGTTTGGTTCAAGACTAAAAGTTTTTTCAAAGACTGCTCATGAACTCTCACAGACACTGTATTTTTACTATCAAGATAGACGGTATTCCTACATCTGGGTGAGATAATTGCCAAGTCTACTAAACTGCTTTATTTGTTTATTATTATTTTTATGTATTTTTTATTTTTTTGTTGTTGTTGTACTGATGCAGTTCCCTTGATTTAATTTTTCAAGAGGCATTACCTGTGGACCTCTGTTTTTCCCACATCATTTAATTTTTCTACTTTTTCTCCCTTTTTTCTCTTTTTGTTACTCTTTTGCAGTGGTTGGCCATTTACTTTACCTTATTTACACTGTTGTCCAGTTATTTTTTGAGCCTATCTTAACCACTACACCTCTCACCTATTTTTTCTTTTCTTTTTTCTTTTGTTGTCTAATATCTATTGTGCTCTTGCTCTAATTTTTTCCATTTTTTCTATATTTTTTCATATTACCTTTACTGGTTCTCTATTTTTTTGTTACTTACCTGCTGTTTCTACAGTTCGTTTTAAACTTCTGCTTTTTTTTCATTTTTTCCTGTTTTTTTCCTATTTTTGTCTATATCAATACTACTCTATATACTGTTATATCTCTCCTACTTTATACCTATTTTGATTGTCGCTACGGAACTATACTTTCAATAAAATTATTTTACCTTTATACTATCTGTGTGCGTCTGCTTCTTTTTGATCCAATTTTTTTGACCCATATTTGTGCTCCTTAAGAGAGAGCATACAAGCAGTCCGTTGCATTGCACCTGTACCTAGAATATATCCTAGGTCGGCAGTTCTCAATCTCCCAATATTTTCGTACAATATATAATATCCTCTCAGAAGATGGTGATAGCTGTGTAAAGATGTAATGGGCAGGACTAATCAGTGTAATGTTCGTCTGCTTTTCATCCAAAAATTTGGTTGGAGGAGAATGCTAGATGTCAAATTAGCATGATGTTCGCCCACTATGGCGGGCAAAGTTATGGCTGGAGGTATTCAATGCTGTGTGAGCTGGAGAGGTACAGGAGCCAGAAGATGCATCATCCAAGCTAGTGCCTGAGTACAGAGACACTCTAATAAATCTCCAACGCATTTCATGGAACTACTGCCTGCATAACTGTTTTGCTTTTTTTTTTACTTTACTTGTTTTTCCGCCACTGCTGATTATTTTTAAAGTACCCCTGAAGGGTCCAGCAGGTACCCCCAGTTGGAAAACTACTGGTCTAGCCTGAATAAAGTATCCAATGGAATTGAATTATCCACCCAAAACAACAATAATGGTTCCAATCCATTTTTTTTTAAATATTTCCTTGCTAGTATATGGGAGAACATTATAGCATTAGGGAAGGAGCATCTGCCAGTTCTCTGGATATATAGTGTGAGGATATTCAAGCTTTGTTAAAAGCCCATACAAATTTCAATAGCAGTTTTTGGAATAAATATAATACATTTTTGATACCCTCAAAGAGATAGTTCTCATCAGATATTCCAATTTTGGGATTAGGTGGGACTGAACGACATTACTTCTCCCTAAACATGTAAATTTTACATTTCTCCGCTTTAATATCCAGATCTTTTGGTAAATTCAATGTTATTGTTTTTGATTTTCTCCCATTCAAAATTCATTTTGATACCCAGATATTTTATAACTTTATTTGACCAAATAAAACAGTCATGTCACTTCCCATTATTTATCTTTAACCAGTATGATGTCATACCATTTCCCACTATCCTGGATAAGGAGACAAAGAATGTATCCCCAATCCCATAACCGAAGTCCCATCTGACCCTATCAAATGCTTCCTCTACATCTAGCGCGAGGAAAGCCACGGGTATGAATTCCCTCTCAACTACCTGCTCACGGAGCAGGCATTGACTTGGGCTAGGTGGGTGAAGATGTAGAAGAGGTTTCTAGGCCAGAGAGCTGGGTTAGCTGTGTAAGGGGAAGTAGGGGTTGGAGAGCTAGGGAGGCTTGTTCTGGGCTAGTTCACCCCAACATGTTTTCAGCTTATGTGAGGATGCTGGGAAGATTAGCTCAGAAGAGGCATTTCTTTTTTTTTTTTTTTTCGAAAATTAGGTTTTTTATTGTGATTTGTATATCAGTTCAAGTACAAAATAACATTCAAATTGAAAGGATATCAGAGAATGATGGGGAGGGGGAAGGGGGGGATACAGAAAATAAGAGGGGGAGGGGGGGAATACGGCTGGGGTCTGTAAGTGATCAAGTACAATAAAGGCACGCACAATAATATCAAGTTCGACATAATAGAGTGAGTAATACATCAGAATTTTCAAGTGTAAATTGAGAAACGTAGTGAGATAAGTTAAGCTATATAAAACATTGATTATATCATGTGACCGTTCCCAGGGTTGTATGCGCCCCACAATTGCTATAAGCAGTCACTAGTTTTAGTCTCTATAGTTATCTCCCTTCAGGGTAGAATTGAGCAGTTGGAGGTGTTCTATAATAATTAACAATCGGAGTTTGGGTTAGTGTCTTCACCTCACACGTCCTACTGTCTACCTTAGAATTAAGATACCTTCGGTCTGAGTACATGTGGTATCCTCATGTGTGTTAAACTACGGCAGATTCCAAATATTTTGGGAAGATTATAACAGCGGTAACAACATGGAATTCGGGTTGGTTGTGAGCCCCAACCAGTAAAACCAAGTAGCGGTGTACTTTTCTTGTTGGTGTGCAGCCATCGCCGACATTTCCTCCAAGGGTTCTATGTTCCTCAACCGTCTGCCACCATTCTCGCAAAGTCGGGGCATTACCCGACTTCCAGTGTCGTGGTATCAGTACCTTAGAAGAAGAGGCATTTCTGGGCCAGGCTGACCATTCTAGCAGCCAGACAAGTAGCCTCCTCAGCACAGTGGGGAACCAGAATGCTAGGAAGGATAGACAAGCACTGGTGGTAGGGGATTCTATTATTAGAAAGGTATTGTCACGGGAGGGCTACTAGATGGGTAGCTCCTACCGGAATCAGTTACACAAAATCACTCCTCAGGTCAGGTAAATATCCAATAGCCAAACGGGGCTATGATCACTGCTTCCCTGCAAGCAATTCTCCCAACATAGCAGACGAGACTGGTCGTGTTGGGTAACACAAGAAGAACTGTTTATTGATGCAGATACAGAGAATATATACAGTTGAACATCTTGACAAAACAGATTAGACAAAGGAACTATAACAGGATTAAAGTTTAACATAAGGACAGACAAAGAGGAAATCCTGCCTGACACCTTTCAGGATACAAAGGTGTCAAGTTCAGATACATACAGAGTACACTCAATTAAAGTAACTTGTTAATTGAGGGACTTCACTGTACAACAGCAAACTAAATTACTTACATGAAGACAATGGGTAAGGTGACATAATTACAGGGATTTACAGGATAGGATACAATCTTATCCTGAGGGAAACACAGTGAATGGGACAAAGGTTTTGGACCCAAGGGTACACATCTTGGCTGACATCCTGAGTGCCTGTGTTTGAAGTCCAGTTGAAAACAGGGTTCCACTGTTGCCCTCAAAGTGTGTACCCCCAAACTAATATATGAACAGATAGGGTCCACAGGGAGTCTTCTGGCCCCCAGGGCCCTCCAAGAACCACCGCCACAGTGGATCTCCAAATCAGTCTCGTGACATATCTTATTTTTCGGGGGAAGACTGACGCCGGAGGATCCCCCAGACGGGGTGACTCCAAAGTCAGTCGGCATGGTGTTAACCCCAAATTTGTAATCCAGGCGATTGGGTAGCTTTGGAATCACCCTCACATTCCCAGAGGCAGCTTGTGGATAAACAGGTGAGGGGCCCATAGCTTCCAGGCACCAGCGTTGAGGGGACCCAGATGTGGAGACCGATGTCACATCCACTCCTCCTGGGTCATTTTTAAAAGTTATAGGGGTTAAGTGCAGGGCACTTTTTGGGCAGAGGCCAATTGCGCTCTGCCCAGATGCTGGCAACTCTTCCAGGTACAAAACTCCGCAAGCAGCAGGGGTGGACATAGGTCAGCGGCACTCTTCCCCATTGCCAGCTCTTCTGCTGGAGCATAGGGTGGGTAAAAGCCAAGGACGGGGTTCCAATAAGGCTCCTTGAACCCAGGTGGAGGTGGATAAAGGCCAGCAGCACTCTGCTCTGATGCCAGCCCTTTAGTTGGGGCATCCGGATGGGGAAAGGGACATAACTCTTGGGTCACAGGAAGGGTTAGGCAGGGACCTGTGAGGCTCTGCTCTGCAAGTAGTGCCTCTGCTGGTGTGGTAGGTAGGGGCGGGGAGAGGAAGTCCAGGTCAGTCACGGGGAACAGTGCCAGAGGTTCGCTGGGCATTCAAGACTGGACAAGGATAACAGTTCCGGGAACATGGCTTCAGTTGTGGCACCAACAGGGGAAAGGGGGCACAGTTCTGGGGACTGGGGTAGGAGCAGGCAGGAGCCAGTGGCAATATGACCAGATGCCAGCTCTTCCGCTGGTTCATCCACAGGAAAAAATGGAGACAGCTCTGGGGCCAGGGTTAGGCAGGGACTGGAGGATTTGTGCTCAGCTGCCAGCAGTTTAGCTGGAATATCTGGCCGGGAGGGGATGGGGGTGTGCTGGGCCACTGCTGCCAACACTTCTGCTGGGACAGGGAAAGGGCAACAATTCTGGGTACTTACAGTCAAGGGGTTGGGACCCGGGTGTGGAGACAACTGTCTCATCCACCCCTCCCGGGTAAAACTTCACAGAGCTTAACTCTGCTAACTCCACATTATCGGGGCCCAGTTGCATGAGGTTCAGCAGCTTGGCAAATGACTTTTCCAGCTCCCACTCTTGGTGAACCAAAAAGTCCAAGTCAGCATCCATCTCTGCAACATCATATTCCCACCCCTCAAGGATTTAAATTTTCCGCTCCTGATCAGAGCTACCGAAAGTGTACTCCTCCTGGTAACTTTCCAACATTACTCCAGGGCTGCCGAAGCCAAAGCCCTCTGGGGGATCATCTGAACCTCCCAGCTCTGGGTTGCTTGTCACTGTAGTGCCCGGTATCCTTCATCCAGGGCCAGCTCAGCATCAACAAGCTCTGCCAGATCCGCCACCCACTTTCCTTGGGGTTGTACACCCAGATATTGGATCCAAAGGTCCATCTGGAGCTTGTACCTCTCCTCGGTACTTGGGATGTACCTTCCCCGGCAGTACTGATCCCATCTGATGGCTTCCCACCAGAGCTCCTGGCGGTTAGAATCCCTCCTGAACAGCACCTTAGCAGCCAGCTCAGCCTCTCTCTCCCTCTCGGCTTCCTGCATTATCCGATCCACCAACTCGAAGGGATGGTTTGGCCCATACACAGCCAGACGTTCCTTTACCCTCTGGGAGATCACATCTTTCAACTCTGGGAATGCTGAAGAAGCCAATGGACTGATGAGCTTGCACTTTCCGGCCATGGTGCTGCTGTACCACCCTGGTACTCCTTGGACAACTGGCAAGCTTTGCACACAGGATAATCCACACAATTATCCACCGAACCAGTGTTGGGAGGAGAGATCCCACTTCTTGACACCAGTGTCACGGGAGGGCTACTAGATGGGTAGCTCCTACCGGAATCAGTTCCACAAAATCACTCCTCAGGTCCGGTAAATATCAAATAGCCAAACGGGGCTATGATCACTGCTTCCTTGCAAGCAATTCCCCCAACATAGCAGACGAGACTGGTCGTGTTGGGTAAAACAAAAAGAACTGTTTATTGATGCAGATACAGAGAATATATACAGTTGAACATCTTGACAAAACAGATTAGACAAAGGAACTATAACAGGATTAAAGTTTAACATAAGGACAGACAAAGAGGAAATCCTGCCTCACACCTTCCAGGATACAAAGGTGTCAAGTTCAGATACATACAGAGTACACTCAATTAAAGTAACTTGTTAATTGAGGGACATCACTGTACAACAGGAAACTAAATTACTTACATGAAGAAGGTTGATATTCATGGAGGGATAAGCCAAATGGCAAATGATTTAGCTAAACTAGAAAAATGGTCAGAGCAGTGGCAACTGACATTTAATGTGGACAAGTGCAAGATTATGCACCTTGGGCATAAAAACCCAAAAGCAGAATATAGACTATTTGGTACAGTCCTAACCTCAACATCTGAGGAAAGCGATTTAGGAGTAATAATTTCAGAGGACATGAAGGTAGGTAGGCAATGCAATAGAGCAGCAGGAAATGCTAGCAGAATGCTTGGTTGCATAGGGAGAGGTATTAGCAGTAGGAAGAGGGAAGTGCTCATTCCATTGTACAGAGCACTGGTGAGACCTCACTTGGAGTATTGTACGCAGTACTGGAGACCGTTTCTCCAGAAGGATATTGATACTTTGGAGAGAGTTCAGAGAAGGGCTACTAAACTGGTTCATGGGTTGAAGGATAAAACTTACCAGGAAAGGTTAAAGCATCTTAACATGTATAGCTTGGAGGAAAGACGTAACGGGGGGATATGATAGAAACATTTAAATACATAAAGGGAATCAACACAGTAAAGGAAGAGAGTATATTTAAAAGAAGAAAAACTACCACAACTAGAGGACATAGTCTTAAATTAGAGGGGCAACGATTTAAAAGTAATATCAGGAAGTATTACTTTACTGAGAGGGAAGTGGATGTATGGAATAGCCTGCCAGCAGAAGTGGTAGAGGTAAACACAGTCAAGGATTTTAAGCATGCGTGGGATAGACACAAGGCTATCCTAGCTATAAGACCGGGAACAGGGGACTAATAAAAGTACTAAAAAAAAAGTTGGGTAGACTAGATGGACCGAATGGTTCTTATCTGCCGACACATTCTATGTTTCTTTTTTTTATTTCTTTTTTTATTAACCCCTTAGTGACATGACTTTTTTGGCTTGTCCGACGCTTGGTGACATGGGCTGTTTTAACATTTCTGAGGTGTTTGTGTTTTGATGTAATTTCTTTCTTTCTCATTTAGTGTACCCACACAAACTATATATTGTTTTTATCGGCATAAGATGGGCTTTCTTTTGATGCCAATATTTTTAAGGTAGCATATAATTTTATATAAAAAAAATATTAAAATATGGTGAAAATTTAAAAAAAAAAAGATTTTTTGTGACTTTTATTTGAAAAATCGCATACTTATCTACAACAGACAACAAAAAAACACTGCTAAATAGTTTCTCCAATTTGTCCTGAGTTCAGAAATAGCCCATGTTTTTATGTTTTTGTGCTTTTTTATTCAAGTTACAGGGGTAGAACTATAAGTAGTGCAATGCAATTTAAAAATAATTTTTAAAAAAATTTGCGATAGTGACACTTTAACACTGATATCTGTACTAAATCGATGAATGACCCCCCAAATGTACATATTTTTCAAAACTAGACCACTCAGGGCATTTAAATTGGGGTATTTTGACACTTTTCACGTAGCCATTTTACCACAAACCTTTGCCAAACATTGCCAAACTTTGCAGCAAAAAAAAATAAAAATATATTTTTCACACAGATTATGTTTCAGGTAAACATTTCCTGAAAATTTGATGGGGTACTGACAAATAACACCTCATTATGTGTTCAGCAACATCTCCTGAGTACAGGGATACCACCCATGTATAGGTAGGTTATGTTATTTGGGGGCTAAAAGGCCACATATGGGAGGTGCACATTTTGAATTTCACACTTGGAATTTTGACATGCTTTCAACCTGGGCCCATGTCCCATTTGGGACATATTTGAAGCCGGCCAGTGTATTGTACCCCACAAATCCATATATTTTTGAAAACTAGACACCCTAGGGTATTTCAAATGGTGGTATTTTATCACTTTCCATGCACTAATTCTACCACCAGCCTTTGTTGAACCTTTGAGAAGTAATTTTTTTTCACACACATTGTACTTCAGGCATGCATTCACAGATCCTGTTAGGTGTCACTGTCAAAAAACACCTCATTATGTGTTCAGCAACATCTCCTGAGTACAGGGATACCACCCATGCATAGGTAGGTTATGTTATTTTGGGGCTAAAAGGCCACAATTGGGAGGTGCGCATTCTGAATTTCACACTTGGAATTTTGACGTTCAGACAACCTGCGCCCATGTCCCATTTGGGACATATTTGAAGCCGGCCAGTGTATTTTACCCCACAAAACCATATATTTTTGAAAACTAGACACCTTAGGGTATTTCAAATGGTAGTTTTTTAACACTTTCCATGCACTAATTCTACCACCAGCCTATGGGTAATCATTTTGTGTGCGTTTTTTTGCACATTCACTGCACTTTAGGAGTACATTCACAGATACTGTTAGGTGTTACAGTCAAACAACACCTCAATATGTGTTCAGCAACATCTCCTGAGTACAGGGATACCACCCATGCATAGGTTTGTTAGGTTATTTGGGGGCTATAAGGCCACAATTGGGAGGTGCGCATTCTGAATTTCACACTTGGAATTTTGACGTTCAGACAACCTGCGCCCATGTCCCATTTGGGACATATTTGAAGCCGGCCAGTGTATTTTACCCCACAAAACCATATATTTTTGAAAACTAGACACCTTAGGGTATTTCAAATGGTAGTTTTTTAACACTTTCCATGCACTAATTCTACCACCAGCCTATGGGTAATCATTTTGTGTGCGTTTTTTTGCACATTCACTGCACTTTAGGAGTACATTCACAGATACTGTTAGGTGTTACAGTCAAACAACACCTCAATATGTGTTCAGCAACATCTCCTGAGTACAAGGATACCACCCATGCATAGGTTTGTTAGGTTATTTGGGGGCTATAAGGCCACAATTGGGAGGTGCGCATTCTGAATTTCACACTTGGAATTTTGACGTTCAGACAACCTGCGCCCATGTCCCATTTGGGACATATTTGAAGCCGGCCAGTGTATTTTACCCCACAAAACCATATATTTTTGAAAACTAGACACCTTAGGGTATTTCAAATGGTAGTTTTTTAACACTTTCCATGCACTAATTCTACCACCAGCCTATGGGTAATCATTTTGTGTGCGCTTTTTTTGCACATTCACTGCACTTTAGGAGTACATTCACAGATACTGTTAGGTGTTACAGTCAAACAACACCTCAATATGTGTTCAGCAACATCTCCTGAGTACAGGGATACCACCCATGCATAGGTTTGTTAGGTTATTTGGGGGCTATAAGGCCACAATTGGGAGGTGCGCATTCTGAATTTCACACTTGGAATTTTGACGTTCAGACAACCTGCGCCCATGTCCCATTTGGGACATATTTGAAGCCGGCCAGTGTATTTTACCCCACAAAACCATATATTTTTGAAAACTAGACACCTTAGGGTATTTCAAATGGTAGTTTTTTAACACTTTCCATGCACTAATTCTACCACCAGCCTATGGGTAATCATTTTGTGTGCGTTTTTTTGCACATTCACTGCACTTTAGGAGTACATTCACAGATACTGTTAGGTGTTACAGTCAAACAACACCTCAATATGTGTTCAGCAACATCTCCTGAGTACAGGGATACCACCCATGCATAGGTTTGTTAGGTTATTTG
This sequence comes from Pelodytes ibericus, assembly GCA_036172795.1. NCBI lineage: Eukaryota > Metazoa > Chordata > Amphibia > Anura > Pelodytidae > Pelodytes > Pelodytes ibericus. Next base: position 47,150,164 of record CM069865.1, on the reverse strand, counting down.
GGGGCTATAAGGCCACAATTGGGAGGTGCGCATTCTGAATTTCACACTTGGAATTTTGACGTTCAGACAACCTGCGCCCATGTCCCATTTGGGACATATTTGAAGCTGGCCAGTGTATTTTACCCCACAAAACCATATATTTTTGAAAACTAGACACCTTAGGGTATTTCAAATGGTAGTTTTTTAACACTTTCCATGCACTAATTCTACCACCAGCCTATGGGTAATCATTTTGTGTGCGTTTTTTTGCACATTCACTGCACTTTAGGAGTACATTCACAGATACTGTTAGGTGTTACAGTCAAACAACACCTCAATATGTGTTCAGCAACATCTCCTGAGTACAAGGATACCACCCATGCATAGGTTTGTTAGGTTATTTGGGGGCTATAAGGCCACAATTGGGAGGTGCGCATTCTGAATTTCACACTTGGAATTTTGACGTTCAGACAACCTGCGCCCATGTCCCATTTGGGACATATTTGAAGCCGGCCAGTGTATTTTACCCCACAAAACCATATATTTTTGAAAACTAGACACCTTAGGGTATTTCAAATGGTAGTTTTTTAACACTTTCCATGCACTAATTCTACCACCAGCCTATGGGTAATCATTTTGTGTGCGTTTTTTTGCACATTCACTGCACTTTAGGAGTACATTCACAGATACTGTTAGGTGTTACAGTCAAACAACACCTCAATATGTGTTCAGCAACATCTCCTGAGTACAGGGATACCACCCATGCATAGGTTTGTTAGGTTATTTGGGGGCTATAAGGCCACAATTGGGAGGTGCGCATTCTGAATTTCACACTTGGAATTTTGACGTTCAGACAACCTGCGCCCATGTCCCATTTGGGACATATTTGAAGCTGGCCAGTGTATTTTACCCCACAAAACCATATATTTTTGAAAACTAGACACCTTAGGGTATTTCAAATGGTAGTTTTTTAACACTTTCCATGCACTAATTCTACCACCAGCCTATGGGTAATCATTTTGTGTGCGTTTTTTTGCACATTCACTGCACTTTAGGAGTACATTCACAGATACTGTTAGGTGCTACAGTCAAACAACACCTCAATATGTGTTCAGCAACATCTCCTGAGTACAGGGATACCACCCATGCATAGGTTTGTTAGGTTATTTGGGGGCTAAAAGGCCACAATTGGGAGGTGCGCATTCTGAATTTCACACTTGGAATTTTGACGTGCAGACAACCTGCGCCCATGTCCCATTTGGGACATATTTGAAGCCGGCCAGTGTATTTTACCCCACAAAACCATTTATTTTTGAAAACTAGACACCCCAGGGTATTTCAAATGGTAGTTTGTTAACACTTTCCATGCACTAATTCTACCACCAGTCTTGGGGTAGTAATTGTTTGTGTATTTTTACATACATTGTACTTCAAACATGAATTTACAGATTCTTGTATGTGTCAGTGTCAAATAACACCCCAATATGTGTTCAGCTACATCTCCACCCATGCATAGGTTTCTTGGATTGTTGGGATGCAATGTCAAATTTGTGATTTTGTCATATGAAGACATTTTTCTAATTTGTCATATTCTTCTACCCATCTTCTTTTGGGGACTTTTTAGCAGACACTGTGCTAATTATTGCCATGTAAGTGTATATATTTTATAAGTTGACACCACAAGGTATTGTATATGGGGTGTATTGATGCCTCTGATGAAACCATTTAGTCAAACAAATTGAGAGAACATGTGTGGTGGTAATTTTTCAATCTTGGATTTTCCACCCACATTACTTTTTGATGGTGATTTAGGAGAGCCTGTTATAAATTACTGCAAGAAAACACTCCAGGTTGTTTTCTACAAGGCCCCCTGAGTATACCTATGCCCCCCATGCATAGGTTTGCCAGGATTTTTGGGAAGGTTGAGGCACAATTCATGGACTTGGTCATTTTGATTGAATTAGAATTTCTTTTCTAATAGGTCTATCTTTAGTTTGGGGCCCTTTGCATACCCCAGTTTAGTTTTTTACGCCATGAAAGTGTATGTATTTGAAAAGTTGACACCCCAAGGTATTGCATATGGGGGGAATTGATGCCTCTGATGGAAGCATTTAGCCCAAAAAGGTTTGAGAACATGTGTGGTGGTATTTTTTAATCTTGTTTTTTTTTCACACATGTTGCTTTTTGACTGCAACTTAGGAGAGCATGTTATACGTTACTGCAAGAAAACACTCCAGGTTGTTTTCTGCAAGGTCCCCTGAGTATGCCTATGCCCCCCATGCATAGGTTTGCCAGGATTTTCGGGAAGGTTGAGGCACAATTGAAGGACTTGGTCCTTTAGATTGAATATGAGTTGTTTGAATAGGCCTATCTTCATCTTGTGGACTTTTGAATACCCCATTTAGGTTTTTTTTGCCATGAAAGTGTATATATTTCATAAGTTGACACCCCAAGGTATTGTTTATGGGGTGTATTGATGCCTCTGATGAAACCATTAGTCAAAAAGATTGAGAGAACATGTGTGGTGGCAATTTTTCAATCTTGGATTTTCCACCCACATTCCTTTTTGATGGTGATTTAGGAGAGCCTGTTATAAATTACTGCAAGAAAACACTCCAGGTTGTTTTCTGCAAGGCCCCCTGAGTATACCTATGCCCCCCATGCATAGGTTTGCCAGGATTTTTGGGAAGGTTGAGGCACAATTCATGGACTTGGTCATTTTGATTGAATTAGAATTTCTGTTCTAATAGGTCTATCTTTAGTTTGGGGCCCTTTGCATACCCCAGTTTAGTTTTTTACGCCATGAAAGTGTATGTATTTGAAAAGTTGACACCCCAAGGTATTGCATATGGGGTGAATTGATGCCTCTGATGGAAGCGTTTAGCCCAAAAAGGTTTGAGAACGTGTGGTGCTAATTTTTTTAATCTTGGTTTTTTTCACACATGTTGCTTTTTGACTGCAACTTAGGAGAGCCTGTTATACATTACTGCAAGAAAACACTCCAGGTTGTTTTCTGCAAGGCCCCCTGAGTATACCTATGCCCCCCATGCATAGGTTTGCCAGGATTTTTGGGAAGGTTGAGGCACAATTCATGGACTTGGTCATTTTGATTGAATTAGAATTTCTGTTCTAATAGGTCTATCTTTAGTTTGGGGCCCTTTGCATACCCCAGTTTAGTTTTTTACGCCATGAAAGTGTATGTATTTGAAAAGTTGACACCCCAAGGTATTGCATATGGGGTGAATTGATGCCTCTGATGGAAGCGTTTAGCCCAAAAAGGTTTGAGAACGTGTGGTGCTAATTTTTTTAATCTTGGTTTTTTTCACACATGTTGCTTTTTGACTGCAACTTAGGAGAGCCTGTTATACATTACTGCAAGAAAACACTCCAGGTTGTTTTCTGCAAGGCCCCCTGAGTATACCTATGCCCCCCATGCATAGGTTTGCCAGGATTTTTGGGAAGGTTGAGGCACAATTCATGGACTTGATCATTTTGATTTAATTAGAATTTCTGTTCTAATAGGTCTATCTTTAGTTTGGGGCCCTTTGCATACCCCAGTTTAGTTTTTTTACGCCATGAAAGTGTATGTATTTGAAACGTTGGGAAGTACAGCACAAATTATAGGACAGGCTGTCTTGGAACAGAAAAATGTAAAAGTCTGGAGCAGTACAAGTAAAAACATTTAAAACCCACTGAAGCAGAAACCACAAATAAAAAAAATTAAAAGTTGGCCACTGTGTGGTACAGCTTATAGCATGTACCTATACAGAGTGCAGGTTGTCCAGGGCAATCAGGGCAGTAGAAGGAGGTCTCCTTTCGTTGCCCCCTGGTGTAGCACACTCTACACTTTCTCTGCGGGTTCTGCTTTTTTGGAGTAGGGGGGATTTTAAAAATGAAATGGGTAGCCCCAACCCTACTTTCCCCCATCACCGCCCGGGGACCAGGTGCATCGTGGTACAATATCCCCGAAATGACCTGGAGCTGAAATTGCAAAAAGGTCACTCTCATTTCGGGGTTTGCTTTTTTGCAAAGCAAAAAAGCATTGTGGGTTGCAATTTGCAAAAGATAAATAGCAACCTTTTTGTACCAGGCCTTGGTCTTACGCATGATGAGGTAGGGCTGCAGCAGCTGATCTGCCAAATCAACCCCCCCATATGTTTGTTGTAGGCCTTGATGCACGCTGGTTTTCTGGTGACCTCAGCTCTGCCACGTACAGAGACCTCCACAGTCCTCTCGTCATGGATGGTGCTGAGCAGACACACATCCTTCTTGTCTCTGTACTTAACAGCCAAGAGCTCCTCTTGGCGCAGAGCTGAGGTCTCCCCCCTTTTTAACCGGGTCTGTGCCAAATTTTTGGGGAAACCTATGCGGTTCTGGCGTACAGTACCGCATGCTACTGTATCAAAGCAGTACAGTAGCTTGAACAAAGGTACACTTGTGTAGAAGTTATCTACATACAAGTGGTACCCTTTGTTCATATGGGGGAGTATCAGGTCCCAAACAATTTTGGCACTGGTTCCCAGATGTTCTGGGCAACCTGGAGGGTCAAGGTGGCAATCCTTTCCCTCGTATACCCGGAAGGCCTGAGTGTACCCATTCTCGCTATCGCAAAGTTTATACACCTTGATGCCATACCTGGAGCGCTTGGAAGGTATATACTGTTTGAATCCCAACCTTCCCTTATATTTCATCAGGGATTCATCAACAGATATATTCTTCCCAGGTGTATAAACTTCTGCAAACCTGGCAGCGAGGTGGGTAATCAGGGGGCGGATTTTAAACAGCCTGTCAAATTGGGGGTGCTCTCTAGGGAGGCACAGGCTGTTATCAGAAAAATGCATATAACGCAGGAGCGTTTCATAACGCAGCCTATGCATTGTCTGGGGGAAAATAGGGGTACTACAAATAGGACTCGTGCTCCAGTAGGAGCGGAGTGAGGGCTTCTTGATGATGCCCATCAATAAGGTGAGTGCCCAGAATTTCAGAAATTCTGGGCAATCAGTCGGGGTCCAGTGCTGCCTTCCCAAAAAGGACTGAGGGTTAGCAGCACGGTGCTGCTGAGCAAAAAGATTTGTTTGGGAGACAATGTCCCCCAAAAGATCATCCCCCATAAAAATCTGAACAAACTGCAGGGGAGTAAATCCTGCGACATCAATATTGATGCCCGGAACTGCAGTGAAAGGAGGGATAGCTGGCCTATAGCGATTAGGCGCTACCCACTCCTCAGCAGCACTGCCAGCCGGAGTCTCGTGACTCCTTGTGGCAGGGGGCCCAGCAGCCACTGATACATCACTAGAAGATGTATCAGTAAACTGATCAGGGTCAAAATCTGACCCTGACTCAGTGGCCTCAGAATCTGAGGCGAGGATGGCATAAGCCTCCTCAGCGCTATACACGCGCTCAGACATAACCCAAAAAAATAATTAATTTACGTGACCCCCTAGCGGGTATAATTGCCCCTAGCGGGTTTCAAAAAAAAAATATGCAGATAGCAAAAATGTGCTTCTGCAGCCGGATCAGTGCAATCACAAAGATCAACGGCAAAAAAGGGGTTAATAGAGCTGTAATAAATTACAGGTAAAAAAAAATTAACCCCTAAAAAATGCACAGACAGCAAAAACGTGCAGCTGTGCAAGATCACTATTTACAAGTGATCAAAGATAGGGAAGGGGTTAAAACACAGGGAATGGCTTTGATAAAAGCCTTTGGGTCTCACAATATAAAATTTTATTAAAACTTACTAACTGACTATCTCTCACAATACTGATCTGTCTCTCTCTCTCACCAAAACGCAAGTGAGGAGAGGGAGGCAGATCCATCCTGGTCAGAGTCAATATTGATAAATATTGCTCTTACCAGACAAATGGTAAGAGCTCATCAGAGCTCTCACCCCACCTCCTACCCCTGTAATTGGATGTTACTGATTGCCTCACTGATGAGGCAATCAAGTAACACCTCCAGGGGGTGGAAGCAGCTACTAGCTGCTTCCTGAAGCAACTGCCCTTAGAAGGGCATCGCCATCTTAGCCACATGGAGTGTGGCTGAAGATCGCGGTATGTATTGCCATTTTTTGTAATTTTTTTAAGTGTTGCTGACATCCTCCACCTCTGAGGCATGTCAGCAACACTTAGAGAGCAATAGGAAGCGATGTAAATCGCTTCCTATGCTCTTTGAATCTGCCGGGCGCGCCACGTGTTTTAAAGGCAATGTGCCTTTAAAACCGGCTTTTTAAATCGCTCCGGTGAGCGATCGAAAAACGCCCGGCATTTTTTTTTTGTATTACACGATGCCTCCACACGGAGACATCGTTGCAATACAGTTGAAGCACTGAAAGCGAAAAAAAATCGCTTTCAGTGCCTCTTTTAACACAGGACGGACTAGGTCCGTCCTGTGTCACTAACGCTTCGCCACACAGGACGGACCTAGTCCGTCCTGTGTCGCGAAGGGGTTAAAGTATCAAATAGAGACATATAAATTATCATTTCATATTATCATCAGATTGTAGGTAACACAAATAAATAAACAATTCATATAAAATTATGAGGTCACATATATCAATTCCCCCCCCCCCCCCAAGGTGTTTTACCTAGCTTCTCTCTGTCTATATTTCTCTTTAGACACTTTTTTTTTTCTTTTGCAAACAATATTCATTTTTACTCTTATACACACATTCATTCTCTTTCACTCCCCCCCCCCCCCCACCCCCCAGGACCAGTGATTTTCTTACTTTCTATCTTATTCTCTACTGTTCTTACTACTACCATTTCTATCCAGCCAAGGTGACCACATTTTTGTATATTTTTCGATTTTATTAGTATTGTTTAGGTAATAACCTTTTTCCATCGAAGATTGGTAATCAAGTTGTTCCATTAGTTTAGACATATCCAGATTTCCTATCCCTTTCCAAGATCTAGTAATGATCATTTTGGCAGCCAGTAGGATTTGTACCAATAATGTTCTCTTATCTACCTGCCAGCTTTCCAGTTCTAGGTGGAATAGCATTAGGGATGGTTTGCATGGGATCTCAATACCAAAAATATCTGAGGCAAGTAAAGATACTGCGTTCCAAAAAGTATTTACAAAGTGACATTCCCACCATTGGTGGGCTAGTGTTCCCCTTTTATTAAGACATCTCCAGCAGTTCTCATCATAGTCCGAGTACATTTCCTTCAGTCTTGCCGGGGGCAGGTGCCACCTATATAATGTTTTATAGAATGTTTCCAGGAGGTTTAAAGAATGTGTAGATCTTCTAGTTATCTGTATTGCTTTATACCATTCTTTATCTTCACAGGTAATGTTTAATTATTTTTCCCATTTTTTTATTGTTGGGAGGGTAGAAAAATCCTCCACATTATTTATGGCATCATGTGCTCTTTTGCCCCACTTCTTTTTCCATGCTGCCTTAAAGAAGTCATCCATATCCGCATTGCTTTTATGTGGTAGGGGCGCTATTTCCCTCTCAGAAAAGTGTTTTATTCTCAAATATGAGTATATTTCTCTGGGCGTAGAACAAATCTACTGGATATGTCTGAGAACTGCTGAATTCTGCCCTCCCCGGATATCTGATTGATTGTCTTTATTCCCGCCTTCTTCCAACCTTTTAAGTCAATATCCTTAATCCTGCGTTCTATTTCATCTATTGAGAGGAATCTATTTATGTTATATGTAGGGATATATTTTTTCCTTATTTTTTTCCACATAGAGCACAAGTCTACTATAAGTTTACTATTGGACTCTCTATCTGTTTTATATTTTTGTTTGTAATAAATAAGTTGTCTACCAGTATTGATCCAAGTTGTTCCATTAACATCCAGGGATGTCTTTTTATGTCTATATGAGTCCATTTAGCTAGGTGTGTGAGCATCGCTATGTCATGTATTTGGATTATATTTGGCATTCTGATTCCCCCTTGGTTCTGTGTTCTAGATGTTATCTTGAAGGCTACTCTTGATGTTCTACCCCTCCACACATATTCATTAAATTTGGTTTGATACCGTTTCAAAATACCATGCTCCACCTTCAAGGGGATTGAACGGAGTAAAAAATACAATCGTGGGAGAGCATAGTAGTTTAGAACATTAATCCTGCCAAACCATGATGTGTGCAATTTCCTCCATTGGTTAAGATTTTCTGCTATTTCTTTCAATAGTGGAAGATAGTTAGTCATAATTAATTTATGAGGGTCTGATGATATTTTAATCCCCAGATATTCTATATAATCCTCTTTCCATAAAAAGCCATATTTTTTTTTTATCTCATCCAGACCGGGATTAATATTACCACACATCATGGCTTGACATTTTGCTATATTCAGCTTATAATAGGAAATACTTGAAAACTGATCAATCTCCTTCATTAGATGCTCTATTGATATTTTAGGATTTCCCAGTGTCAACATAACATCATCTGCAAAAAGTGATATTTTAAATTCTTCTCCTTGAAGTCTAACTCCCTGAATATCTGGGTTATCCCTAATACTTTGTGCCAGCGGTTCTAGAGATATTATGTATAGTAAAGGGGCCAACGGACAGCCCTGTCGGGTACCGTTATGAATATCAAACCATGAAGAGGTTAGGCCCGATCCCATGATCCTAGCACATGGGTTTCTATAGAGGGCCCAGACCGCGTCTAGAAATGGACCCTCGAAACCAAAGGATCTCAGAGCGAGCTCGAGGTAGGTCCAACTGACCCTGTCGAAGGCTTTCTCAGCATCTAACGACAGAGCCAGCACTTGCCCACCCCGGGCCCGCTCCAAGAATAAGGCATCCAAGTTACGTCTAATATTATCAGTTGCTGATCTTGTTGGGATAAATCCAGATTGATCTTCATGGATCAATCGATGGATTATTTTTTTTAGCCTGCCCGCTAGGACTGCCGAATAGATCTTTACATCCGTATTAATAAGTGAGATTGGCCTATAGTTTTTTATTTCTGTTTTATTTTTCCCTTCCTTTAATATGGGGCTGATATTTGCGCTAATCAGTTCTCTGGTCATCTCCTTATTAGTTTTTATCTCCTCAAACATTCCCAAAAGACAAGGTGTAATTTCTTCCTCAAAGGTTATATAGAATAGATTTGAAAACCCATCAGGGCCTGGAGCTTTATTCCTTTTGAGATTTCCTATTATATCTCTTATTTCAGTCTTCGTAAATGGGGCGTTCAATATTTCCTGTTCTTCCAGTGTTTTTTTTTGGGAGTTTTAATTTGTCTAGATATTTTAGAACTCTGCCACTTTCCTCTTCTTTTGAAATGTTTGAGTTATTTTTATTTAGGTGGTAGAGTTCCTGATAAAATTCTATAAAGGCATCACCTATTTTTTCTGTTCTACCAATGTTTCCCCCTTATATATAATTTTATTTATTATGTTCCTTGACCTCTGTTTTCTTAGAAGGTTTGAGAGGAGTTTATCTGCTTTGTTCCCTCTCAGATACCACTTCTGTTTTAAGAATATTTTTTAAATCTATTTGTATCTGGCTTTTGACCCGCTCCTGCATCAACAAAGGCTCGTTCAGTTTCCAATTAAATTTTTTTTTTTTATCCGGTCCTTCTTCTATCATCATAATAACCGGTGAATGGTCAGACCAGGAGGCAACGCCAATTTCACATTTTATTTCCCTTCTGAATGAGTCTCTGCCGACCAGGAACATGTCAATACGGGAGTATGAATTATGTGGTATTGAAAAATGAGTATAATCTCTTGACATAGGGTTTAATGCCCTCCACACTTCTATTAGGTTGTTTTTGGTAATGAACTCTCCAAATTTTCTTGCTGAACATAATTGTCTGTGATTTGATTTTTTCCCCGACTGGGGCTTCCTATCCATATCTACGTCAGGAGTCATATTGAAGTCTCCTCCAAAAATAAGTTGCCCTTGTATTACTTTTTCCACCTGTGTCCATAATCTTCCCAAAAATATCAAAGCATTTTCATTCGGAGCATAAACATTTACGAGAGTATATAGATTATTTAACTTACAAACTAATATGATATATCTACCGTGTTTATCTATAGTTTTATGTATTATTTCTGGTGCCAGTGTATCTTTTATTATAGTCATAACTCCTCGACTTTTTTTTTTAATGTGATAATTAGATGTATAAATATGTGAGTATTTTCTATTATATATCATTTTTTTTACCGATTTCACCCAATGTGTTTCCTGTACAAAGGCAACGTCAATTTTATCATGATTCAGCATTTCCATGAAAATGTTCCTTTTGTATGGAGAGTTCATTCCCTGGGCATTTATGGTACAGAACTTAATTACCATAGGTAGGCTGATTATAGGTTTTGTCACTGGTCCTGGGGTTACATTCATCCATCACATTCATACCAGATGTAGTGTTCTGATCCTGATCGGGATCAGATACCATCCTGTCCCAGTATAAGGGATATTCTACACACTGATTTATACTTCGCTCCAATATGAGCTTTAGCTCGACTTAGGGAGAGCAGTAAGGGGAGCAGTTATTTTGCTCTCCGGGATGCTATGATGTTCTTCCTGTTTATTCTAGCTTCATATTTAAACTTTATATGGGCTATTTCCTTAAAGTAATACTGCATATAGATTGTGCGGACAACCTACCCCCATGGGTTCATCTCTTCCGTAAAAGTAACGGATCCATCTCGGTGCTCCCCCGCCATTACCCCCCGCCCGGAACCCCCCACCAAGTGGGGATGCAGGGAAGGGGGAAGGGCGGGAGGACCATCAAGAAGCAAATTAAGTACATCATTGTACACAAAAAAAAAACATTAAATACAACTACCAGAAGGACATCTCTTCCCCAATCACCGCAATAGTCACAACGTCCCCCACCGTCGCCACCAACCCAGCGCCCCCCGCAAGGTGTGGGCTCGGAGTTGGCGGAAGGGAGGGGGGACGTTGACCAAAGTACGGGTCGGTCTGCCACCGGCCCCCGTCCGTGCCAATTATACAGCTGACCGGCGGGGGGCGGGTGCGAAGCGACTCTCAGGTCCTCGCACTACAACCAAAACAAAGACAATAACTCCTCCACAGAGACAACTTTCGTCACAATATCGCCCTGCCTTAGGCCCCAGCCTCCCTCATCGTATATGAGCCCCCAGGCTGTATATCAGTCACATATGAATGTCCCGTGTTTCTATCGTATGTCTTTGATGCTTATATGTCAAAAGTATCTTCACAGGAAATCCCCATGCAAATCTTATCTTCTCCCTGTGGAGTATGTCCGTGACACTTCTTAATTTTAGTCTTTGTTGTCTGGTATACAGTGATATGTCTTGCATTATCCTTAACGTCTTGAATCTCTGTATTAGGGAGTCCTTATTGTTTTTGGCTTTCCATATCTTCTCCTTGTGTACATAATTATGAAGGCGCACCATCACGTCTCTTGGTGGTTGCTCATCCTTGTTTGTGCGTGGACCATATGTTCTATGAATCCTTTCTGTAATAATTTCTTTTGAGTTCAGGTCATCTGTCAATTCATGAAAAAACTCATGAATGTATGGGGTCAGATTTTCCTGTGTGATTTCCTCAGGAATTCCTCGGATCCTCACATTTTTTCGCCTGGATCTATTCTCAGCATCTGCCATTTTATTTTGTAGATCTTCAATTTTTTTTTGCATTTCTCTATTAATATCCTGTTGTCTTTCTACTTTAAATTTTAGGTTTTCGACTTTTTCAATATTTTCCTGAAGCTTGGTGTTTATATTTCTTATTTCAGTTGTCATTTCATTTATATTCTTCTGTAGATCTTCTCTGATCTTATCCCTGTGGTCTTCAAGTAATTTCATAAGCATTGTTTGCATATCTGTTATAGGTAAATGCATTTCTTGAGTTTCCTCTGGGCTGGTATTACCACTGGTCTCCAAGGACTGGTCTCCTCGCTCCGTCCTATCCTCTATCACCTGTGATATTAAAGCAGTATTTTGTTTCTTAGCATCTCTTGCTTCAGGTGTAGCTGGGGGGAGGGAGTCCCTCTTGTTCCTTTTTTTTTTGTTCTGTCTCTGGAGTAGAAAAAAAGTTTGTCTTTGTTTCTATGTTTGACAATGGGTAAGGTGACATAATTACAGGGATTTACAGGAATCGGATACAATCTTATCCTGGGGGAAACACAGTGAATGGGACAAAGGTTTTGGACCCAAGGGTACACATCTTGGCTGACATCCTGAGTGCCTGTGTTTGAAGTCCAGTTGAAAACAGGGTTCCACTGGTGCCCTCAAAGCGTGTACCCCCAAACTAATATATGAACAGACAGGGTCCATAGTCCACAGGGAGTCTTCTGGCCCCCAGGGCCCTCCAAGAACCACCGCCACAGTGGTTCTCCAAATCAGTCTCGTGACAGGTATATAGGGTAATCTGTTGCCAGGACTCTGAATACCAAACTGTATGCTGTCTCCCGGGTGCTCGGGCTCAGAATGTTGCAGAACCAGTAGACAGATTGTTGTGAGTGGCTGGGGATGATCCAGCGGTCTTATTACATGTTGGTACGAACAACTTCTGATCTCCCCAGCCATTGTCTCTGCCGGCAACCTCTTTTTGCCTCCCCCAGGCAGACAAGGCAAGTGCCGCCTAAATGTAAAATCTTGGTGCTATGGCAAGACCAGTGGGTAGTGTAGTGTATATACTACAAGGACTTGTGTGCAGACTGGGTGCTGGGGCATGTCCTGTGAGTGCAAACTGGGTGCTGGGACATGTCATGTCCTGTGAGTGCAAACTGGGTGCTGGGGCACATCCTGTGAGTGCAAACTGGGTGCTGGGGCACGTCCTGTTAGGACAAAATGGATGCTGGGGCACGTCCTGTTAGGACAAAATGGATGCTGGGGAACGCTCTATGAGTGGAATCTGGGTTCTAAAGCAAGTTATAAAGAATCTCCTTTTTTCAAGTCACCAAGATATGGTAACACGAATTTTACAAACCCATCTGTTCTCATCAGAAATAGACACAAATGCACAGGAAAAACAGATTTGTTGATAGACATACAAGATAACTGGATAGAAAAAAATGATAATGCCCAAGTGCAATACACTTGGATGCGAAGAGGGGTGCAGCCCATTAAGTCAGATTAGAGAGCAAACCTGGAGGCAATTTCTCCTTTGCTCTATAATTACAGTTATATCTTATACTTATTGCAGACCAATCTGACAATGGCTTTTTGAAGTAAATTCATAATATGTTAACTGATATCTGCATTCCTTTATTTCACTTGCTTATACCAATTCACTTTTGATTCTGCCCCCAATTTACTATCCAGTGTTTACATTAAAATGTTATATTATGGTTCTTATGATGCTTTGTACCTTGCTTTTTACCAATAAAAACATTTACTATAAAACTTGGGTATCGAAGAATCAGTATTATGAATTTATCCTTTATTTATAACTCCCTGCCGGGGTTATCATTTTGAATAAAAGAATCCCAGACAAAATATTTTCATTATTTAACAGTAATTGTTTACCAGAAAAAATATACATATACACACATATAAAAAGTGCAAATTTTAAAAACTATGAAGAGATTCTTTTAGTAAGTAGAGGTGTGTGATTTCTCAGACTGGCACACGGTTATCTTTGCCCCATTTCTTCAGGATTCGAATGATGTATTCTACTTGTGTACTTCCTGTACTTCTTAGCAAATGTAGTACTTCCCTCAAAAATTCTCTGATAAAAAAAAAGCAAACAAAAATATTTTCAGTAAATACAGAACTTGAGAGCAAGTAGAAACAAATAAATTTAATATTATAAGTTATATGTTTAGTATACAGGGATGCACAATTCCTATCACCAGACGCTTGGGACATGCTGTTCCGGGTGCCGGGCTGGTATTTTTTTTTTTACCTTTAGCCCTGCTGCAGGCTAGCAGCAGGATTATCCCCTTTCTGATTGACGATTGCGGTATGCACACTGGCATACTGTTATCACGGTAAGACTGACATGGCTAAGTGCCTGCTTTGACAGTTATAGTCTCTTCCTGCTCAACAGCGATCGTGGGGCAGGGAGAGACAAAGGATATTGGTAGTAATCTGCCCAGGGTCCCCCAAGCATTCCCAGCCTCCCCCACAGAACTTTTTTTTATAAAAATAATTTTTTTTTTTTTCTTTTGCATTCTTACCCTAACCCTAGGGTTAAATAAATAATAATAACATATATTATGCTAATAAAGTGTTCTAGGAGTAGGCCTTTACACAGACACACTTCCCACAAAAATAGGTACTTACTTGGGTTCACGACCTGCCAAGATCATCTGAAATATTCCAACACATGCTCCTCTCTTCCCCTCCCAGTATTCAGGACTAGGATCAAGCCTTTCCAGTACGTCAAAGGCTTTTGCAGAATAATAGAATTGACCCATCTGGTTAAAATGACAAAAGTTAACACATAACTATAATTAAACAAAAGATTACAACACAATTTGGTAGGCTTCTATTAAAAAATATTATAACTATTTTCTATGCACACACATATGGGCGAAGGGCAAAATATACAAACATTTTATTAATATCAAGTACCAAAAAAGTAGGACCACCTGTTAACCTCACAATAGCTCAAGTTCTTCTTGAAATGCTGTAATACAAGTCCTGAACTGTTTGTGGTGTGTTGCTGCACCACTCTTCAATAAGAAAAGCCTCTGGTGTTTAAGATCATTGTTCATAAAACCATTCACACATTTTGTATTGTCATCCTGAGAGAAAAATGTTTTCACCATAACTGGTCCAAGATACCAAAATAATTACTCCCTTTTATTTTTCTTAATTTTTTTTTTGCGTGAGTGGTTTCAAAACTTAAGAATATGTACTATTATTATTTTTTTTTTTTTTGTATTTGTAATCAAGTGACCTTAAAGTAAAAAAAAAGCCCATGAATTTACTACTTGAATTGTTACTACTAATTTACTACTTGCAAAATGGCCTCATGTTCCTTACCCATTTTCAGTCCTGCTGGGAGAGCTGGCTCAAGGATAGCTAATTATTTATGTCTATCTTTTACATATTGGGCAAGAGGGACTTTTCAGCAGCCACTTGTTCTGTGTTCATGTACTGCAGGGGGCCTTTGCAATTATTAGGGAGTGGGAGGCTATTATACCCAGTGATTTTATTAAATGGGTGGATGGAGGGATGGCGGTAACCTAGCTCCAGTTTGTATGTTAAAAAAATGTCTATAAAGATATATGTTAAAAATATATATGCCTTTTAGAATTGCCCCCCCTACTTGTGTCCCTGTTACGCCCCTAAATATGATTGCTTGAGACTCCTCTGGTCCAAGACCAGGAATGAGCTCCACAAGGTAGGATCTTGGCTGGGGGAGCACATATTGGCTTTTAAAAATGATTTGGGCATAGAGCTGGCACTTGGACAAGTGATGCAGGGTGCCGCTGGCACTGTGGAAAGTAATGTGGGACAAAATTTGTGTAAAGTAGGGGTGTTTAGCACTGGTGGTATCATATGGTGAGCACGAGGTGCAATTTTTGCATCTGGGTCCCCGCATCAATTGAGATAGATTGTTTCATATTAACATATTCTGAGGGCCAGCTACTTATTTCCTTTTATGTTGATTTCTGGAAATATTTTCAATATAATATTTCTATGTCACACCCATATCAGTACAGAACAATGAATTTATAAAAAGGAAAATGAGATACTCACTTTGTAGCAATCATTGGCAATCATCTGTAGAAGGTTAAATGACTCTCCTGATGTTTCCATTTTTAAATACAACTCCCAGGCCATCCGTGGATTCTTGTTCATTATAACTTTGGAAAAATTCAAGAGACTGAAATAAGAAGTAATTTTTTTTGCCAAAATTTGGCTTTGTTTTTAAGTTAACCTGGTTTTTTTTTGTGACATGATTGCACTTGTACAGAGTTTAGGTCATAACAATATTACCTTTTTCACTGGGACACATTGTATATTTTATTCAGTAGCATAAGACAGGGCTTGACAAATCTAATTTGATTTTAGGAGCCAGCAAAAAAATTTAGGAGCCAGACAATCATGCAAGCATACACGCAATTCATAAACACACACGCCTACTTCACATATATACACACACACACACCTACTTTATATATACACATATATACAAACCCCTCACACACACACCTACCGGTACTTTACATATACACATATATACAATCACCTCACACACACCTACTTTACATATACACATATATACAAACACCTCACACACACCTACTTTACATATACACATATATACAAATACCTCACACACACACCTACTTTACATATACACATATATACAAACACCTCACACACACCTACTTTACATATACACATATATACAAACACCTCACACACACCTACTTTACATATACAGATATATACAAACACCTCACACACACCTACTTTATATATACCCATATATACAAACACCTCACACACACCTGCTTTACATATACACAAATATACAAACACCTCACACACACCTACTTTACATATACACATATATACAAACACCTCACACACATCTACTTTACATATACACACATATACAGACTCCTCACACACACACCTACTTTACATATACACATATATCCAAACACCTCACACACCTGCTTTACATATACACATATATACAAACACCTCACACACACTTACTTTACATATCCCCATATATACAAACACCTCACACACACCTAGTACTTTACATACTTACATATATACAAACACCTCACACACACCTACTTTACATATACCCATATATCCAAACACAACACCTCACACACACCTACTTTACATACTTACATATATACAAACACATACCCACCTCACACAGTGTTTTCTTGGTTTCTTCTTAACGCTGCAGCATGTCTTCATTCATTGGCCTGCTGAGTGCCAGGATGTCATGTGACGACACCCGGCACTCAGACACGCGTTGCGCGAGGGGGCGGAGCTTGCAGTCTGTGCAATCAGCACAGACTTTACCCCCTCGCGCTGCGAAATAATAAAAACAAATCGGATGGCAGCGGTAAGGGGACAGGGAGAGTAACTTCACCCAGGCGCCAGGTCTCATTTCGCCTAACCCGTTTGTGCAGACATCCACCGGCTGCCCCAATCTCCCTGGTGGCTAGACATCCTCTGTTGCTGCTCTGCACTTCCGCCGGGACTTCTAGGACGGACCGGTGGAAGGTCATGTGCCGGGCACCACTGCGCAGTCATCCCCCGTCTGCTTGCGAGGGGGATCCAGGTCCCCTGCAGCTCTGCGGGGGACCTGGATCCCAGTCTTATAGTCAGACCTCGATTTGAGGTCTGATTATAAGACAAACCTCGAATGTAAGACAAGGGGCATATTTCAGAGCATTTGAAAAAAATCTTGTCTTATATTCAAGAAAATACGGTAAATGGTGTTTATTTATTGGAATCACTGACACAAATCAAGGCTTGTACAGTGGGCAAAGTCCTTAAACAAATCATTCAACCAATGCTCTTAGCGCACCAGGATACTAGAACCAGCTAGGACCTTGCCTACATTGTAAGTTTTATCAGAAACACAAAAGGTGACATGTATGAAGACATATGAAAATAGTTTTGAATTGAAATGTGTTTGTTTATTTAAAATGTGATTACATTTAATGTTCTATGAAAAACCTTTTTGACAGGTTGACCAATAAATCTACTTACAGCAGCGGGCAAGCCAGCTTAGGTAAATGTAGTCATTTTTAATCTTCTCGCTCTGAATTAATAGGAAGGCCTAATGGAATAAGGACATTATGTAAACAAGTTAGTCAGAATAAACAGCAGACAAAAAGATCATGCACGGAAATATTCTATTGACTTACCCAACATTCACTGTTTATTAGAGGACAAATCTTTTTTTTCCCCTTAAGTCTCAACTGAACATGCGCACGCACACAGTTCACCGTCGGGCTTCTTACGTATTGCATTCCCTGCACAGGTCGTGTCAGAAATGCAATTTGAATGCCACATTCGGACCCTTGGTTCACACACTAGTATCAGTGAAAGTTGACTTCCGTCTCCAGCTAGAATCTCATGATGCTCAGCCACCCAACCTGCAGCAGGATCCATGACATAGGCACTTCCCAGGGAATTCTAGGAACAGCTGATGTCACAGAGGTCTCCGTAATTCACAGCAATGTAAGAGATTGTCCTACACTCATGTTTCATCAAGCTATGTTGCACTGCAACTCCAAGCATCCTTAGCCATTAGGAAGCATTCACTTGCTGCAGTGGTAATGATACTATATATTTCAGTGAGCAAGGGCTCTTCAGCTGTTTTCAAATGTGTACATCCACCACCCTATGTTCTCAAACAAGTTATCATAGTAAACTGAACTAACTGCTGGCCTGAAAGTTTACTAGTTACATGACTGTAACTAGTTAGTTAAAGTCATGTATTGTAATACCTGAGTAGTACATATTATAAAACATTGTACTTTTAGTTACTAGGACAAATTATATCTAAACACTGCAACAGCTTGGCATAGGCACACTGCCCATCAGAGTAAGTTTAATAAGTTATTAGTTGGTGACAAGAGGAACACATAAGTATTAATCTCCTGAGTGCTAGGTAGCTGTGCGATGCATACTTGACAGTCAATACAGATATTCGGCACGGATATATAATGCAACTTGTTTAGAATAGCCAGATACTCAGCGTTACACACTGCAGCATGTCTGTTAGGTTAGAAAGATACACAGCAACATCTTTTTCATCCTTAGCCTATGGAGAGACCCTGCACCATTGGATGGAAGTGTTCATTAGCAGACCATAAATTAATATTACAGAGCTTTACAATCATTGGCAGTAGATGGCTAATTTTGGTACTTCAAAGGTTTGAGATACTACACATCACATATGAGTGAGCATCATGGGATATGTAGTTCCCAAACATCAGCAGTCAGGGCCGTTGGAAGGTTTTTTTGATAGACAGGCGAAAGTGCTTTTTGGTGCCCCCCCCATCCCATGCTTCTCTCCATATCCTTTATCATTCCTCTCTCTCCCCATATCTCTTTCCCTCCACCACATCTCTGTTCTCCCCCCATCTCATCTGTCCTCGACCCCTCCTCCCCCCATCTCTGTTCTCTTCCCCTCCTACCCCATCTTTGTTTTCTCCCCCTCTTCCTCTCACCCATTTCTGTTTTCTCCCCCTCCTCTGTTCTCTCCCCTTCCACTCCTCCCCTGTCCTCATTCTCCCCCCTCCCCTGTCCTTATTCTCCCCCCTCCTCTGTCCCCCCCAGACAGACCTTGTGAGGGGGGCGGATCTCATCAGGTGCGAGCAGCACTTTTCACACAGAGCTCATGCTGCTCGGCTCCCCGAAGCAGACGCCGCTCTACTTCAAGGGGAGGGGGCGGATCTCGCACCCCGTGAGATCCGCCCCTCCCAGGCTGCTCCACAACAGCCGTATAGAGGGCTAGCGAGGGGAGATCATCTCCCCAGCCAGTGCCTCTACCGGATTTTCTTTTTTTCTTCTTCTTCAGGGCTGGCGCCCCCGTAGCTGCGACGCCCTAAAGTGGCTACCTGAACAGCCTTACGGTGGCGCCGGCCCTGTCTGCAGTGCTAATGTTAGAAATCATTGGTCTGTAGCAGCACATAATAGAGTGCAACTGCAAGAAGTAAACAGCCTGTGGAAATACTTTGCACTATTAAACAGTACAACATGCATGTTAATTGTCTTTAGAGCTGGAACTGGAAAGTTCAGGGCCCATTAATATGGCAAGAGGTGATAGCACAAGTAGACTACCAGTGTAATATGGAAAGAGGCTTCTATGTAGCTAATGGTCAACTAGATATACATAAGGAGACCTGGGAACCCTGGACATCCATGCGTAACTAACAAATTATTACTATGATGTGATGGGATATACCCCACATGGCTTCCCGTTCAGTCTCCCCTCTTGCCCCAGAAGCCTAGCAGAACATTGTCTTCTATGTCTTGTTGTTAGTGGTATGAGTGTAGTATTTTGTGAGACAAAAAGGAGTAAAAATGTTGAATCGCGTATAAAGGCTGTGCAATATTAATCTTTGGCTATAATACTATTTGCACACTAATTTATATATTGCCTAATGTTGACTGTATATTGAAATTGTACTTTCTGTACTTTTTTTTTATACATATTTTTGATTCTGAAAATCTAAATAAAATAAACATTTTTTTTTAGAGCTCCACGATTCCAAAATGTAATATGGTTGTTCACTTGAGTCTGAAAAAATACTTGAAACAACATGATTGTACACTATGTTAGCAGAATTTCAAGAAAATGCATGCATTAATCCGTTCGTGACGCAAGCACCAAAACATCACGTTTTGTTACTGGCCAAGAACACTATGGCAGAGACCCATAGACCCTGTGGATACCTGCCCAAAGATCACGATGCCTTCGGACGTCACGTGTGATGGACGGAGGGGTGCCTGAACCTGGAAGTGCGATTCAGTAAAATGTAGCCAGTGCTCGCTTTGTGGCCTCATCTGATAGGTAGAATCCCGCTGCAAGTCCCTGCACAATGAGCACACTCAGGGGGCAGACATGTTCAGAATCTTGGGTCAGATGAAGGAAAAACTGACCCAAGATGCTTATCTTTTATATAAAGCAGAGAGGGCTCAGTAAAGTACTTTTATTTGTATTCTTTCATTAAATAATTCATTTTTTTTTTGCCTTGCCGACAGTTTTAAAAGAAAATCTCTCTTTTTAAATAAAATTATATTTTAATTATGTCTGTTGTGTATTTTGTTCATGACATCACATTTGGCTTTATATGCAAATTAACTACTTTTTAATGAGAAATTTGTAATTTGCATGCCAAGGGACAGGTGATGTCATAAAACAGGAGACCACACAAAAACATTTAAAACGTTTTTTTTCTCTCAATTTATGCATTATCTTACAATTTATGCTTTACCTAATACCAGACCATATTTGCTTGAATGTAAGACAAGGTTTTTTTCAGAGCACATGCGTCTTAAATTTGAGTTTGTCTTATAATCAGACCTCAAATAGAGGTTTGACTATAAGACTAGGATCCAGGTTCCCTGCAGAGCTACAGGGGACCTGTATCCTCCTTGTAAGAAGCTGGTGGATGTATACGCGATGAGCGCTGACATCCTTCGGTGCTGCCTGGCACTTCCACTGGGGCTTCTATGATGGAACCATGGGGTCACGTGATATTGGCTAAGACTCAGGGGGTGGGGGCATATGGCTGAGTGGGGGTGTGCATTGGCTAAGTCTTGTGGGCAGTTGGTTGTGGAGGGCACCACTGACTACGTCTGGTGGAAGGATGGCTGTATGGGGGGCACCATTGGCTAAGTCAGGGGGAGAGATGGTTGTGCGGGGTGGAAGCTTTGCCAAAATATGGAGGGCAGATGTCAGTGTGAGGGGCAGCATTGGCTTAGTCTGTGGGCCAGATGGCTGTGTGGGGGGATGCATTGGCTAAGTCGGGGGGGGGGGGGGGGGCAGATTGGCAAATAAAAGGAAATAAAAACAAGAAATGCATTTTTTTAAATCAGACTTTTTTTTTAATATGAAAAAACTGTTTATGTGAATTAATATTTACAAGTAAAAATGTCTTCCTATAGGGTAGTCTTATATTCAGGCTTTTGTTAATTGAATGTCCAAAGTTTGGGGTGGAGGTGGGGGAGTGCAAGCCTCATATGTGAATTAGAGAAAAGTGTCAGATGTGTGAAGTATTTATATGTGAGCACTGAAAGGCTGGGCAGTGATTCAGATTGCTAACTAAACCCAACCCACCACCCCCCCCCCCTTCCTCCCCCCACAAAATTGTGTTGCACAAGTGAAAAAGGTAATGGCAGATCATATTCCAAAAATATTGGAGGCCATTTCTGTAAACCTACCTACTTAAAAGAACATCATAGGACAGACATTTTCAACTCTTAAAGTAAGCAAACCTGCATAAGTTTTATGTTGATTTTTGTTTGTCTGAGTTTGTTGCTGAATAAAAGTCCAATCCATAAACCTAGGTTTAATTAAAAGGATCAAGTGCAAGCATTTAAATAGAAATGATTTAATAAAAGAAAACAAATAAAGTACTTTATTGAGACCTCCAAGCTTGTATAGCATTATAAAAGGGCGGGCGGACATCTTGGGTTAGATTTTCCTTCATCTGAGTGGATATTCTAAAGAACATGTCTGCCCCTAACAGTTCTATGCAAACAATAACTTACTTTATTTGTATTATTTTACTAAAGCATTACTATTTAAAATTGCAATCTTTCAATTAAACAGAACTTTTTTTTAAATAAAGACAGTTATCTTTCATGTTCTTTCAGTTTGGTAGCTAAAGCAGAATGTTGTAGTAATTTTGCAAATACACAAAGGTGTATCAGCCTAAGATATATGTGCACTTTTGTCAACATATGTCCTTTAATTAATAGAGTTCAGGTGGAGTAACGCTTTAGACTAGTGCAAAAAAGAAGCAAGAAGCCATGCTTGACTTCTAGAAA
Source organism: Pelodytes ibericus (assembly GCA_036172795.1). Taxonomy (NCBI): domain Eukaryota; kingdom Metazoa; phylum Chordata; class Amphibia; order Anura; family Pelodytidae; genus Pelodytes; species Pelodytes ibericus. The sequence continues at coordinate 47,127,771 of CM069865.1, read as the reverse complement.
TGATGTCTATGAACAGGAGAAGAATATCTCTGTTTGGTTGTCCATTTGCAAGGATTGTTATTTGGCTTCTTATAGCACCAACATTTGTCATATCAAAATGGTGCTAGAAAGAAACTTACTTCAGTAAGTCTACAACCTTGTGCATGTAAACTAAACACTATGGTACCCCTTCAAAATAAAATAACTCGTGAAATAATAATGTCACTATATATTACAGTAACACTCACCTCTTCAGCCTCCTTGTAGTTTCCAGCTGCTGCTTTGGCTTGAGCATAATTAAAATTAAACGTATCATCATTGTAGAAGTAGCTCTATAGTAGAAAATAATGAATACGTCAATGATGAGATGTTTGGATGCAAATATGGCATTAACAATCTGTTTGGAGGCAAAGATGACACTGACATGCTGTTTGTAATCAAATATAGCACTGGAAAGCTTTTTGGGTGGCAGAAGCTATTTACAATCTGTTGGGGAGCAAAGATCAAACCAGCAGTCTGTTGTGGGGCAAAGATGGCACTGACAAACTATTTGGGGGCAAAGCTAGCACTATGGAAAGTGGGTAAAAAGTGTGTTTGCCATATAAAATGGATGTCGTTGCCATAGAAAATGGGTGTAGTTAGAGTTATGTTTGCGGAGGAGTTAGCAATATAGTCACATCCATCTGGGGACACTTAAACTATTCTTTTTCCCAGGCGTCAGTGACTCTTGGCTCATCCTGTCTACAAACACATTTGTGCAGTGATAAACCAAATCCATGTTATCTCAGATAGCCTTTAAATATACAATTTCCCTATTCTGCACATGGGGCTTGCATGATAACAATTTAATGTGCAGCGAGAATTTTTCCTTAAAATAGGCACTGGCTGGAGCACGCCACACACCAATCACTGCTGCCCTGTGACATGACACCTTGAAAATCTTGCAGACTTTTAAAAATGTAAATATCTTGCTTCTTGGAACAGGTTTGCTGGATTACGACTTCAATTTATTTTGATAATTTCAAATATTTCTGTTTAATCATGATTGTTTGAAAGTACTAAAACATCTATGTCAGATGATGGGAGCATGATGTGCTTACATTGAATTAATATTATCCATCAGTTTACATATAAAAAGTTTAATAATCAGACCACATAAACTGGGCAAATCAAACTTTTATGCTATTAAACCTTTGAAGGGGTTGAGGAGATGTAGTTATATGCAAGGTAAGTCACAGGCTATTGAAGGAAAACATAAAGGGGGATATTTTTAAAAACTTCAGCATTGCAAAGTGTCTGGAATTTTATAATGAAAAAAGCGCAATTGCGCGCTTTTTATAAAAATAACTCCTGACACTTTGACGGAGGTCCCTTTTCCACACTTCAAACTGCTTAAACTCCTTTACTGTGTTTACCTCTACCACTTCTGCTGGAAGGTTATTCCATACATCCACTACCCTCACAGTAAAGTAATACTTCCTGATATGCAGGGGCGTTGCTAGGTCAACAAATGATCAGGGGCTTGAGCCCAGATGAGCACAGTCGCACACAATCTCACCCCGTCTCTCTCTCTCTCACGCACCCTGTCTCTCTCACTCTCTTTCTAACACACACCACCTCTCTCTCTCACACTCTCTCCGTCTCTCTCTCACACACTCTCCGTCTCTCTCTCACACACTCTCCATCTCTCTCTCACACACTCTCCGTCTCTCTCTCACACACTCTCCGTCTCTCTCTCTCTCTCACACACTCTCCGTCTCTCTCTCTCTCTCTCTCTCACACACTCTCCGTCTCTCTCTCTCTCTCACACACTCTCCGTCTCTCTCTCTCTCACACACACTCTCCGTCTCTCTCTCTCTCTCTCACACCCTCTCCGTCTCTCTCTCTCTCTCACACACTCTCCGTCTCTCACACAGCATCTCTCTCTCTCTCACAGCATCTCTCTCTCTCTCACACACTCTCCGTCTCTCTATCTCACACAGCATCTCTCTCTCGCTCACTCTCCGTCTCTCTCTCGCTCACACTCTGTCTCTCTCTCTTACTCTCTGTCTCTATCCCTCTCTCTCTGTCTCTCTCCCTCTTTCTCTCCCACTCTCCCTCTCCCACTCTCCCTCTCCCACTCTCCCTCTCCCACTCTCCCTCTCTCCCACACTCTCCGTCTCTCCCACACTCTCCGTCTCTCCCACACTCTCCGTCTCTCACACACTCTCCGTCTCTCACACACTCTCCGTCTCTCACACACTCTCCGTCTCTCACACACTCTCCGTCTCTCTCTCTCACACACTCTCCGTCTCTCTCTCTCACACACTCTCCATCTCTCACACACTCTCCGTCTCTCTCTCTCACACACTCTCCGTCTCTCTCTCTCACACACTCTCCGTCTCTCTCTCTCACACACTCTGCGTCTCTCTCTCTCACACACTCTCCGTCTCTCTCTCTCACACACTCTGCGTCTCTCTCTCTCACACACTCTGCGTCTCTCTCTCTCACACACTCTGCGTCTCTCTCTCTCACACACTCTCCGTCTCTCTCTCTCACACACTCTGCGTCTCTCTCTCTCACACACTCTGCGTCTCTCTCTCTCACACACTCTGCGTCTCTCTCTCTCACACACTCTGCGTCTCTCTCTCTCACACACTCTCCGTCTCTCTCTCTCACACACTCTCCGTCTCTCTCTCTCACACACTCTCCGTCTCTCTCTCTCACACACTCTGCGTCTCTATCTCTCACACACTCTGCGTCTCTCTCTCTCACACACTCTGCGTCTCTCTCTCTCACACACTCTGCGTCTCTCTCTCTCACACACTCTCCGTCTCTCTCTCTCACACACTCTGCGTCTCTCTCTCTCACACACTCTCCGTCTCTCTCTCTCACACACTCTGCGTCTCTCTCTCTCACACACTCTGCGTCTCTCTCTCTCACACACTCTGCGTCTCTCTCTCTCACACACTCTCCGTCTCTCTCTCTCACACACTCTGCGTCTCTCTCTCTCACACACTCTGCGTCTCTCTCTCTCACACACTCTGCGTCTCTCTCTCTCACACACTCTGCGTCTCTCTCTCTCACACACTCTCCGTCTCTCTCTCTCACACACTCTCCGTCTCTCTCTCTCACACACTCTCCGTCTCTCTCTCTCACACACTCTGCGTCTCTATCTCTCACACACTCTGCGTCTCTCTCTCTCACACACTCTGCGTCTCTCTCTCTCACACACTCTGCGTCTCTCTCTCTCACACACTCTGCGTCTCTCTCTCTCACACACTCTGCGTCTCTCTCTCTCACACACTCTCCGTCTCTCTCTCTCACACACTCTCCGTCTCTCTCTCTCACACACTCTCCGTCTCTCACACACTCTCCGTCTCTCTCTCTCACACACTCTCCGTCTCTCTCTCTCACACACTCTCCGTCTCTCTCTCTCACACACTCTGCGTCTCTCTCTCTCACACACTCTCCGTCTCTCTCTCTCACACACTCTCCGTCTCTCTCTCTCACACACTCTGCGTCTCTCTCTCTCACACACTCTGCGTCTCTCTCTCTCACACACTCTGCGTCTCTCTCTCTCACACACTCTGCATCTCTCTCTCTCACACACTCTCCGTCTCTCTCTCTCACACACTCTGCGTCTCTCTCTCTCACACACTCTGCGTCTCTCTCTCTCACACACTCTGCGTCTCTCTCTCTCACACACTCTGCGTCTCTCTCTCTCACACACTCTGCGTCTCTCTCTCTCACACACTCTCCGTCTCTCTCTCTCACACACTCTCCGTCTCTCTCTCTCACACACTCTCCGTCTCTCTCTCTCACACACTCTGCGTCTCTATCTCTCACACACTCTGCGTCTCTCTCTCTCACACACTCTGCGTCTCTCTCTCTCACACACTCTGCGTCTCTCTCTCTCACACACTCTGCGTCTCTCTCTCTCACACACTCTGCGTCTCTCTCTCTCACACACTCTGCGTCTCTCTCTCTCACACACTCTCCGTCTCTCTCTCTCACACACTCTCCGTCTCTCTCTCTCACACACTCTCCGTCTCTCTCTCTCACACTCTCCCTCCCACTCTCCGTCTCTCTCTCCCACAGCATCTATATCTTTCTCACACACACTTACACATACACAACCTGACACACACACCCTCATACACTTATGCAAACACCCTGACACACACACACCCTCATACACTTATGCAAACACCCTGACACACACACACCCTCATACACTTATGCAAACACCTTATGCAAACACCCTGACACACACACACACCCTCATACACTTATGCAAATACCCTGACACACACATCCTTGACACACACACCCTCATACACTTATGCAAACACCCTGACACACACACACCCTCATACACTTATGCAAACACCCTGACACACACACACCCTCATACACTTATGCAAACACCCTGACACACACACACCCTCATACACTTATGCAAACACCCTGACACACACACACCCTCATACACTTATGCAAACACCCTGACACACACACACCCTCATACACTTATGCAAACACCCTGACACACACACACCCTCATACACTTATGCAAACACCCTGACACACACACACCCTCATACACTTATGCAAATACCCTGACACACACATCCTTGACACACACACCCTCATACACTTATGCAAACACCCTGACACACACACACACACCCTCATACACTTATGCAAACACCTTATGCAAACACCCTGACACACACACACCCTCATACACTTATGCAAATACCCTGACACACACATCCTTGACACACACACCCTCATACACTTATGCAAACACCCTGACACACACACACCCTCATACACTTATGCAAACACCTTATGCAAACACCCTGACACACACACCCTCATACAAACACCCTGACACACACACCCTCATACACTTATGCAAATACCCTGACACACACACACTTATACAAATTGCTTCACCCACACAGTCACACTTACACACAGACACTAACACACATTTTTTAATATTTAAATAAAAAAAATAAAAAAAAAACCTTATAGCGTTGGTCCCCCTCCCTGCTAAATACCTTTGTTTGCAGGGAGGAGGACGGGGCACTTACTTTCTTCTGCCGGATGTCCCATCCGGCGCGCAGCCAGACTCACAGTGCGACGGGGGCGGAGCTTGCTCTCTCTCTCACACACTCTCCGTCTCTCTCTCTCACACACTCTCCGTCTCTCTCTCTCACACACTCTCCGTCTCTCTCTCTCACACACTCTGCGTCTCTATCTCTCACACACTCTGCGTCTCTCTCTCTCACACACTCTGCGTCTCTCTCTCTCTCACACACTCTGCGTCTCTCTCTCTCACACACTCTGCGTCTCTCTCTCTCACACACTCTGCGTCTCTCTCTCTCACACACTCTGCGTCTCTCTCTCTCACACACTCTCCGTCTCTCTCTCTCACACACTCTCCGTCTCTCTCTCTCACACACTCTCCGTCTCTCTCTCTCACACTCTCCCTCCCACTCTCCGTCTCTCTCTCCCACAGCATCTATATCTTTCTCACACACACTTACACATACACAACCTGACACACACACCCTCATACACTTATGCAAACACCCTGACACACACACACCCTCATACACTTATGCAAACACCCTGACACACACACACCCTCATACACTTATGCAAACACCTTATGCAAACACCCTGACACACACACACACCCTCATACACTTATGCAAATACCCTGACACACACATCCTTGACACACACACCCTCATACACTTATGCAAACACCCTGACACACACACACCCTCATACACTTATGCAAACACCCTGACACACACACACCCTCATACACTTATGCAAACACCCTGACACACACACACCCTCATACACTTATGCAAACACCCTGACACACACACACCCTCATACACTTATGCAAACACCCTGACACACACACACCCTCATACACTTATGCAAATACCCTGACACACACATCCTTGACACACACACCCTCATACACTTATGCAAACACCCTGACACACACACACACACCCTCATACACTTATGCAAACACCTTATGCAAACACCCTGACACACACACACCCTCATACACTTATGCAAATACCCTGACACACACATCCTTGACACACACACCCTCATACACTTATGCAAACACCCTGACACACACACACCCTCATACACTTATGCAAACACCTTATGCAAACACCCTGACACACACACCCTCATACAAACACCCTGACACACACACCCTCATACACTTATGCAAATACCCTGACACACACACACTTATACAAATTGCTTCACCCACACAGTCACACTTACACACAGACACTAACACACATTTTTTAATATTTAAATAAAAAAAATAAAAAAAAAACCTTATAGCGTTGGTCCCCCTCCCTGCTAAATACCTTTGTTTGCAGGGAGGAGGACGGGGCACTTACTTTCTTCTGCCGGATGTCCCATCCGGCGCGCAGCCAGACTCACAGTGCGACGGGGGCGGAGCTTGCTCCCGTCGCGCTGTCAGTATGGCCAGGAGGTGCGGTCACCGCAGGCACTTGCCTGTGGGCCGCACCTCCAGGAGGAGGGGCCAGCAGCAGCGCCTCTCCTCCTCACCCCCCGCACGAGCAGAAACCTCCGATTCTGGGACTATGTCCCGGACGGGGGAAAGCTCTGCGGGGGAGATTTTTTATTTTTATTTTTAAACAGTGATAGCCCTGGAGTCTCGGGGCTAAAGTATGCTTTAGCCCCAGAGTCTCCATTCGGGGCTATGCACTGGAGATTCGGGGCTATAGCCCCAGTAGCCCCCCCCTAGCGACGCCTCTGCTGATATGTATATGTATATAAATGTTTCTATCATACTCCCCCCATTACGCCTTTCCTCCAAGCTATACATGTTAAGATGCTTTAACCTTTCCTGGTAAGATTTATCCTTCAACCTATGAACCAGTTTATCTCCATGTCCCCCAAAAGTCATTAACTTCCATCTAAAAGTGGATTAGTCTGCTGCAAGCCTTGAACAGAGTATGAGCAGCCTCCTTTTTCCATGTGGCATGTTATACTTCAAAATCAGTTGAAAATGGGTGGAAGGACTGAGGGCATAGACACAATGGACTGCTCTGATATACTGCCCTATGTACTATACTAAACAGTTTTAAAGTGTTTGCTAGTGTATAGTTCTCACTGTAATGGATTTGTGTTCAAATTTACGTTTCACAGGTAAGCAAAACAGAAGTTCCTCAAGGCTGTGAACTAGACAACATAGGACATCCCACTCAACACTAAAGGATAGTGAAGATAAGTTTGACTTACCAGACATCTACTGCATTTCCCCACCACAAAAGTACTTTTCTGAATACTTGACTGTTTACTCTTGCACAGTCACCCTTCTTATCAACAACCCCCAAAAGAACAGTGTGACATCATCTATGAAAGCAAAGTGTATCTACTGTAACAGAGACTTTCACAACATATATGTCACCAGGATGAGTCCATTTCAAAAAAGTTTATCATTATTTTCATTTGTGCTTCTTTCATAGACATACAAGTGAAAGGTGCAGTGGCCGTAATATTATGAAAAAATGACATATCCAGTGTGAAGACCCTTTTATCTTCCGACCTGTAGTCTCCATGCGTCAATGAAAAGCATTCATGCTGATCCAGTAAGTGATTGTTATTAGTGCAGTGAGACACTTTATAAACACTTTATTTTACATATACTCAATACCTAACTATGTTACTGAGTTCGTAAGTGCATCTATATATAAACAAACCCACAACATTTATACCTTGTATATAAGCAAACCCGGCACTGACCTTAATAGAGTTCAGGTAGATTAAAACATCTTCAAACTGGTGCAGGAGAAAGAAGCAAGAAGCCATACATTGCCTTCCAGGTATGGTATCTAGAAACATGGAGGGAGGGGGGGGGGGGAAAAGAATATACAGAGAGAGATTTCAATATATTATATTTCTCTCAAAGGCACATAAATGATGATAACAAAATGATAAAAAATTTTCTATATATAAATGGTTTGAACACCACTATAACATCCCTTATTGTTGATGAAAAGTCATTTATGATTCCATGTCCACCGCTAACTGGTGTGGTAATATCATTACTGCATTTGTAAAAAAAAAAAAAGACTGCACCCACTAAACCTTCAATGGAGGATTACCGCACCAGTTAAAAAAAATGGCATTGACCCGTGGGAGTTGTTTTAGTCTCTCTTTTCTTCTGCAATGCAATGACCACCAAAGTTTCTAGGATTATATATGTCACCCTCACATTCAACTTTGGCACATCTAGTAATATGATATCTTGGTGGGTGTAAAACCCCAATCAATCTTAATCTTATTTTGGGCCTTTTTCCACAGCTCCTTTATTTTTTATACAATTCCACATGTACATGTGCCTGTCTCTGTCCCGTATCTCTAACATATGTCTGTGATCTGGGCAAACATTTTTGACAGTCTACTTGGGACATAGTACCATCTATTTATAATTTCATAACAGGTTTCCAGAAAGTTCAGGCAGTGTATTGCTTACTCAATGAAGACATCAAATGTGCATGTGTGATGACTACATTTAAGTCTCTATTCCACTGTTTTACTGCTGGATCTTCTCTTCTTTGGTCTTTATTGCTAATGATTAGAAAATATTCAGCTATATGGCCTCTTTTGCTGGTTTAGATAGGTTTAACCCCTTAGTGACAAGACATTTTCACCTTGACTTTCCCTTGGTGACAATGGCTGTTTTGACATTTCTGGGGTGTTTGTGTTTAGCTGCAATTTTATTCTTTCTCACATACAGTAACCACACAAATTATATGTTGTTTTTATCATCATAAGAAGGGCTTTCATTAGATAACATTATGTTCATAATATCTTATAATTTACTGCAACAAAAAAATCATAAAATATGATGAAAAATGTTAAAAACCCCACTTTTTCTAACTTTGACCTAAAATATAATTTACACAAATAAAATCATTAAAAAAGAACCCGTCTAAATAGTTTCTAAATGTTGTCCCGAGTTCAGAAATATGCATGTTTCCATATTTTTTGGTATTTTTTTGAGAGTTATGGGGTAAAAACCAAAAATAGTGTTTTTTGTTTTTTTCCTATATTGACCTTTTGACCCCAACCCGAACCCAAAATGTAACCCTAACACTAAATTTAACCCCAACTCTAATCCTTATTATATCCCTTAATATGTTTTAATTTCGTTGATCGCGAAAACCGCTTGATTCACCGCAGGATGTGCTAGGCACGTCCTTTGTCGTTAAGGGAGTTTCTCACAGGACGTGCCTGACAAGTCCTTTGTCGCGAAGGGGTTAATGAAAAAATAAGCAATTAGAGACAGTCCTATCTGTCACCTGTCTCTTCACATAGTCTTTATATAGATATCTTTTTCTGCTTATACCCATTTTGTCCATTGACAAATTTATAGATTCCACTTTCTCGGAAACTATTTTTATATTTACGTTTATAATTAATTTGTCTTTTAGTTCTAACTACTTTCTTAATTTGTTCCAAAATGTAGTTATATTTTCCAGTATTAAGGAGCTTGTGTGTGTTCTAAGTGCATTATTTTTTGTCCATATTAGGATGGAAAGATCTGCATGTTGCCTTGTTTTTGATTCTAAATGGTACCAGTCTCTTTGATTTGCATCGTATCTTTCAGTATTTATTAGGTGGTTTATCATATTTACCCCAAAATACTATATTGGATAGGTCTAAGCCTCCCCTATCAATTTTTTTGAAAGTGTTTATAAACTTATTTTCCCCACCATGATATTTCTTTATTATTCAAATTTATTAGGTGTCGATTAATTTGTCTAAAAAGTGGCAATAAATTTGCTTCTATGAAATTGCTGGGATCAGGAGTGACTTTTATGCCAAGATAGTTTATTTCTTTTGAGGCCCAGCTAAAGAAATATCTTTCTTTTAATAATACTATTTCTTCTTCCTCAAAATTTCCTGGTAATGTTTTATTTATGTTTAACTTACAGTTAGAAATTCTTCCAAATGTTCTATCCACTTTCATAAAAGACTCAACAGATGAGCTTGGATTCATCAGCGATATTAAAACATCATAGAAACATAGAAACATAGAATGTGTGTTTTTTTTTTGAGTACTTTTATTAGTCCCCCGTTCCGGTCTTACAGCTAGGATAGCCTTGTGTCTATCCCACGCATGCTTAAAATCCTTGACTGTGTTTACCTCTACCACTTCTGCTGGAAGGCTATTCCATACATCCACTACCCCAGGGCTTGACAAATTTAATTTAGTTTTAGGAGCCAGCTAAAAAATTTAGGAGCCAGACAACGGCACATCACAATATCATAAACGCACGGAGACAGTCGCATACACCCACCTCACATACACAGCCAGTTACATTCACACACGCCACATACAGTCAGTTACATTCACACACACACCACATACAGCCAGTTACATTCACACACACACCACATACAGCCAGTTACATTCACACATACATACACAGCCAGTTACATTCACACATACATACACAGCCAGTTACATTCACACATACATACACAGCCAGTTACATTCACACATACATACACAGCCAGTTACATTCACACATACATACACAGCCAGTTACATTCACTCATACATACACAGCCAGTTACATTCACACATACATACACAGCCAGTTACATTCACACATACATACACAGCCAGTTACATTCACACATACATACACAGCCAGTTACATTCACACATACATACACAGCCAGTTACATTCACACATACATACACAGCCAGTTACATTCACTCATACATACACAGCCAGTTACATTCACACATACATACACAGCCAGTTACATTCACACATACATACACAGCCAGTTACATTCACACATACATACACAGCCAGTTACATTCACACATACATACACAGCCAGTTACATTCACACATACATACACAGCCAGTTACATTCACTCATACATACACACAGACCAAAGAACAAAAATGTATTTTTTTTTTTAGGGTGTCCTCCCTCCCTGCTGCTTCCCTCATTGCAGGGGAGGGGGACATTTATGCTGGAGCCCGATCTTCTTTCGGTTCCTGTGCCGTGTTGTCACGTGACAATCGGCACTGCAGCGTGTTGCGCGAGGGGGCGGAGCTCACAGTCTGTGTGATCCGCACAGACTTTCTCCCCTCGCGCTGAAAGTAAAACGCATGGCAGCCGGCAAGGGCTCCCTGTGACAAACAGCACCCGGGCGCCAGGTCTGATTTCCTGGTCGCCATGGCGACCTGGCGCCCGGGGTTTGTCGAGCCCTGCACTACCCTCTCAGTAAAGTAATACTTCCTGATATTACTTTTAAATCGTTGCCCCTCTAATTTAAGACTATGTCCCTTAGTTGTGGTAGTTTTTCTTCTTTTAAATATACTCTCTTCCTTTACTGTGTTGATTCCCTTTATGTATTTAAATGTTTCTATCATATCCCCCCTGTTACGTCTTTCCTCCAAGCTATACATGTTAAGATGCTTTAACCTTTCCTGGTCATCTACTTACATTTAGAAGCAGTGAAGTTTTTAATTCTAGATATTTATATTTGAATCCCTCTATTTGGGTATTTTCCCTTATTTTTAAGGCTAGTGGTTTGATCGCTAATATATATAGCAGGGAGATAACGGACAATCTTCAAATCCACGTTCAACAGGGATATCGGCCTATAATTTTCAACTTTCTTTTGATCTTTTTCCTGTTTTCGTATAGTAACAATATTTGCTCTTAAGCATTCTTTAGGGATCTCATTCCTTTCTACAAAGTTGTTAAAGGTTTGCGTTAAAAGGGTTACCAATCGATCTTCCAATGATTTATAAAACGTGTAATTGTAGCTGTCAGAGCCAGGAGATTTATTTGGTTTCATTTTACATATAGCTGTTTTGACTAGGATTATTTATTTTCATCACTGCTTGGTGGTCTATTTTTGGAAAGTTTAATTTACCTACATTTTCTGTTTTCTCACCATTACTTGCCTCTTCAGGGATATCATAAATATCTTTATAAAACTTATTGAATTTATTTTATGAGTAAGGATCTTGTCTACCCTAATTCCTTTGTAGTAGTATCTCGCATTCAGATAGTTTAAGTTTTGAACTGTATCTTCCTGATCCTTAAGGAATCATTTATTTTCTCTTGAAGTAGCATCAATTTATTGTTCATTTCGTTAGAAGGATATTGTTTATTTTCTTTCGACAAGTTATAATATTGGGCATAAAGATCCGCTAAGAATTCACCTGTCTTATTTTTTTTTTCCGCTTCCAGTTTTATTAAATATCCTCAAGTTGTGGCCTAATACGCACACCATGTTATTGCATGAGAAACCCCCCAATTGCAGTTTTCTTTGAAGAACAGGCCAGTCGATTTTGCTATATATTTAAGATTGGTACTTTTTTTTTTCAATTCAGATCTGTTGCTGTTTTTATCTCTATCTTTTAATTCCATAATGAGAATATCTTTTTGATCTGACATTGTGATTTGTTTTATAATTACTTTCGTAACAAAATTAACTAATGCCAAATTTCCGAGTATTAAAACAATTCTTGAGTAAGTATTATAAAACCTGGAGAAGCAAGTGAAATCTACCTCCTAGTTATGATAAACTCTCCATATATCCAATAGATTCTCTTTAGACATCTATCTTGAAAGCACGAGACATACTTTTATATCTCTTGCGGTTAGCATTTTTTCTAATTGAGTTTCTATCTATCTGACAATCTAAAGTAAAATTGTAATCGCCCGCCATCACTAGTATTGCTTGATGTTCTCCATCTTCGGGCTTAATTTATTCAAGTATCGAATCGGTGCAACATTTGGACTATATAAGTACCAAAGTAAAGATCATCAATAAAGATATAATGAGTCAATTCTGCCTAAATAAGTATCTATAAAATGTTGCATTTTCTGTCACTTTTTTGCAACCATATATGTAGCTTTTGGCACTATAATTTGGTGTGTATATATATATATTCTTCTGACATCACTTTATATTTGTATTTTATTTTCTATAAAAATCATTTTTTCTTGCGCTCCTTCTAATTTTTGGTTTATTTAAGTGAAAATAGAGGTATTTCTCCAGCTAGAAGTGAGCTGTGAAAAATATATTTAACTTTATACCGGTAGCGCCTAACACTTAGCCTGTTTTCTCTACTGAATAAAGGCCTTTAGCATAACACTGTGATGTGTCCAGTTGTTATGAACTATCAAATAATATTTAAATAAGAATCAATATGTTGCTTACCACATTCACTGGCCGATCCACCCACAAGCTGGAAAAACTGTTGGGCAATTTTTAGATGATCTCTCTGTAATTAAATAATTAAAGAATCAAACGGCAATTATGTAGTATAGGTAAATATGGCAAGAAAAATAACTTCTTGATTGTATTAACAAGAAAAAAATAGAATAATTACTCTGCTGTAATATCAAATAATTAATCTGCTGTAATAATTAATAACTGTGTGGCTTTAAAGGACCACTGTAGCAACACATTTATTTACGTTTAATACAAAAGACTGTATCAAGTGTAGATCAGCATAGTTGCCAACTGTCCCGGATTTGCCGGGCTGGTAACACTGGCTGATGCGAGCTCAGCTCACTAAGACTGAACTGCGCGGGTGAGTTTTTTTTAAAAACTTTAATAAAAAAAACAAAACTTTTGACGGTGCACGGAGGAGACATGGAGCAGGTCAGTACTGGGGAAGGGGGAGGAGGGTGGTGGCATATTACTGGGCAATTAAACTGTGGCATATTACTGGGCAATTAAACTGGCATATTACTGGGCAATTACAATGTTGTATATTACTGGGCAATTACACTGTGGCATATTACTGGGCAATTAAACTGGCATATTACTGGGCAATTACAATGTGGTATATTACTGGGCAATTAAACTGTGGCATATTACTGGGCAATTATCCTGGTATATTACTGGGCAATTAAACTGGGGCATATTACTGGGCAATTACACTATGGCATATTACTGGGCAATTAGACTGGCATATTACTGGGCAATTATACTGTGGCATATTACTGGGCAATTATACTGTGGCATGTTACTGGGCACCCCCCAAACAACCCATGGATAGTATTGCTGTACTCGGGAGATGTTGCTGAATACATAATGGGGTGTTTGCCACATATACCAGAATCTGTGAATTCATGCCTGTACAATGTATGTGGAAACAAAACTCCAAAAATGTACTACCACAATCTTTGACAAAGGCTGGTGGTAGAATTAGTACATATACAGTATTAAAATACTACCATTTGAAATGCTTCAAGAAGTCTAGTTTTCAAAAATATATGGTTGATGGGGTAAAATACAGTGGCTGGTTTATAAAATGTTCCAAACGGAACATGGGCACAGGCTGACTACGTGTAAAAATTCCAAGTTGGAAATTCTCACATCCCAAACATTGCCTTTTAGCCCCAAAACAAACCAACACAACTATGCATGGGTAGTATCCCTGTACTCACAAGATGTTTTCTGCATGTCAAAATTCCAAACTGGAGAACCAAAAAGCGCACCTCTCAAATGTTGCCTTTTAATCCCCAAATAACCGAACCAACCTATGCATGGAGACTCAGGAGATGTTGCTGAACACATATTGAGGTGTTATTTGGAAATACCCCTTGACATTTTCAGGTAATGTTTACCTAAATTGCAATCTATGTGAAAAATCACAATTTTTTTTTTTTGCTGCAAACTTTGGCAAAGGTTGGTTTTAAAATGGCTACATGAAAAGTGTCAAAATACCCCAAGTTAAATGCCCTGAGTTGTCTAGTTTTCAAAAATATGTACATGTGGAGGGTCATTCATGGATTTAGTACAGATCTCAGTGTTAAAATGTCACTATCGCTAATTTGGAAAAAAAAAAAAAAAGAAAAAAAGGATATTGAAATAGCTTTGCACTACTTCTAGTTCTGGCCCTGTAACATGAATAAAAAAGCACAAAAACATAAAACATGGTCTATTTCTGAACTCAGGACAAATATTAGAAACAATTTAGCAGTGTTTTTTTGTTAAAAGTCAAAAATGTTTAAAAATGTTTTGCCATGTTTTGTTTATATCAAATTATATGCTATTATCAAAATAATGGTATAAAAAGAAAGCCCTTCTTATGACGATAAAAATGATATATAGTTTGGGGGGTGTCCACTAAATGAGAAAGAAATAAATTACAGCAAAACACAAACACCGAAGAAATGTTAAAACAGCATGTCACCAAGTGTCGGACAAGCCAAAAAGTCATGTCTTAAGGGGTTAATGATTGGTTTAACTTAAGGACCAGAGTACATTATTTGTCATTGATGGTTTAAACAACTTAAGTGTCATAAATGTGAATAATACTTTTCCCACTCATTTTGAAACTGAATAATGCACTAAATCAGGGACGGCTAACCTTTCGCACAGCAGCTGTTGTGTAATATATTCCCCATTATGCTTAACCCTCCAATTATATCATGGGAAATGTAAACCACATCAGCGGCAGTGCCAAAGGTGAGCAATGGGGATGGGAGGGGGATCACTGTGCACAAAGGGGATGGGAGGGGGGAGGGGGAATCACTGTGAGCAATGGGGAAGTTCATTAAATCAATTATCAAACCTGGGCATGGGGTGAGGGAAATTGGTCATCCAGGCTAAGTAAGGACATAAAATACTGAGGACCCCAGATGTACAAGTACCAGTAAAAAAAATTGTAACTAAACTTACCGAACCTAGTTCGTGACCCAGTGCTGCATTTACAACACCCTTGAGAATATATTCCTATGAAATAAGAAAATAAGAAAGAAAAGATTAGCTAAATATTTTAACATGTTTTAAAACATTTTTTAATTACTTTTTATTCTGTTATTCTTATTGGGCAGTACAGGCAAATGCACATACAGGGAGTGCAGAATTATTAGGCAAGTTGTATTTTTGAGGATTAATTTTATTATTGAACAACAACCATGTTCTCAATGAACCCAAAAAAACTCATTAATATCAAAGCTGAATATTTTTGGAAGTAGTTTTTAGTTTGTTTTTAGTTTTAGCTATTTTAGGGGGATATCTGTGTGTGCAGGTGACTATTACTGTGCATAATTATTAGGCAACTTAACAAAAAACAAATATATACCCATTTCAATTATTTATTTTTACCAGTGAAACCAATATAACATCTCAACATTCACAAATATACATTTCTGACATTCAAAAACAAAACAAAAACAAATCAGTGACCAATATAGCCACCTTTCTTTGCAAGGACACTCAAAAGCCTGCCATCCATGGATTCTGTCAGTGTTTTGATCTGTTCACCATCAACATTGCGTGCAGCAGCAACCACAGCCTCCCAGACACTGTTCAGAGAGGTGTACTGTTTTCCCTCCTTGTAAATCTCACATTTGATGATGGACCACAGGTTCTCAATGGGGTTCAGATCAGGGGAACAAGGAGGCCATGTCATTAGATTTTCTTCTTTTATACCCTTTCTTGCCAGCCACGCTGTGGAGTACTTGGACGCGTGTGATGGAGCATTGTCCTGCATGAAAATCATGTTTTTTCTTGAAGGATGCAGACTTCTTCCTGTACCACTGCTTGAAGAAGGTGTCTTCCAGGAACTGGCAGTAGGACTGGGAGTTGAGCTTGACTCTATCCTCAACCCGAAAAGGCCCCACAAGCTCATCTTTGATGATACCAGCCCAAACCAGTACTCCACCTCCACCTTGCTGGCGTCTGAGTCGGACTGGAGCTCTCTGCCCTTTACCAATCCAGCCACGGGCCCATCCATCTGGCCCATCAAGACTCACTCTCATTTCATCAGTCCATAAAACCTTAGAAAAATCAGTCTTGAGATATTTCTTGTCCCAGTCTTGACGTTTCAGCTTGTGTGTCTTGTTCAGTGGTGGTCGTCTTTCAGCCTTTCTTACCTTGGCCATGTCTCTGAGTATTGCACACCTTGTGATGTTGCAGCTCTGAAATATGGCCAAACTGGTGGCAAGTGGCATCGTGGCAGCTGCACGCTTGACTTTTCTCAGTTCATGGGCAGTTATTTTGCGCCTTGGTTTTTCCACACGCTTCTTGCGACCCTGTTGACTATTTTGAATGAAACGCTTGATTGTTCGATGATCACGCTTCAGAAGCTTTGCAATTTTAAGAGTACTGCATCCCTCTGCAAGATATCTCACTATTTTTGACTTTTCTGAGCCTGTCAAGTCCTTCTTTTGACCCATTTTGCCAAAGTTGCCTAATAATTTTGCACACCTGATATAGGGTGTTGATGTCATTAGACCACACCCCTTCTCATTACAGAGATGCACATCACCTAATATGCTTAATTGGTAGTAGGCTTTCGAGCCCTATACAACTTGGAGTAAGACAACATGCATAAAGAGGATGATGTGGTCAAAATACTAATTTGCCTAATAATTCTGCACTCCCTGTATAATGTGATAATACAGTAGAACGACTGTATCTGTGATGGTCAACCAAACAATTAGTTTGCCGGGGGGATATAAAACCAGTGCCGGGGGGATATAAAAGAAGGCAATTATGATGTGGTAGTCAACATAGAAAATTGGCAATACATTTCTAAATAAAAATGAATCTACAGGATAATGGCGAATGCATCTGAGACTGAACCAATGAAAAGAGCACAACTAATCAGGGTGTGTGTGAAATTTCCCCAGAAGGTCATGAAAAACCAAAAGTACAAAAGGGGCAAACCAGACTTCCACCCATTGAATGAGAAACTCATTTATTCAGCAGAACCAAAAGTGGGTGACATGTTTCTTAGATAACCATATGTCACTCAGGGATTTATCCATGGCTCAGTGGTGGCCAGGCTTCTTCCTTAAATAGACCACTGGCAATTGGAGAAGTAATGGAATGGAAGGGCCATCCATTGGTCCAACGTGTATGTCTGAGGGTCCCTCTACTGCCAGAACTTGAGGATGTAGGTCCATAGAAACAAGCCAGAGTCCATATTATGTTGTAAATGGTTAGTAATGTTATTTCTAGCATTCAGAGATCTCTGGGCACCCCAGCAAAACCATATCTGGTGGTGTTAATGTAACAATAACTGAGGAAAATCCAGATTTTTCCATTATCATTTTAGGGATTCTGTACTTCCACAGCCAGATGTTACAATCCAATATTCCCCAGCAATGGATATAGTCTTTTGTACGAAGAAGTAGACACAGCTACAGATTGCAAGATCCAAAAGGTTAACATTTATTAGAAGTTTCAAACACACAAAACACATCTAGATAAGGGAGATTGAACAATGGGGCTAAAAGAATTAACAGGGAGGATAATGACTGGGGGATAATAAAATTAGGAACTTGCCAGTTCTGGGGCGACCAATGGAAGTGTGAGAGGGGAGGGAATAGGCCCTTTAAACATTTTAACTCAGGGCTTTAAACCGGGAGCCAGAGAGCCGCCTACATCCCTTTAACTCTTGGACCTTAAAACCTCTACCCAATCAGCAAATCGGAGAAGGGGAAAACACATAAGTGAATACAATATAGAACTAGCCCATATGATTCGGTCTTCCTCCACCGGCCGTGGTGGGAGTCTGGCCCGTTCGCCTGCTGTGTCTTTGCCGCTGAAGGGGTGACCAATCAGCAGGATAGTGCTCCAGTCCCTTTAAACAAGCAATCAATCCCCACACAAGTGACAGCCCGGGGTTGACACGAGTTTTGAATGGACCAATGGGACTGTGAGCGACCCGGGACTAAGCCTCTGGCGGAGTATTGGCGGTTAGTTGTGTTGGAACGGTGCGGGGAGGTGAGAATAGCTCTTTTGGAGAGAGAGTGTCACCACATAAAATACAATGTGCCAAAGTCACGCAGTCTGTGACAGTTAACTTCGCTCAATTTGTAGAGATATTTTGTACATTTTATGCCTAGATAAATCATTTCTTTATTAATCAATGCAAATTGTTTAGATATAATATATTCTTTTGAATTATCATCCAAGTTTAAGTCCAGAATTATAGTTTTGTTTACGTTAATCTGAGAATGTGTCATGTGCAATAAATGTGCTGTATTCCTTAATTTCATCCATGAGGCAATCCAATTAAACAATCGGGTTGGATAGTGTTATTAAAATGTTGTCGGCATAAAGTTTGATTTTTAGCTCCTTCTTCTTGCAATAATAGTCGTTAATCTATTGCTTCTACCATTTTTAGCAAATGGTTTAATGCCAAATATATTAAAAAGGTTTAATGCCAAGATAACCCCGATCTGGTCCCGTTTCCAAGCCTAAACCAATCAGAACCTAGATTATGGTCAATAGTTCTAGCTGTGGGACATTGTATAGTGACATAAAAGCTTGATGTATCCAGCCCTGGATCCCAAAATGGTGCAGTGTTGAACCTAGAAACCCCCAACGGACTGTGTCACAAGCCTTCTCAGAGTCAAATCAACAAAGTCAGTAGGGATAAAACAAGTTAGGTCTGCGACCCTTTATAGCCAGAATTTACAATGAGGCAGCACTGAATACCAATGGTAGGGGCCCTTCAACACCATTATAACAGAGAAGCAGGCAAGGTCACCCACAAGGAATATGGTAACTGATGCAGAATACTGATTGAAGAAAGACACTGCACTATTTAAAGCAACAAACGGATGTAGAACAAGTCTGCACTTCCCGCAGATGGAGTCTGCTCCGTACTAACTATAAAAATAGAAAAACAAGTTTTATAAGCAAAGTGCCTATGATTTTTGCAATGTCCTCCTAGGAGAACCTTAAGTAGAACTTTGTGGACAAATAAACCATTTAAAAAAAAACATATGATAAGGACTAAAAGTAGAACCGTTGATGATTGCAACATACTACTGATGACATTGTACAACTGAAATCAATTTGCTTTACAATATTTTTATTGTCTCTGTTTAAAATGTACTGTTTTATGTTTTTATATTTTTACATATTACTGTTTTGATAAGTTTTTCCAAGTGTAGCAATGACGATATTGGATTTTTACATATACATATAATATAGAGAGTTTTCAAACCCTGGGTGTTCACATAGATACAATTAACCATTTTTGTCTATTTGATCAACTCTCTCCCTACACCTAAACCAGCTCAATCTAACCATCTCCTCTGGCAACTCAAAAAAACTTCACAACAATACATTAAAACAAAATTGTGGGAGTAGATTTCCCACAACAGACAACAAGATACAAAATCCAATAACCAGACACTCAATATTGGGTTTCCATTGCACAATAAACAGAACTCCCTTCTGATACAGTGTCACTAACTGAGTTCAATAGAACACAAGGCAGTAGATATTTGGCATATGACAGGTACCCCCAAAAAACTAAACCCATAATGACATCACTTAACAACTCAAAACTGTTAAAAATCGCTATATATCAACATATACTCCATTTTTGTGATACGTTACAGTCAACCTGTGTCTTTCTTTTCTCTCAATGAATATAAAGCGCACAAAACAAAAGTGAAAAATGTGGGATCCAAGCCTTTGCTTTACTCACTGTGTTTCCCCCAGGTTAAGAAATGTTAATATATGTTAGTGTTGAAATGTGTACTTATCCAATCAATAAGTGTTTACGGTCCTGTGAGCCACTTATTGCCCCTTGTAGTCTGGATCTAAAGATGACATGTTTATTTTATGTAACGTTGTACTGTATTTAGTTAAATTTTTAAGTTTGGTTTTCTATTGTGAGGCTTACCATGTTATAATTAGTTCCCTCTGCCTCCCCCTAGTTGATGTCATATTTGTGTGTATACAAGTCTGTGCTGTTTCACAAATAAAGGTTGTTCATTCTTGCTGTACCTAACTACTAGTGGTCCTGTCTGCTATTTTAGTACACAGAGCAAGGTTCCAGGAAAGACTTGCTGGGTAAATGCTGATCTGTAATCTGCGGCCAAGGAGGTGATTTCCTTCAACGGACAGAGGTGCTACCAAGCCTGGGTAGTCGTTCCGTTACTTTGGTGTGAAGTGGTGGGATCCTCCATACAAAAGCCCGGTGGATTAGCAGAGCACCAGCAAGCGATTGCAGGCGGCACTATGGATTACAAATATTGCAAAACTGGCTTGTTGACCAGGGAGTACCAGGATGGTACTGCAGGCCTGTTGGCTGGGAACAACAAATCAATTAAAGGCAGGGTATGCAGAAAAAAATTCACTCACGATACACGATGCAAAATGGTAGATTTATTGGTGTATAGGTGACTTGTAAATCTTCACAGCAACATTTGGGAAAAGAAAAAAATCAAAAGGTGTCTCACAGTATGACGCGTTTCGTGCGTGGAGTGCTTAATCAAATTTGACCATTTGGACAAATTAAATTTGCTTAAGTTCATTTCCCGGTCAACTCAGGGAGCTCTGATCTTCTATAATAAAAATCGGAGCTCCGAGATTCTGACCCAATTGGAACACTTCAGTGCTACTCAGAGACAACCGAAGTGATCTTTAGTCCTTGCAAAATTCAGACAATATATTTGGCGGCCAAAATGACCCCAAAATAAGCTGAAGTCCTCCCCCATAGAAGTCTCATGTTATCTAATCTTGGACCAGGAGGACCTTGGCTATTACTCAAATAGCCGTAGTCCTCCAATAGGAGTCATTGGGAAGACTTCTGTAATAACTGAGGACCTCCCAAAATAAGCCAATGTCCTCTCCATAAAAGTCCATGGAGAACAAGTGGTCTATCTGATCAACGATCGCCAAGACTCAGGGATGCATGATTCCTATTGTCAGACACCCAGGACATAAAGTTCCGGGCGATGGGCTATTATTTTTTTTTTTAACTTTAGCCCTGCTGTGGGCAAGCATCAGGGTGTCCACCTTCACGATCGCGGTATGTACTCTGCATGTATGGATAAATGACATGGGAATAAGCTACAATTCTCATTTGGAAATCTGTTCTGTTTAAGCTCACTACCTACTTGCATTTGTTGAGTGCATTTAAGTATTGTTAGGTCTGTCTCCTAAGTTGCTTTCAATGAAGACCTTATTTAAATACGGGTTTGATTCAAATTATTTTTTGTATCGGGAAAAATAGATTTTCATAGTCCCTGGACATGTAGTCAAACAAAAATGCCAAACCTCAGAAGACTGCTCGGTGGTATTGGATTAATACCTTAATGTTGGGGCATCTGTGATCGAATCATGGGTGTCATATAGGAAAGCAGCATGCTCCCCCAATAAGGCGCTGCTCTCTTGTGGGCAAGAGGGTCGGAAGTGATTATCTTTTATGCTTATCATAAAATTTTAAACCATTGATCTCTTATCTTATGTATTCATGCCTTGTGTGTTCAGACATACTATATCTCAAACCCATCCTCAAAAGGAAGACGTAGCCAGTAGACATGTGCATTCATTTTCGGACAAATGCATTTTCGTCCGAAAATAGCATTTTCGTCCATTTGTCCGAAAAACGAATAACGAAAATGCTATGCTAACGAAAGCCGAATGAACGAAAATCATTTGTTCATTCGTAGTACTATTGGCATTCTATAAGCCGAAATAGAGTCGGTTTATAGAATACAATAGCATAGTACACTACATTCCATAAACCGACATAATGAACGACTTTCGGTTTATGGAATGCATGTAAGTCTATTGGCATTCTATAAACCGACTCTATTTCGGTTGATAGTACTATAGCACGAATGATTTTCGTTTATATTAAACCATTCGTTCAACTTCTTAGCTTTCTATAAACCGAAACAGAGTCCCCATTCATAAATTTTTATGAATGGGAACTCTAGTTCGGTTTATAGAAAGCCCATAGTATTACATGTAATCCATAAGCCGAAAAGTCTATAAACCGAACGTTCGGTTTATAGACTTTCGGCTTATGGAATACATGTAATCCTATTGCTATTCTATAAACCGAACGTTCGGTTTATAGAATAGCAATAGGATTACATGTATTCCATAAACCGAAAGCCTATAAAGCGAACGTTCGGTTTATAGACTTTCGGCATTTGTAATGCATGTAATAGTACTATTGGCTTTCACTACACAGAGACAATTACATTCATTACAAATGCCGAAAGTCTATAAACCGAACGTTCGGTTTATAGGCTTTCGGTTTATGGAATACATGTAATCCTATTGCTATTCTATAAACCGAACGTTCGGTTTATAGAATAGCAATAGAATTACATGTATTCCATAAGCCGAAAATCTATAAAACGAAAGTTCGGTTTATAGACTTTCGGCTTATAGAAAACGAACAGTAGTAGTGCCTTTCTATGAACCCATTCATAATTATTATGAATGGGTTCATAGAAAGGCACTACTACTGTACGTTTACTATAAGCCGAAAGTCTATAAACCGAAGGTCGTTCGGTTTATAGACTTTCGGTTTATAGAATACATAGAACCCATTCATAATAATTATGAATGGGTTCATAGAAAGGCTCTACTACTGTTCGTTTTCTATAAGCCGAAAGTCTATAAACCGAAGGTCGTTCGGTTTATAGAATACATAGAATTACATGTAATATAGAATACTATTGGCTTTCTATAAACCGAACGAGAGCCCCATTCATAAGAAATTCTTATGAATGGGGCTCTCGTTCGGTTCATAGAACGGGAATAGTACTACATGTTTTCTATAAGCTGAAAGTCTATAAACCGAAGGTCGTTCGGTTGATAGATTTTCGGTGTATAGAATAGAGTATTCTATACACCGAAAATCTATCAACCGAACGAGAGCCCCATTCATAAGAATTTCTTATGAATGGGGCTCTCGTTCGGTTTATAGAAAGCCAATAGTATTACACGTATTCTATAAAACAAAACGTATAAAACGAAACTAAACGAAACTAATGAACGAATTTTGTCTGAAACGAATGTAGTAATGAACTAAATTAGTTTTAGGTTAAATAAATAACATTTTCGTCCGAATGGACGAAAACGAAACGACAATTTTAGTTTTGCACATGTCTAGTAGCCAGCCACCCCCCTGCATCTTAAAATGTCACATCCATTATAACCTGCTGGTACAAAAATTCCTCTTCTAAACATTGTGACATCTACAGAACCCCCTCCACTTGTGGCATTTGGATCTCTATTTTCATGGGCTTCCTTCCAGAATAATGTTATGCTAGCAAGATACCCCCATTGATATTTTAGATTGCTTTTTCTCAACATGCTTAAAGCCGGACCAAAGCTCCTTATCCAAAAGCACATTTGGTATGATGTTTGAGTGACACTTTCCGGAATATTTTAGAATCAAACATTCAACCTATTTGACCAGTCCTCCATGTCCCGTATCTTAGTTTCTAATTTATCAATCTTCTGAGTCATTTTTTTAGTGACATCTTTCATAGCTTGCTGTGTACTGGGAATCCATATTATTATCTTCCCTCCAGTGAGGAGATCCTTTCTGCCATATATTTAATGTCCAACTTCATTTCTATGAAACTGTGCATTATTTCTTCTTTTAGTTATAACTAAATCATCTAAGCACTGTTTTAAAAATATGGGCTTTCTGGTTGAACCCCCACACAGCTAAATTATCAGGTGTTGCAACCCCTTCTAAATTGATTTCTTAAAGGCACAAACTAGAACAGATGTTCATACACAGCATAGGACTGGTAGCATTGTTAAACAAAGCAAAATTTGACTTGTAAAGATTTATACGCCAATATTCCTGCTTGTATGCTCAGCCACTCCCTTGAGGCAATCAATCAGACTCTCAGTTGTTTTGGTCCTTTCCCTCAGCGGTGATACCACACCTCAGTTTTAAACAGTCTTGCCATCACAATAATAAGCTGCTGCTTTATTTATTACAATCTGCTCTTTAGGAAAGGGCATCGTGTATATTGTCAGTGGTTCCCAAATGTTTTGGTTCACGGCTCACATAGTGTATCAGAATTTTTCCAAGGGTTCCCAAAGTCAGAACATTTGCCTACCTATCAGTTGCAGTTACTTTATTTTAATCACAGCGACTGGAGAAAACCCAGCTTTGCAGAAATATGACTTTGCAAATGGGAATACGATTAGATGAGCTTTACTGCTTAGCAGCGGATATTCATCTTTTCTGGATATCTAAAAGTCTGTTAGTTCGATGCTGCCAAATTTTGACTTATTATCGCAAGACAGCTGACTAAGATAGTGATGATTGTTTTCTGAAAGCACAAATCTTCTCGACCAATATCAAAATGTGCATGTTGCATAGGGAGAAAGACAACACATTTAACTTATCAAAGATATCACACACCGATCATAACAAACCAAATCTAAATTAGCAGGTAGAATTAGTTTTTGGGGCATTTTACACTATATGCAACCTATGATGCTAACAAAACATTGCTTGGTATTGACAACTCTTTAGAAAAGGCACATTTTTGTTGATTTAATTCTTTCAACTTTCTTGTAAAGAAGTCACAAGGTTTATCAACCATGTTTCCATGATTGGTTTCATGTACTCTGATGCCAAAAAGTTGAAACACAGTATTGCGGTTTTCATTGTTGATGTCAAACCAAAATCCAAATAACATCATATTTACAACATTTCCCGTTCTTCACACACTTGTCACAAGTTTGTGGTGTGTCCTCTTTATTTTCACTCCAACAATGCTTATTATTGTTCAATACAACTTGTGTAAATTGTTAAGGAAGAAAAGATCAACTTTTTTTGGGTTAGTTGCAGCAGTTGTTTTACAGCAGACTGGTAAGGAAAAAAACAATGTCACTGATTCACCAGTAGATGGCAGCATATTATAACAAATGACAAATACATGGAACGCTACATTACATTAACATTTATTGACAAAGCACCAACAATCCAGATAGCGCTTGGTACAGAGCATCGAGTGGGACTACATACATACAAGTTAGACAGACAAGAAGCTTACAATCTGTAAATATATTTGTTGCCAACTTTATTAGGGTGAGAAGTGCAGGCAGTTTTTGTTTTTTGTATCCATTGTATAGCCAATCACACTGTATTTCCAGCATGATCACACCTGTTTGGTAAGCTTCATTTTATCCATTTATTTTATTTGAGCCTGTGACTAGCTTTGGCAAGCGACATTTTTATTTTCCCTGCTTGCACATAGTTACATAGTGCACATAGTTGTTGGCTCCTCATTGTCTGGTTGCAGCTTGCTGTCAAGGGGTTAATTGGGAGGTATAATTGCACCTCTTCCAAAAAAATCAAAAAAGGTTTTGGTAGCAGTATAAACTGCTCTGTGCGCCCACTAGATAGGAGGTGAGTGTAGGTTTTCACCTCGAGAACGTGCCTTGATGGGTGGGTTAGCTTAATTACAACATTATGGAACTAGAGAAAGTGCAGAGGAGGGCTACAAAACTAATTAGGGGAATGGAAAGATTTACCTATGAAGAAAGGCTGGAAAAGTTAAACCTGTACACGCTAGAGAAACAGTGGCTTAGAGGGGATATGATAATGTTATATAAATATATACAGAGCCCATACAAAGAGATTTCTAGACACCTGTTCATTAACAAAACAGTACAAAGGACAAGAGGTCACCCGCTAATGAAGAAAGGAGATTTAGTCTATGACTAATTAACATATGGAATTCACTGCCTGAAGAAGTGGTTCTAGCAAATACCTTAGATGCCTTTAAAAGCGGCCTGGATACTTTTTTAATGAGCCAGAGCATAGAGGGCATGTTAGTATAGTCATTAATATTTATTTAGTGCTTGTTGATCCAAGGAGAAATCAGATTACCATTTGGAGTCAAGAAGGAATTCCCCTGCTGAATGCAGAATTTGAAATTGCTGAAGGAGTTTTTATTTGCCTTCTTATCGATCAAAAGCGGTAAACATGGAATGGGAAAATGGTTGCTTTTGCCAACTTTATTAGGGTGAGAAGCGCAGACAGGTTTTGTTTTTGTAGCATATATTCGATATGGAACACAGTGTAGCTAGAATCTCTAATGAGTTGTATTTGGAAAATTCATTTGTGCTCTCCTCAGAAAGTTCAATTTGTAGAACTGAAGCCTCTCAAAATGACCTCATGGTCAACATGAATGTGTACTACTGGATTTGCAGTGGGACTCCAAGAGGCAGAAAAGTTACTGTCTGTTTATGCAGCACATGTGGGCTATTAGGTCCCTCTGCTATTAAAAAGGGTCACCCCACTGATGTGATGATGCACTATTGCTAGGCCAGATACGAAGTGAGCTAAGGAGGGAAAAGAACATAGAAGAAGCGAACAGAAAGCCCCCAAAATTACACAGAGGATAACAAATTCATTTTAATAGATAATGCAAGGTAGAAAGTATATTTGAAAGCATACTTTATCCTGTTAGCTTAGGGACAGCACAATAAATAATTATATGATATGCCAATAAAGAAGAAATATTCTAATTTAAATAAGAAACAAAGTTGGGCACTAAACACTATCCCTACTGGTACTCCAGCTCACCGGCCACGCATCATGGGAAATTAGGCCACTTACAGCTAGCATACCATGTCATTACTGCATTTAAGACAGTCCAACCACCCACTGACATGCCAGTAACACTGTTAGGCTACTTGGCCCACATTTCCCCCAACCTGCACCCACTCACTGGAGGAGGGCTGCAGCTAGAAGAAGATTTTGTACAACCTGTTGCAGAAGAAGAGCACAAAGGACACCATGCAGGATATAATGAAGCGGATCTGAAAGCTCCCGGAGGATGGAGGAGAAATTTGTGAATCTGCGATACGTGCCTCAGACCTCACACACCTCCTCCTCACGGCATCAGCGCCGCTTTTCTGTCTGAAGGAATGGACGTCGCTCAGCTCAGACTTTGCGCACCTCCTCCTACTTTTCTGTGCAACCGCATCGTCCTATTTTATTTTAACTGCAGTGCACGCCGCCATCAGTTTAACCCGTGTTTTATTACTACTAGGAGCCTTGGAAAGACCTAAGGTAGAGTTTCTAAATGGTTAGCGGTTTTTCCTTTGAAAGCACCACTTTTTTTTTTATAAAATGTATAATACAAAGTGCCTTAAGATTACATTTTTTATTTATTTTTTGTGCATTAATACCACCACCACTTTTGAATAAATAAATACAAACCCCAAAACAATATGAATATAAAACACGTGTGGAGGAAGGTCTTCCAAGCGGTTATTTGCCAGGTGTTTTGGATACATTTTAAAATAGCAGCTAGTATTTCTATATAATCTACAGTGGACCACCACTGAAGAAAAAAAGGATTGAGTAAAAAAAATACTAAAAACTAAAATGGATAGCGCTACAAAACAATCAATAAATTAATCCTTCAGACATCAGCATAATAAAAATATAGATTTTTTTTTATAAATATAAAACAGACAAATATAAAAAAATATTAAAAAAATATCAAACAAATATTACATAAAGAAAATGATGACATGATTCAAATACATGGGGTAGAGGACATTCCCAATTTCCGCAAGTGTCTAAATAAAAAGACTATAAACTCTATAACAGGATAACACAATTTTAAAAATAGTATTAACAACCTCTTTCTGTTTTGCACAACGGAGATGATATAAGATAAAATTCACGACCTGGACAGGTGTTTTCAAAGGTAGGACGCCACATGTTTTTATACATATAACAATTTTGATCTTAAAGAGGGCATTGAAAGCAATGAAATTTCTTTCAGACGACATAAAATTATGTCAGGTAAAAAGCAAAGCTTGCATTTCTCTGCAAAATGAAATACTTATTTAAAATCCTATTAAAAATTATCTACCTGAGGGGTTGAGGGTTCCAAGTCTTTGATCAAGTTGAAAGCTTCCTGTACATCATCTGAAAAGTATATTCACAACAATAATTAAAATACAGCAACTTACCCTGAAATGTTGTCTGTTACAATAATGAGGCATAACACAAAAATATGGAAAAATATATACATCTGATATTTAAAAAAAAGTTACTCTGCTATACCTAAACATTAGAATATATCCATAAAATTGTCTACCACAAAATAAAAATTAAGGGTCTACTCAATAAAGAGAGAACCGCAGGGAATTGAGACAGGAATTTCAAACTTAAAGGGACTGTCTAGTGGTCAAAATGCATCAGCCAAAAAGGCATTGCAATTAATGCAGGTCCATATGAATTTCAAAAATGTAATTTAAGATGGGCCCCATGGACGAACATGATACGAAATTGATGCATATATTATACAGAAACGAGAAGAGTTATGCTGTTGGTGCCTCCCCCACTTTGGATTTTTGTTTGTTTGTTTGTTTGGCTTATTGTATTTTATTGTATGTCTGGTTGTTGTACCAATCGGTCTAATGTATACTAATTAATCATGTTTATATACTTGTAAAAACTGTGATATTTATATG
The DNA here is from genome assembly GCA_036172795.1 of Pelodytes ibericus. NCBI lineage: Eukaryota > Metazoa > Chordata > Amphibia > Anura > Pelodytidae > Pelodytes > Pelodytes ibericus. Next base: position 47,098,472 of record CM069865.1, on the reverse strand, counting down.
AAACAATGATAACTGTCTGCGTACATAATCATGTTTTGTCTTGCACAAAAAAAAAAAAAAAAATGGGGGAAAAGGAGGAGATTTCATGTTCTACCCTACCCTCTTTAATAAAGAATATAAAGAAAAAAAAATGAATCAACCAAATATTAATGCATATTAAAGGGTCTTTCAAAGTACTTTAAAATGTATGTCTTAGATTTAGCATTGCCTTAAATATAAAATAATTACAGCTAGATGAAATTGTGAAATTACAGCAGTTTGCAAGAAGCCAGGGCTGCCCATACTAGCTGTGTAAAAGTAACTTCCCTTTTTTGCTGCAGGAACCAATGAGAATATTAATTTCATTCAAATGAATGGAATTTCCTGTATCTCTAGTGATGTCATCAGACAATGTGTGGCACTGTTAAGAGATCCTACTGTGTACAAGAGCAAGGTCACTCAGAGTCCACATAATGCAGGGCTTGACAAATGTATCTGAGTTTAAGGAACCAGCTAAAATATCTAGGAGCCAGACAACAGCACATAAACACACGCAGTCACAGACAGACACACATAGTCAGTCAGTCACATATATACACACACAGACACATCATCATATATACATACAGAATAAAGGATCATTTATTCTAATTTGGAGTACCAGGGTGAAAGTCCTCTCCGTGCACCCTCCACTTATGAGTGTGAAACCCGCTACACCTTGTTTTTCTACATATACATACACACATCCAGTCAGGCACATACATACACACACACATACATATCCAGTCAGTCACATACATACACACACAGTCAGACACATCCAGTCAGTCACATACACACACACATCCAGTCAGACACATATATACACACACACACACATACACATCCAGTCAGAAACATATATACACACACACACACACACACACACACACAAACACATCCAGTCACACACCTATATACGCACAAACACATCCAGACACATATGGGGGTGGGGGCGCGTTCCAGCCTCAATAAAGGGAGGGAGAGGTGGGGCGTTCCAGCCCGGTGGCAGAGATCAGCTTCCCTGCTGAGCTCCCCGGTGATCAGCACTATATCGGTGCGCGAGGGGGCGGAGCAGGAAGTCTGTGCAGCCGGTGCACTCACTCTGCTCCCTCGCGCACCGCTGCTGGATTAAAGAGAAGGGAAAAAACAATCCTATTGCCAAGGGCACCATGCGGGGCTCAAGATACCCGGGTGCCAGGTCTGATTTCCTGGTCGCCATGGCGCCCGGGGTTTGTCGAGACCTGACATAATGTATTCAAATGGAAGAGCACAGGAAGTAACTAAATGAAAAAAAACTTTATATCCTCAGCGTCTATCTAATTAGTGCTGCCGCACCTGCATTAAACATGCAGAGTAATCACTGTTGAGGGCTTGAGTTAAATATTAAAAATGTGATTTATGCAGACAGTGCACTATACAAGCAGTACCTTCAACATGCACCAACGTGAGTTTGGGGACTAGACTGTCCCTTTAAGGCCAATGTAGCGGAGTTGAAAAAATCCTCCAATGCAGCGAATGGTAGACATCCAACTCGGCTACTTTGGCCTTAAGTTTGAAATTCCTGTCTCTCTCTCTTAATTTACTAAACCCTATATATTTTAATTGTGGAACAAAGGCTTTAAAGCTTTTGACCATGCTAAATTACAATTTTATCTCACAATTAACAGGAAGACCAAAAAGAATGGTTGTCTGTCTGGATCTGGTAATAACGAAGAAAGAGGTTCTTATCTTGAACACCTTAAAGAGAACTCTTGAGAAATAGTGAACATAACATGAAGCTCTACTAAATAGTGCTGATTTGTGGCACCGAATAGAAGTCTGAAGTGATTCAGTACATTTTTGAGACAGGTCGGGAGACGAATTTTATGCTATCCAATATGTCCAGAAGAGACTCCGAATAGCGTCACAATTTGGACATTATAATCGATGATACACCAATAGCTTCCAAAATCCGAATGCAACCTGAAAAGCACCGAACCAAGCCATTATATTCTATGGGAAATTATGGTCACAAAAAAATAGCCAAAACAATCCAAAATCCTACCAAGAAAAACAAACCAAGGAAACAGGCCTAGAAATGACAAACTGATACAAAGCATTGAAATAACAGCCAATCACTGTGGAACAATGTGTACAAATACTGACCACATGGCAAGACCACCATTTTAGAGCAGGATATTGCAGAAAAACAAACAAACACAGAAAGATGGAATGGGTCAGGTCAGGGGGTACCAGAACACTGGAAGCAGGAGAAGGGGGGGGGGGAGGGAGGCAAGAAAAAGGACCTATGCCCAGAGTTTTTCAGCAGAGAAGAAGCTGGCACTAGTGAGGAAGCTGAGCCAGCACTACATGGTAATAAAGACAGCAGCCAAGAAGACCAGCCTGAGGAGGAAAGAAATCTGGCAGGATGTCAACAAAGTTGGTGAGAACAATCACTCCGTGGAGGCGGTGAACAAAAAGGTAAGTGCATTCAAAACAGTTTCATGGGTGTGTGTAGAGAACGCCCTGGTGGCAGCTCTTCAGGGCCAGCTGAACTGCTGTATTTAGAGGAGAAGCTACTACAAGCCATGGAAATCGATTCCATTGTGGGGGTTGAGGGTACACCAGGCCAAGAAATAGCTGGTCGTAAGTATTTAATATGTTATGTATGTGATTTGATATGTTCTCGCTCACTTTACTCTGCCATGTTCCCTCAACCCCCAGCAAGTGATGATAGGGCCTCATGGCCTCTAGCCATTTGGCAGCTCTTCCTTGGAATACACTAGGTCAGGTGGCTCTACTGACCGCTTCCTGTTCACCTGCCTCCAGTAAGTAAAACATACAGCAACAATAGTAACATGTATGACAGACATTGATTCATTCATGAAATAGGAAATATGATTCCCACCAACTTCAGGCTCCTGACGTGCAGGCACTCAGATACTCCACCCAAGGTAGATCACATGTATATCACATCATCATAGTTAGATAATTTTAAAGCAAATGTAGTAGAAGAACCACAACAACATCTACTGACATACTACTGTAAATCTATGTGCACAGAAATGTAGCGCGCCAGATTTCTTAATATTCCTATACCCCAGTATTCCCCCCCTGTCCTGGACTTGGCAATTAAAAAAAACCAATATGCCTATATACTAAATATGAAAAGACCAATATACAATTTACAAAAACAAAAATAAATACTAATTTAACAAAATGAATTTAAAAAAATGTTGTTCGTTGAACTGTATGTATGAAATGGTTCATCACTAAATATTACATGTGGGTAGGGGATACACATATAAAATTCTAGTTGTTGCTCAAGATGAATATTCAGTTATGTGATGCCAGCATAGAGTTGACATGACATGACTGGTATTGTTTTTCATTATCAGCTGTTATGTAATTGCAATCACACATGCAAGTGTCCATGGGTGGAGGAGTATAGTTGTAGCTTTATTTATATCAGTGGGAGGTGTGGGGATGTTTCATATATGGGTAATTACAAAATGATCATTGCTAATGGCAAGACGTTACCTGGAGAATAATGAAGACACACAACCATCAGGCAAGCAGTGAATCCATCTTTCACAAGATCTTCTGCAGGAGGTGAATTGTGTGCTAGCAAGATCACCAGATGAAAACATAATTTACATGGTAAGCCCTGTGTATAATAGGTGAATTTTAGGTCTTCAGTAGGTAGCTGCCAGGTATGTGTTCACTATACGGTTAGTTCTGGCGTTGTCTACTTGCATTAATGTGCTTGTGTGTTTTGGATTTGTGCTGCCCTAGGCATTACTAAACTCTGACTAAGTCCTCCACCCACATTGCACACCCAGGACATTCCGCAGCACCCACACAGCACACCCAGGACATGCCCCATCACTCACCAACATTGCACACCCAGGACATGCCCCATCACCCCATGACATGCCACAGCACCCACATTGCAGACAATGGACTTACCCCAGCACATGCTCCATCACCCACATTGAAAACCCAGAACTTACCACTGCACCCATATTGCACATTCAGTACTTAACCCAGCACATGCATCAGCATCCATATTACAGACCCAGGACTTATCCCAGCACCCCAGGACATGCCCTGTCACCCACATTGCAGACCCAGGACTTATGCCAGTACATGCCCCATCACACCCATTGCACACCAAGGAATTATCCCAGAACATTCCCCATCAACCCCATTACACACCCAGGACATGCTCCATTAACCACATTGGTTTTATCATTAGCGTTTGTAGAGGAGCAAAATATTTTTTAAGTAAACTTTGGAAAAAATTTATTTTTTATTTAGTAAATTACTTCAATTAAAGCTATGTAGGTGGTATATAACTCCAGTGCAGTTATCAAATATTTGTGATACCACCTCCCCTTTCCTACCTCTCCCCCATTCTTTCATCCCCTACACCTGCTTCCCTTTCGACCCATGGCTCCTCTACCAGTCAACTCCCAACCACATACTCATGGAGGATGCCTTCATGCCCATACCCACTGACTTGTTTGACTAGCAATAAAAGAGATCCAAAGCAGTACGGGAATTTAAACCTCAAAATGTGGCAGTAGTTTATATCCAGGTGACTTATTTCAAGGAGGGCTCCACCCAAGTTTCACAGGTAGGTACTATACCTTAGGCTATTTCAGAAACTCTAAGTAGATCAATATCCTTATCACCAAGCATATCCGATTCATACTTTCAGACCTGAAGTGGATAAGTAAGAGATTTCTGTTGATGAAGGGAACCATATCACTTTTGCTGCAATTTATCTCCCTAATCTTACACAACATAAATATATTCCAGAAGTTAAAAAGGAATTGGTGAGTCCGCAAAGTTATTCTCAAACTGGGGGTGATTTCAACACCCTGTGCCTTGATACCTTTTCTAGCTCTTCTTGAAACCCTCTTTGCAACCTTTCTAGAGAACGTAACAATCTGATGGACCTATTGATGGCTGACCCATGGCAAGCACAACAACTGATGGATTAGAATTACACTTCTTATTCACATGTAGGCACAGATACCAAACTGGAGAACAATCTATCGTCCTTTTTTGTCGACAAAAGTAGCGATGAGGTCCACCTGCCCACTTTATATATTGCAAACCTAGGAATGTTTCTATGCTGCACTTAAAAAATGCTTGGTAAAAAAAAAAAAACAATGTCTTATTGTTTTTTATATGTATCATTTTTGTATGTATACTGTTTTATAAAATGTAATAAAATTCAAATAAAAATATACAATAAAGCTGGTACAAAGTTGAAATAATATATAGCATAAGGCAAACACAGACCCATGAATTACATCCCTGGCATGCTGAAGTAGAATAAAAAACAAAGATGTGGACAATAGGGCTAGACTCTAACATAAAAACACAAGTGAAAAATGTAGTGGCCATAGAATGAGGATGAATGGCATGTACTTTTAATGGTACATGCCAGTTTATCGTTTGATGAGCCACCATGCTTCTCTGAGAACCAGGCTGCCTGGCCTGGTCAGTAACTTTCTATGCCTGCTAGTGCAGACAGAGACTATGGTTTTTATATGGGATAAACAGAGGGGATATTATCTAGGGAACCCTAGATTATCTAGGGTACAAGTGGGGCAAGCACCTACTCTGATTGGCTGTGCACAACACTATGCCGTCAGCCTCCCGATTAGCTCTGCCTTAACTCTGAGATTGGAGGAGGAGATGAGAGAAGACTGAGTGAAGGGCGCCAGGGCAACCAGCAAACAAGACCTGGTGCCGGGTATTGCCATGTGCACGATGCCCCTCATCTCCAGGACCGTTTTATTTTCTCCTTCAGTGGAGCAGAGTGCAGCGCGAGGATGCAAAGTCTGTGTTGCCTAAACTGGCCATCAGCTTCACCCCTCCCGCTTTCAAATCAGAGTGCGGTGCTCAGCAGGATAATAAGATGGTCTGTGCCTGGTCCCTGTAATGAGGTAAAGCAGCAGGGAGGGGGAACACATTGAATGATGCACCTATTTTTTTCTCTTTAAAATCAAAATGACTGGCTTGTGGCTCTCTGTCAGTGTGCATGTGAGTGTAACTGTGTGTGTGACTGCCTGTGTGTAGGAGTGTAACTGTGTGTATGACTGTCTCTGTGTGTATGAGTGTAACTATGTTTGTCTCGGTGTATGTGAGTGTAACTGTGTGTGTGACTGTATGTGAGTGTAACTGTGTGTCTGTCTCTGTGTATATGAGTGTAACTGTGTGTGTCTTTGTGCATGCGAGTGTAACTGTGTGTGTGACGGTCTCTGTGCATGTGAGTGTAAATGTGTGTGTGACTGTCTCTGCGTGTGTGAGGCGGTCTCTGTGTGTGACTGTCTCTGTGTATGTGAGTCTAACTGATTGTGTGTGTATGAGAGTGTAACTGACTGTGTGTATGTTTGCGTGATTGTGTGTATGTGCTGTCGCCTGGCTCCTAGAATTATTTTTTTTTGCTGGCTCCTAAAACTAAATTAAATTTGTCAACCCATGGTTTAACGTGTTTGGATCAGGTCAGTATAAGGCATGGTCTTTAAGGGCTGCAGCCTCAGCCAGATGGGGGTATCAAAAGGCCCCTACCTTAACATAGGCCCAGATGCACATGGGCCTTTAAAAAAAGAAAAAAACAACAACAGAATCCTGCCTCCAGTGCTGCTGACTGGGGAGATCAGAAGCTGGCTAGCATGGAGTCTGCGCGCTTCCCACGTGCACATGCTTCTCCTGCTTCCCACGTTTGCCAGATGTCAGACAGCCGGGGTTCATATCACCTGCAGGTGCTCAGACTTCAAAGCGCGCTGGAAGTGCGGGAGGCAGCATGGTTGGTTGTCTGTGCAACTGAGCAGTATACAGGCACCATGTTACCTGCAACTAGACACCAGTTAGCTGTGGCCGCTGGCTGGGGTAAGTCCTGTGCATGCAATGATGTGATGGGGCATGTCCTGGGGTACTGAGGTAAGTCCTACGTGTAAGCCTATGTGTGAAATGTGGGCGATAGGGCATGCACTGGGGTAAGTCCTGGGTGTGCGGTGTGGGTGATGGGGCATATCCTGGGGTACCGAGGTAAGTCCTCCGTTTGCAATGTGGGCGATGGGACATATCCTGGGGGGTATTTGTATATATAGGTTTTTCCCCCCTAAATTAATATTTAAAATGTATACATGATATGCCAAGTTTATATATAACTGCTGATTTTGCCATGATATGCCATGTTTCTACATTGCTGCGGATTTTGCCACAATATCTCATGTTTCTATAGCACTGCTGATTTTGCAATGCTATGCCAAGTTTATACATTACTGCTGATTTTGCCATGCTATGCCAAGTTTATGCATTACTGCTGATTTTGCCATGATAGGTCATGTTTCTATAGCACTGCTGATTTTGCAATGCTATTCCAAGTTTATACATTACTGCTGATTTTGCCATGATATGCCAAGTTCACATGTTATGCCAAGTGCAAGTCCTGGGGTAAGTCCTATGAGTGCAATCTAAGCGTGTGAACACTGGCATATTTGTCAAGCCACTTTTGACCAATTCTATATTACTGGGGGCCTCATAGTACCTGTAGCCCAGAGGCCTACAAGGTCTTAATCCAACCCTGGTTGGTATAGGTGGCAGCAAACAAGTTGAGGGAGAACGAGAGCAGAATATATAGGGAAGACAATACAAAGCCCTAATTGTGGGGCTGGACACAAGATATGGTGTTGGAAGAGGGATCGACTACAATGGGTAAGTGGCAGGGAGGAAAACATAACAATGGACGAGAGACAGGGAGGAAAGGGTCACCAATAGGTACAACAAGAACTCTGGTATATGGCCATGACCCTCATAGTTTAACATACTGTACATCCACTAAAGTCAAGGGGTGTAATAGTACAGCATCACCCATGGTTGTTTTTATAGACATGATTTGACTTTACTTGTATGGGAGTAAGAGTGAAATAGTACTTCCAAATCTTATAAAAAAAAAAAACTAAGTAGCAATTGAGTGCTACAACACAAACCTTAATCACTCATTGTTCCATGTATAGTTACATTTCATACTGAATAGGGTAGATCATATATTTCTACATTACAATGTGTATTGCTTGCATGTCCAGAACACCATTTTGAAATCAGTCTGTACCTTGTCTTAGATAATATATAACCAAATTCAGACGTGCTTCAGGAATTACATCAACCAAAGGTGGAAGGACCTGTAAAGCCCTTTCTCCAGCACTAAATACAACCTGAAATGACAAGAACATTCTCAAGATTACAAATAAATATTGACAGGAGGTGAATTGTTAGAAAGTATGATGACCAAAAACTTACAAGGTTATGTTTGATAAGTTCCTTGGCAAATTCAAAGGAAGATGAGGCACTGTCCATTAAACTTTTCAGCTCTGCCTGTAACAACACATTGCATTTGATAAGCACAATGTCAAATTCTGCAGAACGAGGCACTATGCATCAAACCTACTGCTTAGGTTTCATTCCCAATCAGAAAATGTATTGATATTGTAACTATATTAAGATATACTTTCTTATATTGACAAAAATGATATGCTGGCAGTATGACTATTGTACATTTTTCAGTTTAATTGTGTGTGTGTGTGTGTGTATTTGTATATAATTATTTTCTTTTCGTCTATGAGTTGCATAAATGTTTGATAGCACATCTTATGGTGTTGTATAGGAAGAAATCAGCGTTTTATCATTCACGATGTTGTGTGTGAACAGCCAACCAAGTGAGGCAACAAAATTCTTATTGCATTGTTTTAACACTAGGTTTGAATATTTTTATAGGCCATTCCATGTTCCCAGTGTTTAGGTTTGTTTTCAGTCTACTTTCTATTATGAAATAACATGTTAATATAAAGTACAAGTGTGAAATGTGGTTGTGTCCATACCTCAGCTGCCTTTCCATCATATAGTCGGAAATGATTGCAGGCCTTGAGATTTAAAGCAATAGTGCTGTCAGGGACTTGTTGTAAATATACGGCAAGAACTTCCTGGGACACATCATAATAATCAAGTTTATAGTAGCACAAAGCGACATATACATTCAGAGCCAGGAACTCCCTAGTCAAAGAACAAAGATATTAGTACTTCATACAATCAAAATAAATTTCTGAAATCAATAAATAAACAATTTAATCTTAAACATTTTTACCGGTTTTCAAGCAGTATCCTCTTGTAGATATCTATGGCCTCCTGAGAGTGGGACCTCATGTAATGAATGGATGCCAGGCTTAGCTGATCCTCAATAATATCCTGCAGGTTCTGGTGAAATACCATGAGTTTCTTCTCATCGTTAAACTACGGCAGAAAAGAAAACAGTAACTCAACTAAACCTTATTTTATGTAAACAGTTCAAATATGTACATTATTAGCAGTGTCTGTTAGCATTGGGCTTGATTGTTTTACAGGTTGAGTATAACAAAATTTTTACCAATAACATTTTTACCAATAACACTAAAAGTGTCCTCATCTGACACTGGGGATCAAGCTGCAAGTCCCTGCAGCGGGATCCCCAGTACAGCACATAGCGTGAGGAGCCGCGATGAGCTGTTACTTGCGGGGCAGTCTATGCCATCCTGCAGGCTTCTGTTTTAAAATGTAGCCGACACTCACTTTGAGCGTCAGCTACATTTTCTGTGTCAGAGTGAGGCCACTCAAAGTGAGGAGCTCTCTCAGGTCAGGTATGCGCAGGGGTTTACTCATTCCCCTCCAGTTTTGTGTGCTGGTTGTTCAACTTCTGCTGCAGTTTGCCCTTTGATCTTTTGGCCACTCTTTACACCTTTCCTATACATGCATAAACTGCTCCAGACTGGCTACAAAGACTGGGCATATATATACTTTTCCAGATTGTCACAAAGGGACACTCTCACCCAAACAATGAAAAGGTTTTATTATTTTTTTTATTTTGTATTGTTGCTTTCAGAATTGTCTTTTGTTTTTTCTATGTCAGTTTATTTAATAAAATATGGTATTAAACAAGTGTAACAGTGTTTTTGGGTGCCACCCCCCAGAGACTTTACTGGAGTAAAATCTCACTTTGGTGTTTGTGAATCACAATGCAGTCTATAAGTCGGAATTCTGCTTACAGACTTGCATTGAGTGGGAGGGTGATGTCATGCTGACATCACCAGGGGCAGAGCTCCAAATCAGTTAGGAGCCATGTTGGTGATGGAGCAGGGCAGAGAAGATTGCTGCCAGGTTTGTATTCCCCACGCTGCTCCCCTCTCCTCTGCCCTGAATTACCCCAGACACCCTCTCTTTTGGCTATAAAGACACCTTCCCTGCGTTAGTTCATGGAGGCAGACACCTTCCCTAAGGCAGGCAGCATGAACTAACCCCAAACCCAGACACCCTCTCTTTTCGCAGGGACACGGACATCCTCTGCAGTGCTGTTGCGCGTCCCTCCCCCCGTGATCGCAACCCCCACTGTGTATGTCAGTGAGTGGGTGCTGGCTGAGTGTGTGTGCATGTCAGTGAGTGGGTACTGGCTGAGTGTGTGTGCATGTCAGTGAGTGGGTGCTGGCTGAGTGTGCATGTCAGTGAGTGGGTGCTGGCTGAGTGTGCATGTCAGTGAGTGGGTGCTGGCTGAGTGTGCATGTCAGTGAGTGGGTGCTGGCTGAGTGTGCATGTCAGTGAGTGGGTGTTGGCTGAGTGTGCCGGTCAGTGAGTGGGTGTTTGCTGAGTGTGCCGGTCAGTGAGTGAGTGTTTTCCCAGTGTGCCGGTCCGTGAGTGTATTTGTAAATGATCCAGTGCAGCATCACTCCTTCCCTGACATACACCTGCAGCATGAGTCCCCTCTCCCTCTCCTACATGTCCCTATGCCCTGGCAGCATCAAACCCCTCTCACTCCTTCGCTGACATACCTCCCTGCAGCATGAGCTCAGACAAACATCTTTGCTCATTACTATGAGTCTTCAATTCAGCCAATATAGGTCCCTTTTCAACACAACAATCTCCTACTCAAGCAAATTCTGAATGTATGATAAATACAAGGCATTTTATTGGTTGCATCAATAAACAGTTAATAATCACATGAATTCTACTTCATTATGAAAGACAAACAATGATTTCCTGTTTAGTGATGTAATCAGGCAATGTTCTGCATTATTAGAGATCCTAGTGCACCGGTGGCGAACCTATGGCACGCGTGCCACAACTGGCACGCCGAACCCTCGGCTGTGGCACGTGGCCAGGTTCTGCTTTCACCGCTTATCTGCTCCGTCTTCCAGGAGGTGCAGGCATCATTGTAGCAGACGGGCGCTGCCGGTTACCTGCTTCTTCTCTAGATGATTAACGCATGCGCGTTTTGTGAAGTAGAGTTCAAGTCGTAAAAGAAATTAACGAGAGAGATGGAATCTGGGTTCTATAGACTAAACGGTCAAAGTAAATTACAGTGAAATATGGTCTCCCTGGATCTAAATATAAGATATTTGGAATAGTTGAACACACGGAAGAAATGGTACTCCATGGGACCTGATAGTTGGTTGCGGCTTGGGTGCAAACCCCCCCTCCCTCCTAGGATGTATGGGAAATGGATGCTGTATGGGAATGAATGCACATTCCGGTACTAGACTCTTAAATATTATTATATGTATTTATTGGCTCTTAGAAGAAAGTAGAAGACAGTATATATTTTTATGTATTTGTGTGATTTTTATATTTGAAAATTTGATATAATGAAATAAAGAATATAAAAAAAAAAAAAAAAAACTGTTTGCTTTCCGACTTGAACACTTCTTCACAGAACGTGAAGGTGCCCGGTCAAATGGAGAAGAAGCACCCGTCTATTACACCAATGCCTGCACCTCCTGGACGATGGAGCAGATAAGTGGTGAGAGCTGCAATGGACCCGTAAGTATCCATTGCAGAAAACACCACATATGAGCAGTGACAGTCCAGCCCTAGATAACAACATAACAGCATATCATCTAGCGGATTTCATTTGAGAAGCAGAACTTTGTAAAGTGTTACGAAGAGTATGCTTCAGCTGGAAGTAAAGTCCACTAGTATTTATATCATAATAAAGGTTTTAACATAAAGTGCAATATTTGCAGCCATTAATAAATTTACAAAATGAAACACACACTGGTAGATACATTAAACTAACTGGGAAAAAAATTAAAAAGAAAAGATTGCATACCTTATGGGCCAAATGAAAGAGCAAACGATTCTGGAGGCGACTTTTGGGTGCTAAAAGAATAGTTCACAAATAGCAAATTAGGATGAAATTCAAAATTATATATAAGTTAAAATAAATACATCTTAGAGAAAAGTAGGTGTGACCTATTTGTAACCAGGCTAAATATATGACCAACCACTTTATCATTATTACCCTGGTTGGTGTTCTGCATTTCTGCCATATCAAATTTATCTACATATTTCAGATATATTACATCCTATTGTCAGGATATTAGAATACATTTGAGCAGCCACATTGGGCTGTCGTCACATTCTATGTTTCTATATTGTCTAAAGAACACAGCAAGGACAGCATGTAGAAATGTCTGTGCTGTGCTGTACTTATACAAAAATAAAGGCGTTAATCATGCCTACCAGCAAAGGAGAAGTCCTTAGGAGAGAAAGTGAAAAGGTTATATTGTATTTTTCTTTTACAAGGATTTGCATCCTTCATTCTGTAAGAATCAGAAAACTGGTTTCTTTTTTTTTTTTCTTTGTGACACTCAGTTTTGTTTGGTCAATCATGTTAATTGTTGGGTTGTTACATCATTGTGTCTTTTATAGCATAGACATTTCTCATTTGTTTAGTCAGTTATATGGCTTTTATTGTTCTACGTCTTCTATTATGATATATAAATATATAAAAAATTGTCAGTAGAAAAAAAAAAAGAAGAATCATAAAAATAAGTGCAATACTGAAAAGTGCATATTAGTATTGTGCAAATTTCATGAGTGTTATTGCCAATTTCGGGGTTTCACATATTCCATGTGGAAATGTCTCTTATTCATACATTCCTACAGTCATCCAACTACCATATTTCATACATTCATACCTTGGTCTCGTGGTGAACATCAATACATCTACATTTGTAACATTATTCTGTATTCAGGGGGGTTTCTTATTTGGGATTACGTCCCACTTTATTTAGTTATTTTAGGTTTTGAAGGATTCCGGTCAGGTTTGATTAAAGCTCTGTCATGGGGCCCATATTTCATAGTATGTCTTTAGATTGTTTGTTGTTTTATAGAAATGCCTCTCCATGCTGTATTGATAGTTTATCTGATTTAGAATAATTGACCATGTTGGGGGGCTCTGTTCCTTCCAGCTCCAGGCTAGACATATCCTTATTGCTGCAAAGATATTTATTGTTAAATCTACATTGTTTTTGTTCCTCAGTGGGACATCTATGTTGAATAAGAAGGTTTGAGGAGTTGGCCACCAGTCTAATCCAAATAGAGCTTTGATAAGTTTACTCAGTTCTAGTTTTATTACATCTAATTTTGCGCAGCTCCACCATATTTGAGACATGGTTCCGGGCATCACCCGGCACCTCCAACAGGTGGTTGTGGAAGATTTATACATTTTGTGCATAACCGTTGGAACATAGTACCAGTGATGAACTACTTTAAAGAATTGTTTATGTAGGTTTATGCAGTGAACCGCTTTCCTTAATCTGCTCCATGCCCGGAACCCGGAAAACTGGTTTCTTGAGGTGAGGGCCCCTGGGGTTTTCATTGGATGCATAGTATAATATGTATTAATCACAGCTTTTCAAATATTAAAGGGACTTATCAACCTAAACAATGCTTATCCTGTGAATATAGAGAATAAAAATATATTATGAAAAATAATAGATTGTGTTGGCAAAATTGCATGAAATAAGAGAAATATATGTTTAAAATGTGTCTATGATATCTCCTTTTTATGACATTATCTTGTGGCTTGATATGCAAATTACACATTTTCCACTGAAAAGTAGTTAATTTGCATACCAAGCCACAGATGATGTCATAACCTGCAGACACCACCACATTTTATATCCGCCATTCAGGGACGTAGTATGTCACGGATGAGATTACACATACACAGACATTTTTTATATAAACATTGCTGTGCAAAACTTTTAGGAAGGTGTAAAAAAAAAAAAAAAGCTGCAAACTAAGAATGCTTTCAAAAATAGAAATGTTCATAGTTTCTTTTTTAGCAATTAACAAAATGCAAAGTGAGTGAACAAGAAAAAATCGAAAATCAAAATGTGGAGTCAACCTTTGCCTTCAAAACATCAATTATTCTAGGTATGCTTGGCGGGTGGGTTCTTCCATACATCTTGGATAACTAACCACAGTTCTTCTGTGGATTTAGTCAATGTCATTATACCGCAGAACATGCAAGGCACATCCTATATTGGCAAAGGAGTTTCTGACGGGAAATGCCACGAAGGAGTTAATATGTAAGGTAAATGATAGCATGTCATGTGTTCCTTTTTTGACTAGAGTGCTGACATCTTGTCTGTTGCACGGTCTGCTTGCTCCCTCCTGCTACACTGTCATATTTCCGATTTGTTTAAATGTGCATGAGCATTTGCATTCACATCTGCTCCTCTGTCATAACTGTTCACATTAACACTGACATACTCCCATTCACACATACTTTCCTCCCTCCCAGCTGTTGCTCGCATTTAAGATGACACCCCAAACATGTTAATAAAGGGGGAAAAAAGGGGAAGCCTGAATATAAGTGAACCCTATAGTGAAAATGTTTTACTGGCAATTGTCAATTCAAATGTAAACAGTTTTTTAATACTTAATAAAAATATGATTTAAAAAAAATGCATTTATTGTTTTTATTTCCGTTTATTTGCCAATGTGCCCCCAGACTTGCCAATTAACCTCCTATGACTTCAAAGGCACCCACAGACTTCCCTGGTGTCTCTGCACACCAACATCCTCCAGTGCTGCCAGTCACATCCGCCAGGGCTTCTGTGACGGAACTCCCGTGTTCCGTTACAGAAGTCCGGGCAGAAGTGCTCAGCAGCACTGGAGGATGTTGGTGTGCACCGCACAGACAGACATTCTCCAGCTGCCTGCAGGGGACCTTGATCCTGGTCTTATAGTCAGACATCTATTTGCAAACACGGTACTTTGCAGAGGTACCATTCAAAAAATGAGCAGAGAGAAATGGCCTTCCAAATTTTGGGGGTTTAACACATAATGGAACACACAGTTGAACCTATATGCAAATACTATGAAAGACTCAGTCTTACAATGATGGAAACTTTATTTTAGTATATCAATGTCACCCATTTAATAAATGTGTACAATATCTGTATATTCTTTCTGCATTAATATCTGTATATGTTTTATATGTAGTCTCCAGGATTAGGTTGAGTTAGACTAATCCCTCCAGAATGTCTATTGATATGTATTCTACATACCCAGGTTATTGCTAAAGATTAGTTAATACAAATAGATTTCATATCTGAAATCTATATTAAATTTCTGCTACTGCATTCAAATCATGTGACTACATCAAGGAAATTTTTACTTTCACATTGGTATTTAAGTATGCATGGTCAAATTTTGAAAGTATACTTAATGAGGCCTATTATATATAGTGAGACACATTGTGTGGTCATTTATCATGCTCTGTTCTGTTTTGAGAGACCTTTGAATGTAAGGTACTTCTGTATGTTTAATAAATTTGTGGATTATATTACTCATATCGAAATCCTATTCACATATATACATAATTTCCTGGTGCAACTTATTAGAACCACGTGATGACTTTATGGTCTGCAGTAGGGATCGACCGATATTGATTTTTTAGAGCCGATACCGATAACCTGTGAACTTTCAGGCCGATAGCCGATAACTTATACCGATATTTCGTGCATTTTAATTTTTTGGGAAAAAAAACAATTTCTACACAAATCTGCTGTTAAATGAACATGTTTATTGTTAACGTTTAGCTTTTTTTTGTAAATCTTTTTCATTGCTAAATAAAAATAAATAATGCAGCAAAACAATGGTGATATGGTCAAATACAACAAATTGGACCACTTTTTTTTTTTTTTAAATAAATATCAGTCAAAAGGTAACAAGAACAACAATGTTCAATTGCACATAGTCCATACTTAGATTAAATCTTAGTAAAATGAGCAGCAATGACATAGGCAATTATATCAAAGGGACACTACAGTAAATATAAGCAAGGCATCAAAACAGCTTAATTAACCCCTTAGTGACAAGACATTTTCACCTTGACTTTCCCTTGGTGACAATGGCTGTTTTGACATTTCTAGGGTGTTTGTGTTTAGCTGTAATTTTTTGCTTTCTCACATACAGTACCCACACAAATTATATGTTGTTTTTATCGTCATAAGAAGGGCTTTCATTAGATACCATTATGTTCATCATATCTTATAATTTACTACAAAAAAAATCATAAAATATGATGAAAATTTAAAAAAAACCCACTTTTTCTAACTTTGACCTAAAATATAATTTACACAAATAAAATCATTAAAAAAGACCCCGGCTAAATAGTTTCTAAATGTTGTCCCGAGTTCAAAAATATGCATGTTTCCATATTTTTCGGTATTTTTTTGCGAGTTATCTTTTGACCCCAACTCGAACCCAAAATTTAACCCTAACACTAAATTTAACCCCAACTCTAATCCTTATTATATCCCTTAATATTTTTTAACTTTAATTTAATTTTAACCCTATCCCTTATGCTAAAAAATATTTAATTTTAACCCTATAGGCTAATATAGCTAAATAACCTATTTTTATTTAATTAAATATGTATTTTAATTATTTTCCATTGCAATGCTACTAAACCACCACTAGGGGTAGTCAAGTAGCATATTCAGAGCGACGGAAGTGAAGTTACTTTCACTTCCGAAGCTCAGACCGGCAGAGGACTTAGCCATATTGACGGAGCAGCATGCTCCGTCAATATGGCTCCCCACGATCGCTCCGTGGGGCGATCGTGGGGGTCCCAAAATAGAAATATCGGTGCTGGCTATTGCCTCGATGTCGAGGCAATAGACCAGCACTGTTAAAGCGGTTTTCGCGATCGTTGATCGCGAAAACTGCTTCATTCAAATATTATCGGCATTATCGGTAAAGTTAGATGCCGATACCGATAATTTAGGAAACTGTGAATATCGGCCGATAATATCGGTTAATCCGATAATCGGTCGATCCCTAGTCTGCAGTAGTAATTTTGAGCACTACGTTGCTCTACAGTGGTAAATGAACTCAAGTGGGGATATGCACATCTATTACCTGAATTGTTTATCACAGTAATCGGAACTATTATTGTTATCTTTTTGTTCCTTTATTGTTCATGTGTATTCTGTTATATATGCAAGAAATCAAATCACAATGTGAGATATTATTTTTCGTATTTAGATGCCGTTTCATAA
This sequence comes from Pelodytes ibericus, assembly GCA_036172795.1. NCBI lineage: Eukaryota > Metazoa > Chordata > Amphibia > Anura > Pelodytidae > Pelodytes > Pelodytes ibericus. Next base: position 47,081,070 of record CM069865.1, on the reverse strand, counting down.
TTATTTAGTGCAACACCAGCACTTGTTTTGGTAGTTCATAGAACACCATTCAAGACAATTTGTAAACAAGATAAAATAACCTCTCATTTATATTTAAAAATGGCTTTAGTTGCTCTTAAAACTCTTACTGCAGGAGGACATTCTATGTCCTCAAATACATGGGCGCAACAACCATGAGGCCAACATAGAATTTCATCCAAAGTACAGCATGGCCTGGTACCTCTGTGCCACACTAAACTGCAGATCCCCTCTCTGTAAGTTAATGTTACTTACATTTGGCACCAACACATTACGTACTGGAAGAAACCAAAGGCCGAGTCGAGGTGAATTCGTATAGATTGTTTAAGAAGGTTAACTATCCTAGGTATGATATCATAACACCATACTTTACATGGACAAATAAGGTTGTAAATCCAAATTAAAGCAAGACACATTAAAGTCACTGCAGAGTAAAACAGCTTATTGGATTACATTTAAAAGAGGAGAAGCTATCCTTACCTTTGTTAGCAGCATCTTCTGCCTCTTTATACATTCCCAAGAAGAAGTAGGTACATGCCAAGTTCACCCAGACGTCAGGATTACAACCTTCATTTTGGCTTACAGTCTTAAAAAGCTAAAATTACAACATGATTTTATATTTTTTGTTACTTTCAGTGGAGGTCATGCAAAACATTTCGCTATCACAGCAACATTATAGGATTCATAATTATTGCTGGTTTTTATACATAGTCATTTGCGGTACAAAGTCCAACAAAAGCAAAATAAATTATCAATGAATGCTATTGTTTCATTTTTATTTGTGTACCATAACAACTGAACAAGGCACACCTTACCTCTAGAGATTTTTTGTAGTCTCCTAGATGAAATGAACAGTATCCAAGCCACAAGTCTGTATCCTCTTCACTTTCCCCAACTTGACGCTTAAACTGTTTAGGGAAAAAAAGTATTCAATCTCCTTGGCAGAGAACCGGTTCATGAAATAATCTGAACGTTTTACAGTAGACATGGAGCTGGCATTTATTCATCAACACTAGGAATTTTCTTATAAAAAGTGGGTTAAAGCTCAAGAAAAAAAAAAAAAAGGAGAATAGAGAAAGATTAAGAAGGAAAATTAATATTTGTTGGTAATATTCCAAATTAAATATACATAAATTAGAGTGGGAATAAATAAGGGAAATATGTGATTGTGAAACTTAAAACACTAAATCTTGGGCAGGAAAAAAACAAAAACGTAAGCTTCTCTCAAGTAAACCCAGTGTGTCTCTTTATTGGAGTTTACTCTTGGCTCTGCTTCAGAGCCTGTTTGGAATCTGGTGTGTACTGACACTGTCAGCGTGTGCACAGCTAATCAGAGCTGGGTCTTGCCCCGCCCATCAAAGCGGGGGCCTGAATTCAGCAGGGGTCTCTCTAATTAAGGTCCCCTCTGCTAATTCCATGTAAAAGCAAGGGGTTTCTCTCAGAGAGAGAGAGAGAGAGAGAGAGAGGCAGTCGCTGACCTGGCAGGGCTTCCTACTTCCCAAACAAAAATGTAGAGAATATGGATTGGCCCAAATGTGGAGGAGTGGATCCACAATACAGCAAGGGTGAAAGTTAACGCGCAAAATAACAATACTGTAGAGAAAAGAAAAGGAGTAACCCTGCGCAATGGTGATTCTAAGCCATAAAACAACCAGTTGGTGCATAAAGTACACTTACTGTGAAAAAACTGTGGGAAATGTACTGCAATAATTCCTTTAATAAATAAGGAATATACCAATACTGAAATACTGTGGATGATATCTCATAAAAAGAGACATTACTCACAAACGGTGCTCTAGTCTTCAATAGGCCCCCTAAAACATATTCTGAAGCAGTCATACATTCACATCAGATGATCCTCCCCTAAAAAGCATCCTCCTTAATGCCTTAGTGGTAGAGTTCCATGCTGCATTTCATGTGCCTTGAAGACCAGAATTCCATTATTTTTGTCATACGTTTGCTTAACTGTGATTTCTTTCTTCGTGTTCAGTACACCCGCACAGATTATTTTTAATTTTTTAAAGCACAAATGGGGCTTTCTTTTGATAGTAAATTATATCATAGGATGAAAATAATAGTATTTAAAAAAAAAATAGAAAATATGATGAAAATTTGGCAAACAACCCCACTTTTTCTAACTTTGACCTGATTTTTTTTTATACAATTACAAACTGTAAAAAAGAACCAGTTTATACAGTTTCTAATATTTGTCCTGAGTTTAGAGAAATACCAATGTTTCCATGTTTTTCAGTTTTTTTTCAAGTAATAGGGCAATAACCGATAGTAATGTTTTTTTGTTTACTAACCATTTTCTCCTACAGTGAACTTTTGACCCCAAACTTAACCCTAAATGTAACCCTAAATCTACCTCCACCTCTTAATCTAACCCTTGTACTAACCCTAATTCTAACCCTAACCCACCTTTAACCCTAATTGTAACCCTAAATCTAGGGTTAGTAGATCTAGGGTTAGAATTTTCCTTTTATTTATTTAAACATTTTTTTTCTAACTGTAATGTTGCTGACTGCCTCTAGGTGCAGTCAAGCAACAGAAGAGAATTTTTTTTATCACTTCCATTGCTCTGCTGGGCACGCCATATTGGAGGAGTGCTCCTCTTCAATACGGCACCCACGACCACTGGGTGATCGCGGTGCCCTGGGGGGAAGAGAAGGGTGTTGAGGCATCATTACAACACCTTTAACACATAGGCAGTGAAAGCTGATCACTGCCTATGTGAGTTTCAACGCATACAATCACATTCGCGGTGATCGAATGTGCGGAAGGAGGGGGGACGAAGGCACACTCGGAGGCTGCTTCGGATCCGAAGAACCCTCAGAGAATAGCTGCCAGCATGTAGCGTACATGCAAACTCAGGACGTATATATACACGTTCTCATGGTCTACAAAGACCATGCTTTTCAGGACGTATATATACGTCCATGTGGGTTAAGGGGTTAACATGCCCGATACCCCAGCCCATCCACTTCTCCTGAGTCCCCCTTCCCTTGTTTCTTCCCTTTTTACATCCCAGAATTCTCCCCTTTGGTCCTGTCCTCAAAAGGTTCACCGTGGAGAGGAAAAATACAATTTTCGCCAGAAAGAGAGCCAGTCAAGGTCAGAGCAATAAAAAAAAAAAAAAAAAGATTGACTAAGAATACCACACTCCTCGAAGGTATCTTCGAGTAATATGTCTATCAACCATCTGGAATTAAGAGTTTTAGAGAAAGGTCACCACTCTCCCCATTATCCAAACCAATATTTTTTTCCATACTAGCCTAAGACCGATATCTACTTTTATACTTCCTAGTGAGAAGAGTTCCTATCTGGTTGTATTTAAAACCTGTATTCGAAATATAAATGTAAACACATTAGACTATGCTAGATACGACAAAAAGGGGGTGGGTGCACCAATTCCCGAGAACAGACCACAATAGTCTGTCCTGTATGATAGTACCTACTTGGGAGGGCAATGCCATTTTTTGCCTGCTTACACCATTGCAGAGGAACTACCCTATTAGCATATCAGATTAATCCCACCCATAAGGACAGTCCAGACCCGAAATGCATGGGTAGCACCCTCTGCACGAGGAACACAGCAAACCACAGAAGTACGTTTCGGCCTACACTGGCCTCGAATCATCAGACTATGCTAGATGGTGGATAGGAATTCTCTCTCCCCTTTGTAATGATGTTAATAGATTTGAGGACAGTGGAAAAAGGAGATTCCATCTATTATGGATAAATAAGGAAATGTTAAAGAAATATAAGTTGGATAATAATATTATTAATGACGCCCTGATTACCATTAAAAGAATAAAGGAAACTACTCCCCTCATTTGGAGATATAACTTTATATACCCCGATAGAAGTATTGCACGCACATTTAAAAGCCCTGAATTTGATGCCCTGGAGGAAAAAAGGTATTTTATCTCACTATCTGGGATATTACACTTCAAGGAGATTCAATCTAGATTTGACCTTCCCAACGGAGACTTCCTACTGTATTCGAGAATCAGATACTTCCTAAAAAATAACCATATCAATCCAACCACTCCTTTAGATGATCTTATTGAAACTTACCCAAAACTTAACATGGTTTCTAAGATTATGAAACTATTAGATAAAAATACAGTAGTTAATAGATCTATTTCTCTCATTATGTGGGGAAACGATCTAAATAAGACATATATAGACTCTAGCTAGTACACTGCTTGGTCTCTTACTAGGAAATCAGTGCACTGTGTTAACCTATGGGAACTATACTTTAAAATACTCTATAGGTGGTATTTGGTTCCCACCAGAATGCATAGAATTGACCCTACAAAATCACCCATCTGCTGGAGGCAATTTCAAATTTTGCATCCTAGGGGGAAAAATTCCTTCTTGACTCCAAAGGGTAATCAGATTTCTCCTTGTTTCAATAAGCTCTATTATTAATGCTTATCCTATTAGTAATAACTCTGTATATTCTGCTTTTCTAAAAACAAAACAACAACAACAACATCTAGACCATTTTTAAATGCATCTATTGTGGTTGATAGCACTACCTCTCTTGGCAGTGAGTTCCATAATTGTATTGTCTTTACAGTAAATATTCCTTTCCTTTGCTTTCTATGAAATCTTTGCTCTTCCAGTCTCAGGGGGTGACCTCTTGTTCTTTGTACATTTCTGTTAATAAACAGGTCACTGGAGAGCTCTTTACATTGGCCCTGCACATATTTATATAATGTTATCATATCCCCTCTGAAACGCCTTTTTTCTAACGTATATAAATGCAATTTTTAAAATCTCTTTTCACAACTAAGATCCTCCAATCCCCTTACTAAAATTGTAGCTCTACCTTGCACTTTTTCTAGTTCCATAATATCCTTTTTAAGGACTGGTGCCCAGAGTTGTACTGCATATTCAAGGTGAGATCTTACCATTGATTTGTAAAGAGGCAAGATGATATCCTCCTTCCGTGAATCTATACCTCGTTTTATACATGCCAAGATTTGTAAAGAGGCAAGATGATATCCTCCTCCCGTGAATCTATACCTCGTTTTATACATGCCAATATCTTATTGGCCCTTGCAGCTGCTGACTGGCATTGAGCACTGTTGCCAAGTCTGTTATCTACAATTATTTCTAAATCCTTTTCATTAGTAGTTTTTCCCAGGGAAATACCATTTTAAGTATATGTTGCTTTGTTATTATTTTTCCCATAATGCATAACTTTACATTTGTCTATATTGAACCTCATTTGCCACTTAATTGCCCAGTCCCCCACTCTGTCCAAATCTTCCTGTCAAGAAAAAACATCAAGATTAGTCTGTATTACCTTACCTAATTTAGTGTTATCAGCAAACACTGAGACATGCATTCAGCACAACGTGGCAGATCATTAATAAACAAATTAAAAAGAAGAGGGCCTAAAACAGACCCCTGAGGTCAATACCCTGGTCCAATTTGAGGATTTTCCATTTACAGCAACCCTCTGCATTCTATCTTTTAGCCAATTTTCAATCCAAATACATACATTTGCCCCAAACCTATTTCTTTCAATTTGTAGAGTAACTTTTTGTGTGGAACTGTATCAAATGCTTCAGCAAAGTCCAAATAGATCACATCAACTGCCACACCTAGATCTATACTTTTACTGACTTCTTCACAGAATGTTATTAAGTTTGTTTGACAAGACCTGTCTTTCGAAAAACCATGTTAATTTTTACTAATTATATTCTGATTCAAGATATATTCTGGTTAAAAAGTGAGATGGTAATCTGAAATGAGATATGGCTCCAGACAGATTACCAATGTTCTATGGAGAAATATCACTATACAACCAACCACATACCAAACATCAACAGCATAATTAATAAACATAACGTTTCTGAAGATTTAGCACTAAATAAAAACATGACAAACCCACTGCAAATACTGCAAAGTAACCAGACCCCGCTAAGAATGATTGATGAATGAATGAGTTGATATGTAATATATATATTAGAATATATAAGAAAAGGAAAAAGAAGAGGAAAAATCATGAAACGGTTGACATGGGAAACATCTTTATTATTTTTGTAATCGCATTTGAACATGTGTTCATGTACTTGTAATCAGTTTAATTATGAATTAATGTATTCTAAAATATTTCGAAACCAAAATGGAAATTGAGTTTGGCTGCTGGGATTAAAAAAATGACAACTCCATGGCAATTAAACCAGACAACAAAGGACAAGAGATGTATGAGGGAGTACTATCTTGACAAATCCCTTCGTATTCTTAATGATAACATATTTATAAACCTGCATCTCCCATAGTCAAAGTGTTGAGGCCCTTAAACATATACTATCTTTATCCCCAATCAAACCCCAACTGATTGAATTTATTAGTCTTGCCACCACTTCCACTGGAAGGCATCTCCAATTTTTTGTTCATCGCCATAGAAGCCATTCCTTCATCCTGGAAAAAATGAGATAAATCTAAGAGACTTCTCCAGAGAGAGGCCTTTTGGATCTATCAGATGAAATTTTTGTATCTAATATCACAGAGCCATAATAAAGATTCAGACAATATTAACGTAATATACCTCAAGCAGTGTTATTGCCCCAGTAAAGTCCCGCTGAGCCAGCAATTCATCCAACTTGGGGACTTTCCTTCCTTTCTTCTTCTGTTTATTCACCTGCTGTAGATCATTGCTTACAGCAGGCTTGGCACGTGAAAGCATCTGCAAGTACAGATTATTTACAATAATATGATTGAGATGTAAATACAAAGCTGCTGAAAGGAATGTTGTTTTTTTATATATGTGCAAAGGAATGCCCAAAGTTCCTGAATCAAAAAAATAGCTTTCTGAGCACACTGAACCATGCCATATTTAGAGTATCAGGTCACTTACCATCACTGAACAGACCGTAACATAAACCAACAATACGTTCAGACTGAAATGTTTAATGTTGCCACCTTTGTTTATATAAATGACGTTTTTTCACTTACTTCATGGATACATATATATGTGATTATACTACCCATCACTGTGACTTATTTAAATAGTTCAACTGAATAATCTGCAGTTTAGGCAGATCATTTTTTTATTTGTCACTTATACCTTATGAGTACTTTTTCTTTTTTCATGTTGTGCAATTAGGATACGCATCTTATATGAACGTTATTCAGGCTGCAACAACTAATAAAGATGGGGGAGGGTGCAGGTATCAGACTGAAATCTATACACAGCTGAGACTGGAAGAAGTATTTTTAGTTCTGACTGTAAAACCAACATTCATTAATTTATAACTGTGTGTATTGAATGTACACACACATCCTAAGCTGCTCTCAATAACGACCTTATATTTGATCCCTTGGACAAGTAGTTTTTGGTTTTTATTTCACCAAACCACTGATTATATATATATATATATATATATATATATATATATATAATGTACGTACATACACATACACACATAAAATAAAGTATGAAACGCAAGAAAACAACTTACAGCGTTTAATGTTTTATTTATGCTTCAGCAGTTCGTTCATAATGCAAAGATATATATGTAATTGATTTATCATTTTTCTCACCATTTTCCGCTTCTCTGTTGCGTCCCAGCAGCAGGGAATAAAACACAATGTCTGTCCAATGTACTGTCGCTGGTCGTTCCTCACTAAAACACAGCCTGGTAAGATTCCAACCGACTCCGTTACCTTAACAACCAGATCTGCCCCCTACTGCGCAGATGCTAAACACTCACATGACCGCATTTGGCTAGGAAGTTGCCATCACTTCTAAGGGCAAAAGAAATGTAGTGATGGTAACTTTGGCATATACGTTGGTCCACCAGCCAAATGAACATAGTCAAAAAGTCTAACGTGCCATAATGTAACAATAGCTGCAGAGAAGATGTTTTACTTACTAGTTTGTCCGTTGTGCCCAATTTGAAATCATGGCAAATACTATTTCCTGTTTTGCCTGCGTTTAGAATAGAGGCTTGCAACGCAATTTGTGGCAAGTCTGTACCGGAAGTAAATGCATTGCGGAACAGTTCGTGAGTATGAAAGCAAAGACAGGACCATGTTAATCTGTATTAACGAATATTCATTATTTACTTGCTACCAATACGCAAGGGAAGCATCTAACACGTGCAATGTCCAACAAAGGAGCTGTTCATATTTTTATTGGAGCTCCTACGACTAGTTTGTCGCCCAGGGTATATTTAGAAGAACGACCTCCGATTGCTGAAACACGGGCGTGGAACGAGAAGTATTATGTTTATAATAAACAATGCCTATATTTTCATAAAAACGACATCGAATGTTATGATATGTTGCATCAAGTGTCGCACACTGACGTGAGTCTAGACAATCTACCTGAAATGCATATGTCAAGGTGCTGTTCATTAAACAGTTGTGTAGATGCACCAAAACCGCTTATTACCTCATCCAGATTTACTGATTGTGGAGACGAATGTGTGGAGAATATCCAGCGTGATGGTAACATAACTGATTTGGTTTCCAACACAAAACATTGTAACATAGTTTCAAATTCGCAAAAGTCCCTGGAAAACGTCAGTGGTGTTCTTCATGAGTATCTGGATGCTACTTTTCCTGCTGGATCCCGGCAACCAGTAGGAGAAAGAGTAGCAAGTAGCACGTTGGTAACAACAACTGAAACTGAATATCTCACTGTTTTTACATCAAGCCAAATAGCCCTTTCTGATCATGGGGGGGTTTATGAGCAAGGCCTATCCTATTCACAAAATAAAAAGGTAACGTCTTTATCATTGGAACCATCCCTTAGCAAGGTGAACAGTAAAACAACAACATGCTTGCATGAAGTTTCTGATGGTTCTTTAGAACTTTTTACCCCAACATCTACGGATGATCTTAACCCGCAGATTTCACACAGTGAAGAAAATGAATGGTGTTTACAAGGACTTTCTAACCTACATTTCGAGAAACCCAGTAATTCTCCTAATTTTAAAAATGTTGCATCCAAAAGACCCAGATCCTATAAAGAAAATATTACTTTGTCTCATCCTGTTGTTGAAATATCACAGAAGTCTAAAAAATGTAAACCTTCAGCAATGATAACTGAAAATGAAGTTAGTTCTGAGATGAAAAACATTTTTCTTAATTTGTCTGATTCATTAGTCCTTCTTAAAAACTGCAATGAGAAAAAAAAAGAGTACAATATATTAGCTGTTGTTCTACACCCATGTAACCTAAAGGAAATCCAGGTAAAAACGGGATCTTATGCTGGTTCCTCGATACCGTTAGCAACAGTTGTTGTATTGGACCAATCCGTGGTTGAACATAAAATAGTGATGTGGAGATCTGCAGCTTTTTGGACGTTAGTAGTGTTCCCTGGGGATATCATCATTCTTACACACTTAATGGCATGTGATGATAAATGGAATGGAGAAACCTTACTTCAGTCTACTGCCAGAAGCCGCTTGTTAAATATTGGATGTTGTTCTGTTTTGTACCCTCAAGTAAATGCAAATGTCAATTGCACAGTTCTTCGGGATCTTTTGGAACATATTTCTGTTAAATATCCGTTTATAAGAGACCTTCCTCCAAGGCAGCTTACAAAACCAAATTCTATACCATATGTGAGGCTTGTACAGCTGAAACCAGAAATATTAGTTCATTCGGTTCTAAAGGTTAGTGACATATCAACGTTAACAGAGTGTACATATCACTACAAAGGACAGAGACAAAATAAGATTTTATTATCAGTAGAAGAAGTGAAAGGGCATACTGGCACTTTGGTCTTGTGGGGAACATGTATTTCCTGGGCTGATCGGATCCGACTAAAGAAAGACCACATTTTTGAATTTAAGTATCTCTTTACCCACAGGAATTCAGTTTCAAGAGAAGTAGAGTTGCATTCCACTCCATGGTCATCTTGTGAATGCTTGTTTGATGATGACAGTAAGGCTGTTGACTTTAAAAAGAGATACCTCCGAAATGCAATACTTAATGCAAAAGAAACTGACCTTCGAGGTCTACTAGAGCAAAAGTACTCTGGTGAAATTTTGTTGAATGCAAGCATTTTGGATTTACAGTTTCCCGGATCAGAACATCATCATATCTCCATGGACCACAGTACACGTCTTTCGGATATATTGATACATTTGCCTGAGATTGTATACTTGGGGTGTGGAAAATGCAGAAGAAAGCTAAAAACAGATGACAATTATGTTTACAAGCAGTGTTTATCCTGCCTTCCATTCAATCAACTTAAAATGTTTTATAAACCTGCGCTAATGACTGTCAAGAATAGGGAGTGTAGAGTTCAAGTTCATGTAACCTCTGATGTTCTAGAAAAAATATTTCTAAACATAACTCCTAATTTACTCAACAACGTTGTATTATGCTCTACAAATGTGACATACGGAATGGTGGTAGCAGATCTGTGCCATTCTCTCTTAGCGCAAACTGAAGAATCTTACATTCTCAAAATAAGAAGTCAGTTTGTGCTTGATGAAAACAGCATTCCCCTAGAGCAGGAGTTTGATCTGTTGGATTTTCATCTGAATATTTAAATTAGTATGAGATACATTGTTGTATACTTTTGTGACTTGTGGGAGTGTCTATATCTTGACTGCCATAATTCACTGTCTTCATAGATAGCAGATTCCCACTTAAACCTGTTTTGTCTTTTTGTTAGATTAAAATATTGGCGTCCATGTTTTTTTCTAAAATGGGCTCCTTAATCAGAAATGTATGTTGTGCCTTATTTTTTTGATTTATAAAGGGGTGTAGAAATGTATATAAAAAAAAAACAGTCTACTTGTCCCTCATGACAGTCTACTTGTCATGATACAAAAAAATATATTTTAATCAAAACCGTGTTTAAATAAGTTCTTTCTTGAAAGTTATTTAGGAAACAATACAATACTTAAATGCAAATAGGTAGTGAGCTTAAACAGAACAGATTTCCAAATTAGAATTATAGCTTACTTTATCAAAACTAATGCACCCAGTCATTTATTCATGCAAGCGCACATTTGCAGATGCATGCACTCAGTCATACACCCATCCAAGCATGTAGTCACCTTTTTAAGGAAATCATGCATTATTATATTAGGTAGGGACATTAATCTTAGTAATTACCTATTCTTTACTTACCTCACCAGCCCCACTAGCAGTTAATTTATTTTGTTTGATAAATTATCCTTGTAGGACTGCTGGCAGTATTAAGATGTCACTGACTCTCTACTGAATAACTTCTTCTTTTTTTTTAATAATTTGTATTCTTTTTTTTAAAATTTTTTTTATTTTATACTTAGTTTACCCTAACCCAAAGTGTAGGGAGTATGAGCTCTGACTCTAGGATTAGAACAATTTAAAAAAAAAAATATATTTTTCTTTTATACAATTTATTTGTAGTTTTATTCCTTTTTGTTAGTTAGGAAATGATAGAGGATCTGCAGCAAGAAGTTAAAAAACCTTAGACAGCACTTAAGGTTGACTGAGCATCATGGGACATGTTCCTAAAGATGTGCTTCTCCTGTCTGAGAAACTGACTGATGTATTTTGTATGCATGTCAAACAATTGCCACCCCACAGTAGGGTATTTACCCTGTGGGAGTGTCAGTGTGCGTATGAGTGAGTGGCAGATTTTAAATGTGTTTATGAATTAGTGGAAGATTGTTAGTGCCCTTATGAGTGAATGACAGATTCACTGCATTGCCTATATTTATTATAAAGTATACCGTATGTACAGTACTCCAAAAATACAGTAATGTCAGTATTGTTTTATTCAGGCCTTTTTTTAATAAGATACAAAGTTTGGGGGGTTATCTTATAATTGAGCTAATACGGTATAGTCCCAATCACAAAGTGGTGATAGTCAACTGCTGCCTAGTATTTTAGGTATATTGTTAAGTTAAACAAAATCACAGTGAATGCTTCCACACTATTGATAGAAAGGACCCATTAACAGGGGTAACCCAGAGACAATACATTCAACAGTAAAGTAGATAAATTGTAAATGGTTTGTGCTCAGATGACACAAAAAAAAGGAAAATATTGGGTAAAAACAACACAAAAAATAATAAATAAAACCAATGGTCGTGGTTGAACAGGTGAGGGTCTGTATACAATTGCTTCCACTTCAAAACACACAGCCATCTGCCCCACAGACTTGGCCAATGTGCCCCCACACAGCCACCTGCCCCACAGACTTGGCCAATGTCCCCCCACACAGCCATCAGTACCACAGACTTGGCCAATGTGCCCTCCGCACAGCCATCAGTACCACAGACTTGGCCAATGTGCCCTCCGCACAGCCATCAGTACCACAGACTTAGCCAATGTGTCCCCCACACAGCCATCAGTACCACAGACTTAGCCAATGTGTCCCCCACACAGCCATTAGTACCTCAGACTTAGCCAATGTTTCTCCCCCCACAGGCATCTGCCTCCATGACTGCCTCCGAGACTTGCCAGTGCTTTAGATTCCCTGGTGTCTAGTGCGGGCAGCCATCCTCCGATGCTGCCTGACACTTCTGCCAGTGCTTCTATGATGGAATGCCGGAAGATCACGTGACCCTGGTGTTCCATCATATAAGTCCTTATGTTAATTCGTCATTATGTTTTAATCAGTAAATCAGCTGCATTTGAATTACAAACTTTCATAAGCTTTAAATGACCCTAGAATGTTCTCAAAAAACATACTCTTTCTCTGGTCTCTTTGCCACCACAAATCTGTTTAGTTTGTGAGATATGTTCCACTTTAATACCAATGTTAGTTGTTTTTTAATGTGCACTATTTGCACAGATTATTAAAAGATGTACGAACATAGTTCATGACTTTCAGGACATCATTGGAATTTTAATCAATATAAGTTAAAATCAGGTTTATGTTATTCCATTTTGCAGATCCACTGATGCAAATTTAATACCAGACATAGGCAGATGAAAAAAAATAGTGTCTTAATAGCTGACCAGCACAGAATAGGACACAAAGTATCAATACTATCCATAAAAAAATATTTGATGGTGAGAACATGTTAAATCTGATTATTTTTTATTTATTTTATTGGATTTCTTGTCTTCCTAATACAATTCTGTTGCTGTCACTTTATTCCCAGCCTCTGTCACATAATTAAATGTGTCCACGTAGGTACACATTGCCAGACAAATACGTCATGACTGATGCAAATTTAACTACTTTTTGTACATTTTTTCAGAGGCAGGGAAGATATGACTGAACTTGAAAGAGTTTGTTGGCTGAAAGACAATCAAGATTAATATCTAAGATATATACAATTATAAAAAGAGACATTTCCGATAAGCCATTCTATATTATAAAATGGGGGAAAATACTAATTTTACTTTTTCGGAAGATTAATGTACCAAAATGTTACACACATAAATGTTCGCTATCGACATATATACAAAAAACTTCCTTTAAGATCTTGTCAAGACTTCTAGTGTGTTACATAAGATGTATAAGAATTAACCAGACAGATTCTTGAGATGTCTTAAACAGGAAGGAACTAGGGATCGACCGATATTGATTTTTTAGAGCCGATACCGATACCGATAACCTGTGAACTTTCAGGCCGATAGCCGATAACTTATACCGATATTTCGTGCATTTTAATTTTTTGGGAAAAAAAACAATTTCTTCACAAATCTGCTGTTAAATGAACATGTTTATTGTTAACGTTTAGCTTTTTTTTGTAAATCTTTTTCATTGCTAAATAAAAATAAATAATGCAGCAAAACAATGGTGATATGGTCAAATACAACAAATTGGACCACTTTTTTTTTTTTTTGTTTTTTTTAAATAAAAGTCAAAAGGTAACAAGAACAACAATGTTCAATTGCACATAGTCCATACTTAGATTAAATCTTAGTAAAATGAGCAGCAATGACATAGGCAATTATATCAAAGGGACACTACAGTAAATATAAGCAAGGCATCAAAACAGCTTAATTAACCCCTTAGTGACAAGACATTTTCACCTTGACTTTCCCTTGGTGACAATGGCTGTTTTGACATTTCTAGGGTGTTTGTGTTTAGCTGTCATTTTTTACTTTCTCACATACAGTACCCACACAAATTATATGTTGTTTTTATTGTCATAAGAAGGGCTTTCATTAGATACCATTATGTTCATCATATCTTATAATTTACTACAAAGAAAATCATAAAATATGATGAAAAATTTAAAAAAACCCACTTTTTCTAACTTTGACCTAAAATATAATTTACACAAATAAAATCATTAAAAAAGACCCCGGCTAAATAGTTTCTAAATGTTGTCCCGAGTTCAAAAATATGCATGTTTCCATATTTTTCGGTATTTTTTTGCGAGTTATGGGGCAAAAACCAAAAATAGTGTTTTTTGGTTTTTTCCTATATTGATCTTTTGACCCCAACCCGAACCCAAAATTTAACCCTAACACTAAATAGTTTCTAAATGTTGTCCCGAGTTCAAAAATATGCATGTTTCCATATTTTTCGGTATTTTTTTGCGAGTTATGGGGCAAAAACCAAAAATAGTGTTTTTTGGTTTTTTCCTATATTGATCTTTTGACCCCAACCCGAACCCAAAATTTAACCCTAACACTAAATTTAACCCCAACTCTAATCCTTATTATATCCCTTAATATTTTTTAACTTTAATTTAATTTTAACCCTATCCCTTATGCTAAAAAATATTTAATTTTAACCCTATAGGCTAATATAGCTAAATAACCTATTTTTATTTAATTAAATATGTATTTTAATTATTTTCCATTGCAATGCTACTAAACTACCACTAGGGGTAGTCAAGTAGCATATTCAGAGCGACGGAAGTGAAGTTACTTTCACTTCCGAAGCTCAGACCGGCAGAGGACTTAGCCATATTGACGGAGCAGCATGCTCCGTCAATATGGCTCCCCACGATCGCTCCGTGGGGCGATCTTGGGGGTCCCAAAATAGAAATATCGGTGCTGGCTATTGCCTCGATGTCGAGGCAATAGACCAGCACTGTTAAAGCGGTTTTCGCGATCGTTGATCGCGAAAACTGCTTCATTCACTGCAGGACGTGCCAGGCACGTCCTTTGTCATTAAGGGAGATTCTCCCAGGACGTGCCTGGCACGTCCTTTGTCGGCAAGGGGTTAAGCTATATTTGTTGCCTAACTGCTTAGCCTTAGTGTCAATATTATCGGCATTATCGGTAAAGTTAGATGCCGATACCGATAGTTTAGGAAACTGTGAATATCGGCCGATAATATCGGTTAATCCGATAATCGGTCGATCCCTAGAAGGAACCTTCCTTCATACCGTATTTGCTCGATTATAAGACGACCCTGATTATAAGACGACCCCCCAAACTTTGGATATTGCTTTAGGAAAAAAACTAAAAGCCTGAATATAAGACTACCCTATAGGAAAAAAGTTAAACTTATATATATTCACATGTAAATTGCTTTTTTAATAAAAAAAATTATATCAAAAAGTGAATTTCTTGTTTTTATTTCCTTTTTATGTGCCAATTCTGCTTCTCTCTTTCCATTGCCCCAGCTTTGTCTCTCTCCCCCTCTCTTTGACTCCCCCTCGCCTCTGTCTCTTCCCCCCCCCCCTTGTTTCTCTCTGCCCCCCTCCCTCTGTCTCTCCCCCTTGTTGCTCTGTCTCTTCCCCCCTCCCTCCCCTTGTTGCTCTGCTCCCCTCCCTCCCCTTGTTGCTCTGCTCCCCTCCCTCCCCTTTCTCCCTGCCCCCTCCCTCCCACTGTCTCCCTGCCCCCTCCCTCCCCCTTAACTATACCTAGATCCCTGGTGGCTAGTGGGGGCAGACATCCTCCATGCTGCCCGACACCTCCGTCTATTGTGACGGACAGCTGGTCCGTCATAATAGACGGAGGTGTCGGGCAGCATGGAGGATGTCTGCAGGTATAATGCAGACATCCCCCATCTGCCCGATTCACCCTGGTGGCTAGTGGGGCAGCAGAGGATGTCTGCGCAATGAGCGCAGACCTCCCCTGCTGCCGCGGGGCACGACCGCCGGGGCTTCTATGACGAAGCCGGAAGTTCCCGGCTTCTTCATAGAAGCCCCGGCGGTCGTACCGGGCGGAAGCAGGGGAGGTCTGCGCTCATCGCGCAGACATCCCATGCTGTTAGAGAGGGGGATCCAGGTCCCCTGCAGCTCTGCTGGGGACCTGGATCGCTGTTTTATAATCTGACCTCAATTTGAGGTCAGATTATAAGAAGACCTCGATTATAAGACAAGGGGGAGTTTTCAGAAAAAAATTTCTGAAAAAAACCTTGTCTTATAATCGAGCAAATACGGTATATGGTGGATGTGTCCTCTTAGATGAGGGTTGAGGAATTGCCAATACAATAGGAATGACTTTTATATACGAATAGAACACATGTTAAGGTTTTTTGTTTTTTTTAAGTGGATAAAATTTAAGGAAATTATGTATATTGTGCATTTGACAAATGAAAATTTGTGTTCAAAGTTTAAAGGTTCCGCTCTTGATACAATTTGTGCATGCTTCCTTGAGCAGCAAGCTGTCAAAAATAATGGCCACGCTTCATTGGTACTGTAGTGGCACTGTAGTACAAATATACCGTATTTATCGGCGTATAACACGCACTTTTTCTCCCTGAAAATAGGGGGAAAATGGTGTGTGCGTGTTATACGCCGAAAAAAAAATAAAAATCTAAAACTTACCTCGTTCCTGCTCTGTCCCCCGGTGCTCTGAAGCTGCGTGGCTGTGAGGGAAGCGCTGTGAGCTCCCCTCCAGCCGCGCGGTCAATAAAGTGTTTTTTTTTTTAAAACAAACTTTATTGACCGCGCGGCTGAAGGGAAGCTCACAATGCTTCCCTCACAGCCACGCAGCTTTAGAGCACCGGGGGACAGAGCAGCAAAGAGGTAAGTACTGGGGTCTGGGGAAGGGGGGGGGGGGGGAGGGTGGCATAACGAGCATACTAAGGGGCAATATCCTGGCATATTGGGGGCAATATCCTGCATATTAAATGGCATATTGGGGCAATATCCTGCATATTAAAATGGCATATTGGGGGCAATATCCTGCATATTAAATGGCATATTGGGGCAATATCCTGCATATTAAAATGGCATATTGGGGGCAATATCATGGCATATTGGGGGCAATATCCTGCATATTAAATGGCATATTGGGGCAATATCTGGCATATTAAAATGGCATATTGGGGGCAATATCCTGCATATTAAATGGCATATTGGGGGCAATATCCTGCATATTAAATGGCATATTGGGGGCAATATCCTGCATATTAAATGGCATATTGGGGGCAATATCCTGCATATTAAATGGCATATTGGGGGCAATATCCTGCATATTAAATGGCATATTGGGGGCAATATCTGGCATATTAAAATGGCATATTAGGGGCAATATCCTGCATAATAAATGGCATATTGGGGGCAATATCCTGCATATTAAATGGCATATTGGGTGCAATATCCTGGCATATTAAAATGGCATATTGGGCTTCAAAGTTCTTAATTTAAGTTCTTAAGTTTTTTTTCCTGAAATTTCCTTCTTAAAATTAGGTGCGTGTTATACGCCGGCGCGTGTTATACGCCGATAAATACGGTAGTTCATAATGGTGGTGAGATGCCCTGTAAGTCATATGTGGCTAAACATTGGGAACACAGTTTTTAAAAACTCTAGTTCCCATGGTGGATTAACATTGTGTTAATGGTAGTTTGTAGAAGCAGATTTGTCGGTATTTATGTACTATTGCGCAATCTTATGTTGGAGCTTAACTAGCACGCTTAATACCATGGGATCTGTAATGCATAGAATAATATTGTCATTATCACTTCCAACTTATAATTATATTTATCAAAATATGCCTACTCGCAAGTGAAATCTTATAGCAAGATTGATTTGTAGAGAATCAGGCTTGCTTATTTATTCTGCAGTTTTCTCACAGTGATAGGACAAGAGAGGAAGTTCTTTATCTAGTAATTGAGGAAGTTCAGAAATATATCTTGGTCAAATAAATCTATTTCAAAGGGATAGAGAGGAGTTATTATATGTTTTCAAATCTGGAATTAGTTGAAAAGTGTACTTGTTATCATGCTGTTACACTAAGTTAATGAAAACCTTACCAGTTCCCCAAGTCCTATATTAGTTTTGGAGGTTAAATTATTTTTTACTATTGATAATAATGTTCACATGGAACTGGCACAAATAAATGAGCAGGTATTAATTTGAATCTGATTGTTCCATGTATACCTTTTCTAGATGTTTTGATTTTAATTGTTAACCCTTTAAGGACCAGGGATTTTCTGGGCCAAGGACCAGAGTGATTTTTCAATTTTTAATATGTGGTTGTTGAAACGTAATATTCCTCTCTGTCATTTAACGCACCCATACAAGTTATATGTTGTTTTTTAAAGGACAGTTAGAGCTTTGTTTTGATACCCTATACATAAAAATAGCCTCCAATTTAGTATTAAAAAAATACTTATAAAAGGGGAAAAAAATGTTGGGAAAAAATCTTTCCCCCCCCCCATTATTTTCCCAATAATAATCTACACAGCTAATTGAACACTAACCCACCTATCCCAACTAATTAACTAATAAAAAATAAAATTATAGGTTCCCAAAGCCCCCCCCCCCAACCGAAAAAAACAGAAAAAAAAACTCTGACCAGTGCGATACCATAAGAATCACAGAACAGGCCTGCAGGGGTTAACTGTAATTAAATTAATACATTACAATAAAATGTATTTATTAAACAAAACTTTAAAATTGCAAAAATGAAAAATTTTATATTATATTTCCCCATAATTTTCCACATAGCACTTACAGTAACACTCATTTTACAGATGAGCATCACCATTCGCCTGGTCAGATCAATATTTGTAAATATTGATCTGACCCGTGTAGATCTGCCTTCCTCTCCTCAATTGAGTTTTAGTGAGGGAGACAGACAGAGCTGTATAATGTAAGTTTTTAATTATAATATATTTAATAAAATTGAGACCCAAGGGCTTTTTATAAAAGCCGTTACCAGTGTTTGACCCCTTACCTGCTGTTGATCACTGTGTACATAGCGATCTTACAGAGCAGCACATTTTTTGCTGTCTGTGCATTTTTTAGGGGCTTATTTTATACTGTATTTTGTTACAGTATATCAAAGGCTCTTTTAAGAGCTATTAACCCCTTGCTTGCCGTAGATCACTGTCTAAGCAGCGCATATGGAGTGATCTGGCCGCAGAAGGATTTTTTTTTGCTATCTGCATTTTTTTTTGTAACACTCGCTAGGGGTTAATTATACCCACTAGGGCAGGGGTGTCCAAGTTTTTTCGGAAGAGGGCCACTTCACCAGAAATGTATGTGTGCGTGGGCCACATTCATTTTTCAATGTGTGAAAATTATATATGTACACACGTGACTTGGCGTATGCATTTGTGTATGTATGTGTTGTACTGCTGTGATTCACTCACCCTGCACATCGTCTGTGATATATACATATACATATATATATATATATATATATATCACAGACGATGTTCAGGGTGAGTGAATCAGAGCAGTACAACACATACATACACAAATGCATACGCCAAGTCACACACAAAAACAGTCAAACTTACACAGACAAATTTCAACACACAGATTTCTGTGATACTAAGACACCTATATACACATTCACAGCCACACTTACACACACACACACAAATACATACACAGAGACACACACATAGTCAAAAAGACAGACCTGCACACACACACACAGATTTCTGTGATACTTAGACATCCACACTTACATACTCACACTAATACACACAAACACATGCACAGTCAAACAGACAGACTTACACACACAAACACAGGGACAGAGACTTACACACACAAACACAGGGACACACAGACAAACTTACACACAGAACACAGACAGACTTACACACACACACAGGTACCTAGTTACACAGACAGACTTACACAAACAAACATGTTGATACACACACAAAACACACTTACACATGCAGCAACACTTGTACATAGATACATACTGATTTCTCTGATACTTAAACACCTACATACACAGTCACACGAACACACACTTACACATGCAGGCAGACACTTACACACACAGACAGACACACTTACACACACAGACAGACACATCTACACATGCAGGCAGACACTTACACATGCAGACAAACAATTACACACGCAGGCAGACACTTACACACACTTTTTAAAGCAGGGTTTTGGGCTCCCGATCTTCCTCCATGTACCTTACGTCAGCCAGTGTGCTTCTGAGTTCCCTCCCTCTGACCTTTGCGCATGATCCCACGCGCAGGGTAGAGGAGGGAGAATCAGCACTGTTCTGCAGAAAGTAAATTTTCTGGTGTTTTAACAAATCCACATGTAGTTGGAGGTGCGGTTACCACTGCAGATCGCAGGCGGGCCACACCTTCATGTCCAGCGGCCGCATTTGGCCCGCGGGCCGCATGTTGGACGCCCCTGGTTTATAGAATACCAATAGCATTACATGCATTCCTCCCCTGCTGCCGCCCGGCACGACCGCCGGGACTTTTATGACGAAGCCGGAAGTACCCGGCTTCATCATAGAAGCCCGGGCGGCATCAGGGGGAGTCTTTTCTCATCGCACAGACATCCCCTGCTGTTAGAGAGGGCGATCCAGGTCCCATGCAGCTCTGCTGGGGACCTGGATCCCAGTCTTATAGTCTGACCTCAATTTGAGGTCAGATTATAAGACGACCTCGATTATAAGACTAGAGGTAGTTTTCAGAATTTTTTTTCTTATAATCGAGCAAATACGGTAGTATTTAGGGGAACACCCAACTTGAAACAAAAGCTATCTACTAATTACACCAGCCAATTAAAAACCCCCAACACAGCACCTAGTCACTTTCTTACTAGGAAACATGGTTTTTACGGATGCTTAAATCGTATAGGTTGCAAATCAATCACTCATCCAAAATACCCCATCACTAACTTTTGTTCCTATAAGAACGGCCAAATATTTGAGATAAAAAACTTCATTTCGTGCTCTACGGCTAATGTTACTTATTTAATAGAATGTCCATGTGGCCTACAATATGTGGGACGGACTACAAGAAAATTAAAGAAAATAATTGAAGAGCACATAAGAAACATAAAAAATGGATTAACAACCCACAGTCTCTCTAAACACTTCCTCGATTTCCATCCAAAAAGTCCCAAAGGATTAAAATTCTGCGCCATAGAGAAAGTAGATAAGTACTGGCGAGGAAAGGATAATATATTGAATATTGGCAGAAAAGAGATGAAATGGGTTTTCAACCTAGCCACCTTAAAACCCCAGGGATTAAATGCAGATTTCGACCTATACAATTTTATGTAATGTTATTCTTAGTATGGGTATACTGTTTTATTTTATTTATTTTTTCTAATGTGTTCTTGATATATTTTTTACATTGTCTGTTAGCTAAATATGTGTATTCTCAAAGGATAAAATCTCCTAACCCAGGTTCAATCAACCAGTTAGTTATTTGGGCCATATATTTGTTGAATTTTAATATTTAATCACATTCAGACCCAAGTCCCTATTTGTTGATACTATGTCTCAGCTTAATAAAATCTTTTATAAAATAATATTTTTTATATAATATCTTGTTTTTATACACAAACTTAGTTTTATTAAACTCTGTTTTTTAAGATGGCCCATTCACATTATTTAGTTCCAATATATTGGATGGTTGCCTTTATTAATACACGTTTGGTATAATGTATTGCTTTTAAGATAAAGCACTATGTCCTCCGTTTCTCTCCTATATTTTTTTCGCATATTTATATGAGCTGTAAAGCTCATGAAGCGACTGGAAGACTGAACTACGAAAAATAACTTTTTTCCTAAGTCAAAATCTCGTGAGACGCGAGATCGCGAAAACGAAAGTAAAGATGAAGAAAAGATCTAAACTGAAATCATGCGAGACGCGGGAACATGAACGCTGAAGTCTGAACCCGGAAATTGAGACCAACGATAAAAGTGCCATTCTGAAGCAGGGAGTCCAGACGCCTGGTCGAAGCTCATGAGGAGCGAAACGCGTAGCGATCTGGACTCTACCTGCTTTTATGTTATATATGTATGTTTGTTTTTATTTAAAGTATATTTTAAAGTAAATACTGTTTGTACCTGCTGGAAGGAGCATCGTCATAACGGTCGTGTGGCGCCCAAGTGACACCAAGATCCTCCATGTAAGCAGCTACTATTTTTCATTCAATTTGTATCTTTTTTTCCTACTAATTGGATGTTTGTTGCATTTCTTTGTGAACAACACCTCTGAACATTTATTTGAGAACAACACCTTTTTATCTCTGGGAGTCTGTAAGTGCATCCCCTTGAGGGGGACAAACAGAATCTCCCTGTTCTTTGGATAAGAGATCCACACACACTTTAATCTTTCACAGAGATTCACCAGTATATATATACTCACTAAAAAGGTGTATTATTGTCACAGTTTGCTCCTAAGCGCACTTTATGTTTTTGTATCTGTCCTCTAGTTGTGGTAGTTTTTCTTCTTTTAAATATACTCTCTTCCTTTACTGTGTTGATTCCCTTTATGTATTTAAATGTTTCTATCATATCCCCCAGTACGTCTTTCCTCCAAACTATACATGTTAAGATGCTTTAACCTTTCCTGGTAAGTTTTATCCTTCAACCCATGAACCAGTTTAGTAGCCCTTCTATGAACTCTCTCCAAAGTATCAATATCCTTCTGGAGATATGGTCTCCAGTGCTGAGTACAATACTCCAAGTGAGGTCTCACCAGTGCTCTGTACAATGGAATGAGCACTTCCCTCTTCCTACTGCTAATACCTCTCCCTATACAACCAAGCATTCTGCTGGCATTTCCTGCTGCTCTATTGCTTTGCCTACCTACCTTCAAGTCCTCTGAAATTATTACTCCTAAATCCCTTTCCTCAGATGTTGAGGTTAGGACTGTACCAAATAGTCTATATTCTGCTTTTGGGTTTTTATGCCCAAGGTGCATTATCTTTTCCACATTAAATATCAGTTGCCACAACTCTGACCATTTTTCTAGTTTAGCTAAATCATTTGCGTTTGGCTTATCTCTTCATGAATATCAACTAGACATGTGCATTTGTTTTCGGACGAATGCATTTTCTATAAAACGAAACGAAAATAATGAACAAATTTCGTCCGAAACGAATGCAGTAATGAACGAAATTCGTTTTAGACTAAAGAAATAAAATTTTTGTCCAAATGGACGAAAACGAAACAAAAATTTTAGTTTTGCACATGTCTAATATCAACCCTGCTGCAAATCTTTGTATCATCAGCAAAAAAAACATACTTTGCCAACAAGACCCTCTGCAATATCACTAATAAAAATATTAAAGAGAATCGGTCCAAGTACAGATCCCTGAGGTACCCCACTAGTAACAAGACCTTGCATCAAATATACCCCTACAACTTTTGCTGGATGGCTACATCTACTACCCTCTCAGTCAAGTAATCCTTTCATTAGTCCCTGGCCCTATCTTATATCTAAGATAGTCTTATGCCTATCCCATGCATGCTTAAACTCCTTCATTGTATTAACTTCTGCTGGAAGTATATTTCATACATCCACTACCAGGAGCCCCATTAGCTATGCCACACACAGGAGCCCCATTAGCTATGCCACACTGAGAAGAGACCTTAAATTATGTCACACACAGGGCCATTAAATATGCCAAGGACCAGAGCTCATTAATTATGCCACACATGGGAGCCCAATAAATATGCCATACACGTGAGGTGACTGCAGGCCACATTCATCTATAGTACAATTATAAAACAATGAAAATACATAGTTACACACATATCACAAGCCTATCTATACATCTCTCTCTCTCGATATATGAAATATATGATATCTATTAATACAATTAGTTGCATTTATACTTATTTGATTATGATTTTTTTAATATTCAACTATTTTCATATGTAATAAAAAGGTTATTGAAAAATTGCATTTCTTGGTTTTATTCCATTCCTCTGCACCCACATTGCACCTAAAGGACACAACAGGGCTTGACAAACTTAACAAAGTTTAAGGAACCAGCAAAAAAATGTAGACTACACTAAATCACACATAGTCACACTCACTCAGGTAGTCAGTCACATACATGCATACATACATACACCCATACACACACACTAACAGAAACACTCCGCCGGAAGGAAAGGTGCTCATTGTTGAGAGTGGTCTCACAGACCACGTTGTGCTGGAGGCAGGGCCACCACCAGGAATTTCAGGGCCCCTGAGGGGCACAATCCTGGTATATTGAGTGGCTAGATCCTGGCATATTAATTGGCATAATCCTGGCATATTGGCGTTATCCTGGCATATTAAATGGCATAATCCTGGCATATTGAGGGGCATAATCCTGGCATATCGGCATTATCCCCACATATTAATTAGAATTATCCTGGCATATAAAATGGCATAATCCTGGCATATTAATTGGCATTATCCTGGCAAATTAAATGGCTAAATCCTGGCATATTAATTGGCATTATTCTGGCATATTGAGTGGCTAAATCCTGGCATATTGAGGGGCAAAATCCTGGCATATTAATTGGCATATTAACTGTCTAAATCCTGGCAGATTAATTGGCATAATCCTGGCATATTAAATGGCTAAATCCTGGCATATTAAATGGTATAATCCTGGCATACTGAGAGGCAAAATCCTGGCATATTAATTGGCTAAATCCTGGCATATTAAATGGCATAATCCTGGCATACTGAGGGGTAAAATCCTGGCATATTAATTGGCATAATCATGGCATATTAATTGGCATACTCCTGGCATAATGAATGGCAAAATCCTGGCATACTGTGGGGTAAAATCCTGGCATATTAATTGCCAAAATCCTGGCATATTAATTGGCTAAATCCTGGCATATTAAATGGCATAATCCTGGCATACTGAGGGGTAAAATCCTGGCATATTGAATGGCATAATCCTGGCATATTAAATGGCATAATCCTTGCATATTAAATGGCTAAATCCTGGCATTTTAAATGGCATAATACTGGCATATTAAATGGCAAAATCCTGGCATATTAAATGGCAAAATCCTGGCATATTGAGGGGCAAAATACTGGCATATTAATTGGAAAAAGAATGGCATTTTGAGGGGAAAAATACTGGCATATTAAAATGCATATTGAGAGGCAAAATACTGGTATATTAAATGGCATATTGAGGGGAAAAATACTGGCATATTAAATGGGAAAAGAATGGCATATTGAGGGGCAAAATCCTGGCATATTAAATGGCAAGATACTGGCATATTGAGGGGCAAAATACTGGTATATTGAGTGGCTAGATCCTAGCATATTAATTGGCATAATCCTGGCATATTGACGTTATCCTGGCATATTAAATGGCATAATCCTGGCATATTAAATGGCATAAGCCTGGCATATTGAGGGGCATAATCCTGGCATATCGGCATTATCCCCGCATATTAATTGGCATTATCCTGGCATATAAAATGGCATAATCCTGGCATATTAATTGGCATTATCCCGGCATATTTGTGGCAGAAGCAGCCACAGGAGACTTTTGCATTGATTGTTGCCTGTATTTGAACTGTATGTTATTTGAGCATGGTGGATTTTATTGGACTGGTTCTGGCCCTTTGAATGCTCTGACAAAGGATCTGCAGTTTTGCTATGCACTTCGGATGCAGAGTGTGAAGAAAACCCTGTTTTATGGACTTAGTTTGACTGTTTTATTCCCCTCCCTCCGAGAACACCAGTTTAAAAACCCTTAATAACTGTCATATTTTCAAACACTGTCTGTCTTTAACTGTCAGTTTGTTTTCCTCTGAGTGCTGTTGCTTTTGGGTGCTCATTAAAACAGACCTGCTTGACCCTTTCTTGAAGCCTTGGCTCATGCTTGGGGGATGGGATAAGTCTGCAGTGCTGATGGTGTCGGTTGGAGTGCTTGAAGTCCTCGGCAAGCACTAGGAGCATCGATTGGCGGAGGTACTCGGTCGGAGTGCCAGCGGGTCCGTCACAATATTAAATGGCATTATCATGGCATATTAAATGGCTACATCCTGGCATATTAATTGGCATTATCCTGGCATATTGAGTGGCTAAATCCTGGCATATTGAGGGGCAAAATCCTGGCATATTAATTGGCTAAATCCTGGCATATTAATTGGCATATTAACTGGCTAAATCCTGGCAGATTAATTGGCACAATCCTGGCATATTAAATGGCTAAATCCTGGCATATTAAATGGTATAATCCTGGCATACTGAGGGGCAAAATCCTGGCATATTAATTGGCTAAATCCTGGCATATTAAATGGCATAATCCTGGCATACTGAGGGGTAAAATCCTGGCATATTAATTGGCATAATCATGGCATATTAATTGGCATAATCCTGGCATATTGAATGGCATAATCCTGGCATACTGTGGGGTAAAATCCTGGCATATTAATTGGCATAATCCTGGCATATTGAATGGCATAATCCTGGCATATTAAATGGCATAATCCTTGCATATTAAATGGCTAAATCCTGGCATTTTAAATGGCATAATCCTGGCATATTGAGGGCAAAATCCTGGCATATTAAATGGCAAAATCCTTGCATATTGAGGGGCAAAATACTGGCATAATAATTGGCAAAAGAATGGCATATTGAGTGGAAAATACTGGCATATTAAAAGGCATATTGAGAGGCAAAATACTGGCATATTAAATGGCAAATTGAGGGGAAAGATACTGGCATATTAAATGGCATATTGAGGGGAAAGATACTGGCATATTAAATGGGAAAAGAATGGCATATTGAGGGGCAAAATCCTGGCATATTAAATGGCAACATACTGGCATATTGAGGGGCAAAATAGTGGCATATTGAATGGCAAAATAGTGGCATATTAAATGGCAAAAGAATGGCATATTGAGGGAAAATTACCGACTTATTGAGTGGCAAAATATTACTGGCATATTGAGTGGCAAAATATTACTGGCATATTGACCAACTGCTCCCAACCAACCCCCGTATTACATTATACAGTAAGTCTACAGTACAAACACTAACTACAATAATATTCAGTCAGCACGATTATCACCATAACTTTTTATTGGATTTGTAGTTACAGACTTGGATTGTTACACTATCTGTTTTGTTGTTGACTGCAGCTCCCATGACATACATTACCATAGGAATTGTAGACTGAGGTAATAATGGTTATACTTTTCCACCCAGCTAGTGTAACATGCAACATGCTGGTCTGTCAGTTA